>OY744477.1:88436980-88886980 GCA_963556175.1 Tipula confusa
CTAAGCCGAATTTCTTAAGAAAGTCTGCACCAATGATAGGACGATTTACGTTCGTAATATAGTGAATGCATGTGGAAAATTTCGTCTGAGACCAATATCTACTTGTAGCTATTTGCTTCCGTAGGGATTGATATAGCTGTACCATTCGGCTGCTGACGAAACTAAGTCGTTGTTGACTTGAGTCTTGTGGCTTGTACAATTTGTACATAGAATAACTAGTGTCAGTGTCTATCAGAATCGTCAGTTTGTTTTGACAGTCCCTTCTAAATAGGCGGATAGGGTAATAGTGTTTATGGTCCGCCACACCAACCGAAAGATCTACTAGTTTGTGGAATTGTTATCCCCCACGTAGCTTTTTGCTTGGGGAATCGGTTCTCCCCGGTTGAGCAAGTTGTCGTTGGTGCTCGTATTACTTGTTGTAATTCGTCCAGGATACCTAGTTGGCACTCATCTATCACCCATGATCGTAGCTCGTGGTGGACAGCGCCCAAATCCATAAAAGGGAGAATTTAATAGCGGCCGAAAAGTTCCAATATCTAAATGGGTTGCTAATGGGAGAACCGGAGTTACTTATTTGGCACCTTTCCGTTACATATACGAGCTATAACGATGCATTCCAGAAGCTAATAGATAGATACGACCAAAAATGCTTTTCACTCAATGTCGCCATTAAAGCTATATGGCTCAGCCCAATATAAATCATCCAAATACCACTAATATACATACAACCTTGATCGAACTGGATAGTGAAACCAACTTTTTTGGCCACAGAAAACATCAAATCGTCGTTTCTTGGCATGTCCACTGATATGCTGGAAGCCATGAAGGGCTGGCTATTCAGCTAATTTTGCAAATTTTAAAACTGCATTGCGAGAATTCTGACTAGAGGAGTCGGTGAATCTAAAATAACCTAGGGTCAATCATGGGCTCTAATGAGGTGGAGATTGCCTTCATATAGGTTTTTATTAAAAAATATCCAATACATCCAACGATTCATTTTATCAAAAGCTGGTCATAGAATGCTGAATGACTTGCAAGCTGGCGTATCCAAAGAAGTGGCCGAATTAATATACATTGACAAATCATTACGTAGTTGTTGGGAAATAAAAGAGCTTTCAAAATTATAAAAGGAACAGAAAATGAAGAGAAATGTGAAAAAACTATGAGAGCAAATTACACTAAACGCACACAATTTGACAGAATGTTATCCAACTATTGCCCTCCGAATGCTTCTATCTTTGCCTGTTTCGGTTGCGAGTGTACAGAGAAGTTTCTCAAAGTTAAAATGGAACTACTGTAATTTATGTTATTAAATGTTAAAACGATTGACATCGAATATTCAAAACCAGCCTAAATTATGAAAATAAAGTGGCCGCCTTCTAAAGATTTATGATCGGTCCCTCAATAACCTTAAGCATTAATTAACACCCAATCGTATAGTCAAAATGTAACAGCATAGCAAAAAAATATCAAAAATAACAGAATAAATTTTTGTTTCTAACTTAATCAATTCATTTAGTTACTAATTTCTCCCATTTTCCCATTTTATCAAATCTCATTAATCTAAATTTTCTTTTATTTTTTTTTTGCCCGTTATAACTTCCGATTTAGACGCAACTTTCTTCCAGTTAGGTACATTTTTTATTTTCGCATTTTAATTAAATTCAATTATCTTACATTTTTGTTCTGTGTCTTAAATATATTTACTATATAAGGATATTCATCTTCGGATCGAATGATGACGATGATTGTTTAAGGGTGGCATGGCATATAAGAATCATACCATACCATCAACAAAAAGATATTTTATCGGTTTATGTTTGGTTTTTACATGTTGACGATGACAAGACAAAAAAATGCGAGAGTCGGTTTTTTTTCATCTTTAATCCGTTAACTTGTTGACTCGATATAATCTTCAATTGATTTCTTAATTGATTAATGTACTTTAGTATCGTCCCGTATATAATTTACGATCGAAAATCGAGATCAATATAACAACGCAACAGACCATTAGGTTGCTAAATTTATTAGGTTAGAAAATGTTTTTTTTTTGTTTTTTTTTTTTGCGCCAAGTATTTGATGGATGTTATAAGCTCTAACAATAAATTTATAGTGTGCGTGTGTTCGTATTTCCACATCATTACCAAATGGTTAATGGGCAAAATGGTAGTAAATGTTTGGTTTTTATTATTAGATGGCGTGTAAATAATTGAAAATCATAATTAACCATTGTATATATGCGGTACTGAAATTTATCGACCCTCCTTAAAAATAAACTAACGTATACAAGTTCGATAAGGCAGCTACCTATGTTCACACGAGCTCATATATTCTGGTTGTAATCTGCCGCTGAAGAGTTACTTTTTTCATCTGATATTTTTGCAATATTTGTATTGTTGTTTTTTAAAAGCTTGTATCATCAATTTTGCCAACCACTCAACTTTAGTCTTATCATTGCGTGACGTTTGTTCCTTAGCCGCATCATTGACATCATCCACTGTTTCAGGACGTTTATATGGATGCGCTCGTGATTTGGAAAGGTACTTTACCCAGTGACCCTGTGTCTTAAAATGTACCCGACCGCACGGTCTCCCGGTTCCATTTTGTCTGGACTGGGCCAAGCACTACTACTGGCGTATTTTACATGAAATCGGCGATGCGTTTGTATCCAAGCGATGTTTAATGCCAAGCTAAATATTCCTGGTGATGAAACCACTCTGGATAATATCGGAGAATTTTACGACTAAATTCATGATTTGCAGATTTATGTTAGTATAGTCTAGAAATGATAGCGCAGGATTTGTTCCGCGTGAAATAGCACCTTTTACAAAAAAGAAGGTTAAAGGATCAATATTTCTTTGTTGCAAATTCCCACTTAAACGTCAATTAAGTTCGATGTCCAATTATAAAATCTATACGCTGAAAGCTTGCACTGGAGTACTGTTAGGTGGCGTAGTCGAAACCGATTGCGAAATTTTTTGTAGAATAACCGAGATCTTTTGCTTTTTAAAAATTAAATTTGGAAACCGCGTCGTAAACTGAAAGATGGCTAGCGGTTTGACCATCAATACCAGCAATTGCCCGTATTGATGGTCGTTTATAAAATTTGAACCAAATTTAAAATGTTAATAACACTGCTCAGATCACTTATCGAACAAGTGTGACATGACATATTATGTGTCATGAACGCACCCGTCAACTCAGGTCAAATGTTATGTTATACTACACAATTGTAATTTTTACTACTACTGAACAATAAAATCATCATAAAACCAAACCTCTATCTTGTACCATTACGTTACATGGTGTCAGAAGTGGGATTGAATAAAGAAAAAAATAATATAAGCGACTAACAACTATTAAAAAATTGAAAAATTTCGAATACGACATAGACTTAATAGATAATCCCTGTTTTGAAATATATCCTCCGCGACGCATTGCTCCGTTTAAAAAACGAAATCGACAAAATGGAAAAAATGAAGGTCATAAAAAAAATTACGGAGCCTAATCCAGCAGTATCGCCAATGGTCGTAGTAAGACAAAAGAATCGGATTAGAATTTGCTTGGATCCTTCAAACGTGAATAAAAACATTCTCAGGAGACATCATCCTCTTCAAAGTATTGAGGAAATCTCGTCCAGAGAGTTGTAAAAAAGGATTTTGGCAGGTAAGGGTTACGGAAAGAACGCAAAAATATCTAGCATTCGCTATACCATGGGACAGATACACATGTTTGAGAATGCTATTCGGGCTAGCATCATCACCCGAAATATTTCAACATATAATGAACGGTCTTCTAGAAAATATACCTAACGTTGAATGTTCGATGGATGACATATTGATTCATGCAGAAACTTAGAAAAAATACAATGAAGTCAAAAAAAGAGTAATGGATATTATTGGAAAAGCAGAATTAAAACTTAATAAAAAGAAGTGCCTATTTAATAAAAAATCGGTAAAATTTTTTGGACACGTGATATCGGAAAACGGAGTAGAGATGGATAAAGATAAAATATCGACCATATTCAACATAGAAACCCCACCAACTACTAAACAAGTTCAAAGATTGTTAGGAATGGTAACTTATGTGTCTAAATGTATACCTAATTGTTCAGAATTGACAGCTCCAATGAGGGACTTGATCAAGAAAGACGCAACATTTGTTTGGGATATTGAACAGGAATGAGAGTTTAAAGAAATAAAGGAAGCGCTAACCACCGCATCAGTACTAAAGTTTTATGACATGGTAAAAGACGTAAAACTTTCAGTAGATGCAAGTTAAAAAGCATTAGGAGCAGTTCTACTCCAGGACGAGCATCAAATCGTATATGAATCGAGATCATTGGCTTCGGCAAGGTCGTGAATTTTTTAGCGATGGTCTTTGTTATATAGTATTTTCATAAAGGTTAGGCGTATTAAACGTATATGAATTTGACGCTATGTTGGCTATCGCATAAATGTTGCACTGTGTCATAATTTCCATGTTGTCTGCACTGGCTGCTAGTGGTTCTATAGTTCTATCTGCACATAAAAGTGAAAATTTCCTAATTCAAATCGCATTTACAGAAAAGCTTGGAGTAGACAAATATTACTAGCAGGCAAATATTTTAATTCACTGCTATCACTACTAACGGATCAAGTTGAAACTGCTGTAGTATTACGAAATTTACAATTCACCACATAATGATGTACAACATAGAAGGGGTTCAGATGAGCACCTCGTTCGAATTTTAATCAAAAAACTGAACTTTTAGAATCCGTTGCGCTGTACGAAACAACATTAGCCAATCCTAGAGAGGTCTCAAAAAAATATTAAAAAACTTCATCCTTATAGAGTGCCATTGAGACGTGTACAGTCAGCTCAGCTTGTTTTGTAAATTTTTTTAGAGAACGTCACTATTTAGAACATTGCGAGCTTTTCAGGAAGAAGACAACATTAGAAAATACAAGGTTAATAAGCGCCTCCAATCTTAGTAAATCAAAGCCATGTGTTGTGTACAATAGGTCCCACCACTTATTGTTGTATTGCAACAATGAAGTTTTCAAAGCTAAACTACAATCGTCAACCACTTGTTGTGCCAACTCGTGCAACAGCCAATCAAATTAACCAACAAGATTCAGTAAAATTACAAAACGGCAGTAGTAAGAGTGAATACAGCTACCGGTTTTAATAATACCGATTAAAAATTGAAGCATGTGTAATGCCAAAAATTGCTACGGATACTCCGGAACGTGAAATCAAATCTAAAAAAAAATCAATCATCCTAAGTTTGATATATACTACCGCTCCTATCTATTAAGATATTATTCGAAGAGAAACCAAGCGCCATCAAGACCAGCTTCGGTTGGGCGATTTCTGGGCTAAGCTAAAAGGAATTAAAGGATGATATGTAATGCAACTATATACCTTTCAATGAGTAATTGAACAGCTAGGCAGTTCCTGGAATATAAATTAAGCTCCAACCGCACATTGCGAGAATTGTATAACAAGTTCATGATGGAATACCCACACTATGGGCCAAATGAAGTTAGCAGAAACATTCACCTGTAAATATTATCTACCCTATCACACGGTAGTAAAGAAATCAAAACCAGTGGTAATCTAAATATATTCACCTTAAATGCTACTTTATAGTAATTTAACAAGGTCTTACCAACCAAAACCTCCAATTGTTAAATTATCATTGATGGAGTGTACAATCCCCCAAAATGCGCGATATTGTAGGATATTGTGATGAAGTCATTAGGGGCTGATATGTGCAGTTACGGAAGCTGAAGGACGTGATCCATGACTCGTTTATTTAGCACTCAACAAACTAGACAACGATATGCTGGAGTAATAACTAATATGTCAACATCAGCATTTATGGCAGCATTACAGCGATTTGTTTCAAGACGTAGGCTTTGCCAAAACATTTAGAGTGACAATGGCTCTAATTTCATTGGGACTAGTGATCAATTGAAGCAGTTTTATAAATTTTCGTCAAAACTCACATTGATGACATTTATTCATATCTTTTAAGGTGGGAAATTAGATGGCATTTCAATCCACCGGCAGCTCCTCACATGGGTATAATTTTGAAATCCTCAGTTGAACTTTTAAAAAAGAAAATGAAGTAAGTTAAAATGGCCACTTATTGTCACTACTGCTTATTACGCTTATAACAAGAATTGAAGCAGCAATCAACTTACGTCCACTATGTATTGAATCTAATGAAAACATAGTGGACGTAAGTTGATTGCTGCTTAGTCGTAATAAAATAATTATTAGTAACAGTATCAGTAAAGGGTGAGCACTACAAGATAGGTCAACGTTACTAATTTGTAATACAAATATTAATAGACCATATCTGTGAGTTATAAGATAATCCCAAGATTTTCCATAAAAAGAAAGAGAAACAGATCGAAAACTTTATAGCTATAATAGAGCTATAAAGTTAGATCCAACTGAAATGACAGAAATGGATCAAACCATGGGTCAATAAGGGGCTATAGCAGAGCCATTAAAATAGCTAAGTCTAAAACAGAATGAACATGGGCAAGTACACTTTCGTACTAACACAAAAAAACAGTGGCTCGAAATCGTCGAAAATAGGCAGGCATTAGATCCCAGATCTAATAAAATCGATTCCGACTTTTGACAATAATCGAAAACATGTCACATCTAGATTGCAGACAGCCGAAGAGATATTGAAAATATTTCAACTTCTAGTTGCTCAACAGCAGTTTAAATTGTACATACTAGTCGTGCGATAAACAAGATAGAGGGAAGGGCAAAGGACATTTTGTGCCTAGGTGGTGGTCCAGAAACTTAACTTTCTCAGAAATACAGACAAAATAAAGAATGAATTATCTTTTTATAAATCCCAACTTTGAGCTAACGGAACTAAGGAGATAGTCCAAAACATTAAGAGACTATCAAAACTAAATCCGATTTATTACAATTACTGGGCAGGTGATTCCAGCATTTATTGAACAGGACGCACTAGATACTTTTATTTTTGGCTTAAAAAGCCATACTTTGGATTCGCCCAGGCGGCAAAATCAAAAATTAAAGAAGAAGCTTATGCCTTTCTTTGTAAATTTAATACGAATGAATGTATTTCTATCAACGCCGAAAAGCCTATTAAAACTAATTATAATCCACAAAAGATCAACCAGATTGGTCCAGTGGATCAAAGATCAAAGAAAACCCAAAGAAAATAAAGAACAAAACTATATCGAAATTGGTCAACGCAAAGAAACACCAATGGAAGTCGTTCAACAAGAAACTCGTGAACAACCATGAAGTGGTCATAGAAAGGGTGATATTAAAATATAAAATGTTGAGAATTTTCAGAAAGATCAAGATCCAAACTCGGAAAATTTTCAAACAAACCAACATTAAGACGCGGAAGGGACTTTTTAAAACATTGTATCCTAACAACAGACTCATCAGATTTAGAAAGTAAGAATGAGCAATTATCTGGTGAGTTAAAAAAATATCAAGCCTACCTATACGATAACAAGTTTACTTTGATCACCGATTACAAACCTTTAACTTTTATTATTACCTCGGAAAAAAATTCAAAAATACTACGTTGGTGATTAGGTCTAGAAAATTTCGACTATGACGTAATATATAAAGAAGAAAGAACCAATGTCGTGGCCGACACCCTAAGTAGAATACCTACAGTTGAGGAAATCAACTTTATTGAAAAAGCCAGTACTACTTTACGTAAATCTCGATGAATATTTTATTTTCCAAGCGCCCCGTGAATTATTACAGAAATCATATCTTGTTCAAAATAGCAAACATCTACACAATTACAAACTTACAAAAAAATTAATTTAAAAACAAATAAGGCGGTGAAATATTTCACTCAATTGTTATACTTCCCGGCCAACGTAATAAAATATTGGGAATGTAGGGGAATTTTTTTAAATAATATTCACAAATATTTATTATGGGTTTTAGACATAGTCTAATTGTGAATTCCTAAATTATATATATATATATATATATATATATATATATATATATATATATATATATATATATATATATATATATATACCGGGTGCTTTTTTAAGCTGAAACTTTCAAATATTTTGGAAAATTTAATCATTCTAAGGGGAAATACATTAGTGCTAAAATTAATACTCCTTTCCCCTCCGTGTAGGTGGGATAAGGGGTAACTTTAAAATGATAATAGGAACCTCTATTTTTTTATTGCTGATTCGGATTTTTCGGCTAAAAATAAGTAAGGAGGTTAGTTAGTTTTGGCTAAAATTCGAATTTTGTAAATATTTTAAAAAGTACAGGACTCATGAGAAAACTGTTAAGTGCAAAAAAGTTGTATTAAAAAAATAAACGAAAAATTAAAAAAAAAATAAAAAAATAAAAAAAATTTAAAAATTAAAAATAAAATAAAAATTCTGCCTTTTCCGGTTCGCCGATTTCCGCTCAAGTTAACTTCTCTACGTAATTATTTTTAGGCCTGCAGTAAAAAAGGGGTTCTTATTTTAATATAAAAGTTACCCTCCGACCCTCCTACAGGGAGGGGAAGGGGGGAACTAATTTTAGCATTAATATATGTCCCCCTCGGAATGATTAAATTTTGATCCAATACATTTTTTTCGGAAAGTGGGGTGTGTGCTTAGCCCTGGAAAATGGTGGTCGTGTTTTTGAGACGCACCATTGTCCAATTACTTTAAAATAAATATAAAAATTGTGTGCACAATCCGGTTTGCGTTGTGTTGTCGTGAACAAGTGTTTTAGTTTTTGCATGAGGAAATTAAAATTTCACTTAATTTATTTTACCTCTTTGTTCTCATGTAAAATAGAATTTACTTTTGCAGACACGAGCGCCATCTACAAATGAGTAGAGTAGAAAAGTTTTTCTATGTTTTAAAAGGGTACCGGTCGAAACTGGATATTTTACAACTGGATTTGACGAAATAGGATAATTCAAAACTGGATATTTTAAAACGAGATAAGGTACAAAACGAGATATGGTACAAAACTGGATATTTTAAAACGAGATAAGGTACAAAACGAGATATGGTGCTAAACTGAATATTTCAAAACAGGATATTTCGACATGTGATTTAAACTTTAAATGATTTTTTAGGAAAGTTCTGGAATATGGCCAGTTTGGAAGGAACTCGGCGAGTTCTTAACCGATTATGAGGAAATTCGATATGTAGGATGAAAATGGGATGTTAAAATGAATTTTTGTGAAAGTTCTGGAATATGGCCAGTTTCGAAGGAACTCGGCGAGTTCTTAACCGATTATGATGAAATTCGAAATGTGGGATGAAAATGGGATTTTAAAATGATTTCTTGGGAAAGTTCTTTGACGTTTGGTTTGATTTCCACTATAAAAAATAGGGAGGGACACAGAAAGATTATGGAAAAAAGGATTTTGGAAGTTTGAAAGGCAGCATAACAAGGACAGCAGAGATAAGATGATGACATGTGCTGCGCGGACCAAAATTGCGTAAACATACCGGTATTTGTCGTAAAATGGTTAATTTAATTGATTTATAATATTTAATCAATTTTTTTAAAATCTAATTTCTATAAATTTTAGAGTTTTGCGTCAAATAAAGTGTATATAAATTAGATTTTCGTCGATTATATGACGTATTTGTCGTAAAGCCGTAAATTCGATTGATTTGTTATATTTAATCAAATTTTATAGAATCTAATTTATATTATTTTATAGTTTTTATAATTACATATAATTGTAAATTAATTATAAATTTCAGGCAAAAGCTAATAGTCCAATTTAATACAGCCTGCCGCTTGCCAGAAATTATATTATTATATTATAAATTAATTAATTTGTAATTTCAGATTAAAAATTAATTCAATTTATTACAGTTTACGGCTAAGAGCAATAAGTTAATTAATAGATTAAGCTTTCAGGGAACCTTTGCAGATAACAGATTAATTGTGGCATACTGGAGTTGCTGACAAGAGATGCCCGAATGCAGATCAGTTCAGTAAAATTGTGATTGTCTTAGGCTAACGGTAGTTCGACTATTGGCTACTAGGAAACCAGATCAATTCTGTCATTACTGCCATATCTTTCCTTCCCCTATACTCCAACAAAAATTTACTAATTATTGGCCACCATGGTGTCTGTAACAGGGTCGATCTCAATAATTTAACTAATATCCTGCCTTATCCTTCCAAGTTTATGTAAAACAGATGTACAGTGGGCCCGGCCATATATCTGGGAGATCCTGCTTAATGCTTGGTCGTACATTCTAAATCAATCAATCAGTACATTTTTTTCATAGAGTGCTTATTTTCCAAGATAATTGAAAGTTTCAGCTTAAAAAAAACACCCGCTATATATATATATATATATATATATATATATATATATATATATATATATATATATATATATATCCCTAGAGATTTCGGAACAACAAAAACCACCTATATTTATCCAAAGTTTTTGAGCTTTTGTTATGCAACAAAAATCAAAAAAGAAATTTTTGTAATCCTATATGTTCTTTTAATTTAAGATGAGGCCCCAATTTAAAACTTATTCAACACTTGTTTAATTTAACTTATTTAAAAATAAATATCTGTTATATCACAGTTTAAATGAAATCCGAGTTCTTAATGTCTCGTAGTGTGGACCACCCGCGTTGCGGGTTTTGCTTTTTATAGTCACCCCACTGTTTTGGTCTTAAATGACACAATTTCAACATTTATTGCGTATAACATCTTTTCGGTTTTACAACACAGCTCTATCCATCATATTTGAACGATAAAAATGTGTGGTAAATTATTGTGAAACATCGGCAAATATTGATTGAATGGCCGAAACAATAAAAACATTTCATAATTTCGATATATTGACATAAGAATTGTTATGGATATAATATAGTGGTGTAAACATAAATTCTCATAACTATCACAATAATACAACTTGTCATCCAACGAATGGTTCAACCTTAAACAAACAATAAACCATACATAATTATGTATATAAAATGTCTTCTCGCGTCTACAAATCATTATGATTACCTAACACGTCGATTTTCATTTATTTCTTATTGTCTTGTGTTTAAGTGAGTCTGGCTGTATATACATATATTTTGTAAGTAAGTAATGTATATAATGATCACATGAATAAATTTACAATCATCACGATCATAATCATCATTAAGTGTGCATATAACAACAACAACAACAAACGAATTTTGTTCCGGTAGATGAACTTTTTCAATTTTTCAAATTTCTTACGTCGTTTTTTGTTTTTTTTTTTGTTAAAGCCAATTACACACAGTTTTATTGTCTTCTGGCTCGATTTTTTTTTTTGTACTTTGTATTAAGATGATTTTAAGTACATATACTCAACATTATATTTACTATGTACACAGTACATAGTACATAGATTGTTTAAAATTAATTTATCTTCCTGTTAGCGACTTTACTTTTAGCAAAATGTTTTTCAACTAACTTAATACCATTTATTTAAGGTAGACGAGTAGTTGTACATTTTTTTTGTAGTGGTTGCTTTTCTTGCATTTCTATATGACATAAAAAAGTTTTTCGCTGTCAACTGTTTTTCTTTAGCTTTTTCGAATTTATTTTGTTTTGCAGTTGTTGCTCTTTTAACTAGATTATGATGAACGACGACCGAATTATAACAATAATAAAATTTAGTTTTACAGGCTATTGCTGGCTTTTACAATATTCTCGCTGCTTCAGTTTTTAATCGCGAGATAACTTTTTGGAAAATTCGTATAAGACGAAATCTTAATTTCGTTCGCATTCAAGGAAGATACTTGAGCATACTTTTTTGCAATTTTACTTAGAAATGATTTCGATTTAAGTTGGCATTGGCAGCATGGAAATGGGCCTGTATGATTTTTTTATAGTAAGGTGGTTTATTGGAGTTTTCTAATATTGATTAATTCCAAAAGTTGGTATTTATAATGTGTAATAGCTTACGAAACCCTTTATCAGTTGGTGATTCAATAATTTGGCAAGTTATTAAGCATATGCTGGGGCTTTTTTTAAACTACTTTTACTTCTTTTAATTCTTAAAGAGTTACTGATTATATGACACACTTTTCTAGATTGTAAATTGTTATTATACTATCGTTAGCAGTTTGCCTTGGTAGTGATAGATAAGCGTTCTTGTTACATAAATTGTTAATAAGTGTTTTGTTCTCCGGTGTTTGATCGATTTGCCAGGTTTTATGTGTCCATAGTTTTTTCCTTACTAGCACTCTAACTTCCAAATTCCAAAGACTGTTAAATGAGGTTATTTATATTAAATGGCAATAAAACTTTAATACACGAAAGATATTCGAGCAAACAATGACCAGTTTAAAACTTTATTCCCAAGCTCTGGAATAAAATGTATTATTGTTGAAGAACTTTTGCAAGAGACACATCCTGGAAAAAGTTGAAAATAAAACAAAAGCGTAGGTAAGGCTTAAGAAATAAAAAAATTGGACTTCTCCACATAATCAAAATTACTAAAGAGAAAAAATAAATAACAAAATATTGCAAACTTATCAAGGAAGAAAACACCATATGTGTTAACTGTCGTAGCTATATTACAGAGCAACACAGTATGCACGATTGCAAGGGAACTATAACAAAGGAAGGACAGCCCACAGATATGTCAGTAAAAAACAATTAAGACTGATCCTAGCAAGGTGATTAATGACAGATTGGATAGCAACTCATCAGGTCAATCCTGCAACTGAAAGGCGATGGAGACACCTAAGTCGTATGGCTCAAAAGTTAAAAACACACATAAGGAATAAAAAACTTCTGTTAAAGATATGTAAGCAGTTATTTTGCAAAGATTTAGATTTGAAAATTTAGAGGACCTCTCATCTGATCATAGATCAGTAATACTATACCATCAAGTGAAACAGTAATTGAGAAAGAGAACCTTCCTACGATCACAAAAAAAGGAATTACAAGAGGAAGTAGACTACTCTCTTTGGAAACCAGCCAAATGACTGAGAATACCTTAATGGTAAAACTCGCCACTAAAAATGCAAGATGGTAAGTGGATTGGAAACCCGATGCTGAAAAATGATATATTTACAGAACACTAGGCGAATGTCTTCAAAAGCTATACTGAGGGCACATATGAGGCCAATATAACTCTCATGACAAGGAAAAGAATTCTACCACGACAGTATTATGAGATAACTAAATCTAATCATGACGACACCGCCATGTTTGCAATGGATAAAACACAAATACGAAACATACTTAATGTCGACCACAATATCCGTCGACTAAGTAGAACTAAGCCATGCATATGAACTGATGGAATAATCGGACACTGGCGGCACGCCAATAGATAATTTAATATTATTCGGTTCGGAGGTACTATTGTGGACACACAACACTGTACTTGCGTTCTTTAAGTTTAAGTCTCTGTATTCTTGTATCATGGAGAGAGTGTTCTCTCTTCAGTTTTGCAATATTCGTGGATTGCGGACAAACTTTGTAGCCGTGGAACACCATGCAAACTTAATCCCCGATTATCTCTCTAGCCAGTTCATCGATGCGCCGCATTATATTTAGATCTAGAGTTGTCGCTAAAGTCCTTGTAAGCATTAACACCAACAAGTCAGCCGGTCCGGATTGTATTCCCCCAATTGTCCTCAAATATTGCTGTAAATCCTTGTCTAAGCCACTATCATATCTGTTTCACTGATCTATGTCTTTTGGCGTTTTCCCTTCCATCTGGAAAACTGCTAACATACATCCTGTGCCAAAAAAGAGCAGTAAATCGGACCCTTCAAATTATCGCCTAATCGCTATCGTCTCGGTGCTTCTAAAGTACTTGAGACCATAATCAACTTCCAGCTGATGAAATATTTGGGAGCTAATCATCCAATTTCTGATCATCAGTATAGTTTTCACAGAGGGCGTTCAGCAGGTGATTTAATTAATGTTGTTACTGAACAATGGAACAGAAGCATTCATCAATCTGGTGAATCTCGTCATTGCACTCGATGTCTCAAAAGCAATTGATCGCCTGGGGCACAAGGGTTTGCTGTGTAAATTGAGGGCAGTTGGCCTTCACAGTTCGTTAATTTTATGGATTGAGAATTTGCTTCTTTGTCGCAAAATCCAAGTGGTGGTGGATGGTATGACTTCCGATCAACATCTTATAAACGCTGGTGTTCCTCAGCGTTCCGTCTATTCTCCAACTTTTTTTCTAATTTTCATCACTGACTTTCTATCAGCAACTCTCAATCCAATATAATCCTATGCTGATGACAGCTCACTTTCCACCTCTTACAGTTTACCTTCTTCTTCATCGCGAAACGAGGTTCCCGCAGAAAGAATAGCTATGAATGACCGCCTTACGCGAGATCTCAATTCCATTATTAAATGGGGTGAAGCCAACAGAGTTAAATTTAATCCTAACAAATTTCAATCCTGTGTTTTTCTGGCCAAACTGATGGTTATTCACCGTCTTTTCTGACTGGTGAATGCAACTTGGCTACGTCCGACACATTTGAGATTTTCGGTTTAACTATTTCAAAGAGAATATCTTGGCTGAACAAATAAACAAAGCAGCGATTGGTGCAGCCAAATGTCTTGGATTTCTACGACGATGTAAGTTTTACTTTAATCCATCCAAAATACTTACAATATATAAGACCTACATTAGACCCAGGTTGGAGCACCGAAAACTCATTTAACTGCACTCGATCGGGTCCAAAACCGAGCATCTCGAATGATTGAAGACGTAAAATTATTATCTGATCTTGATTTTCTTTCCCATAGGCGTATTGTGGGAGCCTTATGCGTGTTTTACAAGAATTTATGCCTTATGCGTGTTTTACAAGAATTATGAATTTATGCCTGGTTTGTCAAAGCCCACGCGTAATTTAAGACGCCTGGTACACCGATATAATCTGGAAATTAAATTCGCGAAGACCAATAAATTTAAAAACTCATTTTTTGTTAGGAGTACGCGAATGTGGAATAAACTGAACGACGAGACGTTTTCCTTAGAATACAATTTACAGAGATACAAACTTAATATCAAAAGTAAACAACTAGAAGACTGGAAACCTTTATTCCTTTTATTCCTCTCTTACCTTTTTCCCTCCTAATCCTTCCTTTAACCTTTTGCAGTCGTGCTGTGTGTTTGTTGCTAAAACTTTCATATAAAGGATATACATATCTATATCCTAAGTGCTCTGAACATTTATATATAAAAAAAAAAATCAATATTATTTTAAACAAGTGACAATTTATGACGTAAACGTAACTGATTGGTTACGAATATTAGAAAAGGCTTTTTAGTGAGGTTAAAGTCTTTCGAATCATCGCAAAAAAAAAGAAAATTATATTTTTCTACGCCTTGTTTCCGGGATATACGAGTATATATTAGTAGAGATTTTAGAGGTCAGGTGATTTCTTTGCTGAAATTCTACATTTATATGATTACTAGTTTGTCTAAGTTTTATGAGCCGTGTGAGTGCTCCCCGACGCCATGGGCCATATAATGAAAAGAAAATTAATAATGAAAACATTTTTTTACTGCTACCTTTAGTAAAATGTTTTTTTAACAGTATTCGTTTTATTTACAATATAGAAAAAGTTCAATAGTTTATATATATATATATATATATATATATATATATATATATATATATATATATATATATATATATATATATATATATATATATATATATATATATATATATATATATATATATATATATATATTATACATGTATATTATATATAGACTGAGACAATCAAATTATTAAATAAAGAGCAATACGTAAATGTCCTGGGAAAGGATTATTTGGTTGCAGTAGGAATTTAAGATGGTTTTGGATTGATTAATTTTTTCAAGGTATTTTTAAGTTCAATTAATTTTTTTTATAATGGGAATCTCTATCTTTTCGTGTGAGCGTTATTATGATATGTAAAAAGTATAAGATGCGTAAATAAATAAACTTGGAAGCCATTTACAAGAAAATAAAAAATATGGAAACACCCGGTTACCGCTACCATGAACAAACTAAATGCTTTTGTGGAAGAAAACCGCTATTCCAACATCGTATAGCTGATTTGAAGAGGCCAAATCTCGTAGTATTTGGTCGTGATATCAAAAAATCAACAACCATTTTGAAGCTAAAGAACGCCGAATTAATGGAAAAGTGCAGAAGATTTAAATATTGATAAAGTATACGTACGAATGAAGTATGCTGACGAAATTGTTTCGCAATTGGTGATTTCAATCAAATTATATCTAAGCAAAAGTAATTGGCGGCTCATAATGTTTCTGAAAATCGTTTAATTGTTCAACAGCTCGTGACATTAAGCTGCCAAAAATAGTAATTCCTAGATTTTGGAATAACTATACATAGATTAGCAATCGTTTGATGAAGGTGTAATTATTTTAATACAATTCGATTTGTAGTGTTTTTGGTTTTAAAGTAAATATAAAGAGGATTTTGATGCAAGTACTTTGTGTAATTGCTATTATATATTTTTGTATTCATATCTTTATATATTTATGTATTTATGTATTTAGGTATTTATGTATTTATATTACATTAATATATTGTTATTATGAGACAAATTAATATATTTGTATTTTCAGGGAAGATTAATCCAGTTTATTACAGTCTACGGCTTGCAGAAATTATATTATGATATTATTAGTTTATTATATTACAAATTAATTAATTTATCATTTCAGATGAAAACTAATTCAATTTATTACAGCCTACGGCTAAGAGCGGTTATTTCATTAATAGATTTTGCTTTTAGGAAACGTTTGTTGATACACCTGAATGGGGGCACACTGCAGGTGATGAAGTAATGCAGAGCAGCTCGTCAAAATTGTGATTGTCTTGTGCTAACATTAGTTGAATATTGGCTTCCGGAAAACAGAGTCAAATCTGTCATTACTAACATGCCCTTCCTTTCCTTACACCACAAAAAAAAAATACTATCGATCGCTTAGGTGTCTGCAACCGGGTCGAGTCTGTCACAACTAACATTCCTTCCATTCCTTCGGTTTTGTTATATGTAACACGGGTGTACGGTGGTGCCCGGCATTCCGGGAGTTCCTGGTTCGTTCTTGGCCGTACACTCTAATCAATCAATCGATCAATCAATCAATAGATTGGCAATCGTTTGATGAAATGTTCACGCAACAAATTGATTCTACCTAAATGACGCAGCGAATTTAGTGAAACACATGAATATCACTTCTTCTTATTATAAGGAATCCCTAGATATGTTTCATTGGGAACTATGTCAGAAAATATAATGAACAGCCTGCAATACATGTGGCAAATTCCAACAATATTTACAAAACGCATGATGTATACGATGAAGTGGTAAAATTTAAAAGTATGAGCACGGAAGTTAAAAATCGCGATCCGTGGCTAGTCTATTGAGTTCTTAGTAAGTTGGAATTAGATACCAAGAGCGATTTTCCAGCATTTGCAAATATTTTAGAACTTTTATGTTATGTGAAAAGATTCACAACCACAACAATATCTAAATGCTAATTATGTAAGGTCGAATGCCTAAGATTCTATTGTAGTTTATTGCACGAAGGTAAACAAATTAGAACGAGACATTCAAGCAAATGTACTGATCCATCAGTTTTGAACGATGCAACTATACTCTACACTGTACAAAAACTGATAAGTTTTGTATTCTATCAACGGTTATAGTAAGAATTCAGAATTTTAAGGAAACCTTCCAGAGTTTTATTTCTGAAAGAACTTTCAAACGAATTGGTCTACAAAAACAAGCAACTCCAGCCTCTTTGTTGTCAACAAGATGCATTAAAGAGGTAGCCAATAGTATATAATCAAGCCATCCAAAACTCGCAGACATAATATTGAAGGATGTCTATGTCGATGAATTAATGCGCGGAGCCAGTACAGCCAATAAATTTATCGATAACAGAACATTATTAGTAACAATATTAAAACAGTTTAGTTTCAATCTACAATAATTTAAATCGAACCATCCAGCCGTTATATGAAGCAAAAGAATACAAAGGTGTTGCCAAATGATAATAATACAGCAAAGGCGCTTGGGCTAATTTGTGATTCATACTAGGACATAAAATGCGTCCCAATGCGAATAAAAAGATGTTATTCTAACTAAACGCGGATTGCTGTCAGATGTCAGTAAAATATTCGACCCGTTCGGCTGGTTGTCGCCTTTAGTGTTCAAAAATAAAATATAATTCCAACGTCTTTAAAAGTTCTATATTAAAATACTGAGATGGCTTAATCCAATATAAACAAAGTTGAACTATGCGATTTTTGTGATGCTAGTGAGTTAGCTACTATTCTCATTGCTAAAACAATAACATTGAAAATCCAAAGCATCACATTGTGAACCGATTCAACTATTGTGCTAAATTGGCTATCATCACTACCAAAACAATGTTTCGTTGCCAAAAGGACATCGTTTATATATATATAGAGGAATTGTAACGGATCAAGGTGCGAATCCCATTAGTGTCATTAAAACGATACCAATGGGATTCGCACCCTGATGGCGTTAACAGAAATTCTCCCAGCAGAGGCCTTGCTGCGGTATAGTAGCCGCAAGGCGTGCTTGGGAGCTGAAATAACCGCAAGGAAACAGAAAGATGGGAAGGCGGGGTCACTTGAACAAGTCTCGGCACACAACCGGACTCGCAACCGTCACATCACTAAAAAAATCACAAAATAAATATTTTAATTTAACAGTTACTTTAATTAAAATAAATAAATAAATAGAGACAAGCGAAATGAATTTGAAAAAATAAAAATTAAAAAAAAAAATAAAACTTAAATAACTTAAATAAATTCTTAATTAAATTCACAAAATAAAAACAATCTTAAATAACACTAATTTTGTTATTAGTTACACACACAAATAAATAATAAATACAATAAATATAAAAAATAAGAAAAATATAACTTAACTAAAAAAACATAACGCAATATTTCTTGTTACACAAGATGATGACAAATAAGGCCATGACCATCTTCTTTCTCCACATGTTTATATTTAAACGCAACGGAATCATTCACTGTTTACATAGTAATTTCACTTGGTTAAAAATGTTGCACATACATGCGGTGTCCAGTGTAATTTCTGCATCTTTTTTATCATAAATATCATCAGATAAAAGTAAAAACATTCCAACATTCTCTGGTAGGTCTATCTCGTGGTATATATACATCACCCACTCCACCATACCTCTCAAAACTTTACGAAAATTTTTGGCGTAGTCCAATTATTCGTCACGTTGTTAACCTTTAGTGACATCATACCGTCGATTCTTGTGACAAATTATTTTAATTTTGTATTGTACATGATACTACACAAAATTATCACAAGTTTATTTTAATATATATTTTTAATTTAAATTCAAACTTTTATTTTTACATAATTTATAATTTTAAATTTTGTGGATTCCTTTAACCACGTTTTGCTTTTTGTTTTCTTCTCAAATTTTTCTAAATTACTTAACCAGACTAACACGAAACACGACTTTATATACCTACTCATAACCCGTTACACAATTAAAAAAAATAATGTAGGGGAAATGAGTAGGTATACAACAACACTTACATACAAAATAAATTAAATACAAACAAACCCGGCGTGGACAACATATAATGATTTTTGGTTCCGGGGCCACGAGTACAAAAGTCGCTCGTTACAGAATTTATGTCACTTGTCACCAGAATTGAAGTATTTTGAAACTCTTGCTCTAATGTGATCAAACCAGCCTAAGTTATGGTTGGACAAGCATTGCAGATGTACCAAAAATTGAGAATATAAATGTCTCAACTATTCCAGATGGTATATCGATCAATCGCAATAATTAAACGGCCAATAACGAAAATCTACAAGCTACCAATCGACCAAAAATCAATACATAATTACAGAACTGAATCAAAGTGTTTCTGGGCAGCCGGATTGTTTAGATGCCACATAATTTAAGCAGACACAAAATCGTTATAGTATTAAATTGGAATTATTACATTTATTTATGCCACTGTATGCACTTATCAAATACAAAACAAAACAATTGCTGACGTTTTAAACAGATCGCAATGCCGCCGTCTCGGAAATGTTAACAAAAATAAAGTATTGCATGATCAATACTTGAATTTAGATTTTTAGAATTATGTTTCTGAAGTATTCTGTTTTTGTAGCTAGTGTTCGATCATCCTCTGTATTGGATACATCTGAAAAAATTATAATACCGTAAAAAAACTAAATAAAACAAATTTATAGAAAGCCATCGCAAGAAGGAGGATATGAGAGGAATAATATTTCTGATACTAATCCTGTTCGTTATAATAATCTCTGCATATAGTAGAGTTCTCTAGAAAAGATACTTTAAAGTTTCTGAATTATTAAGAGCTGTTGAATTGCCAATAATTAAAGATAAAAAGATGAACAATCATCAGCCTAATCATCACTGGAATTAAAACAGTTAGTGCAACTGTAGGTGGAAAATATGAGAATGTAACCACGAATGCTCCGGATCATGTAAGCTTATAGTGAACGAAAATGGCAAGCAATTTAAAAAGACTATTACGGTACAGATGAAATTCAAGCTACGACAATTGCTGTAATGAAACCACAAAATATACTGTGGCCGTTACAGGTATTACCGGCCAAGAATATTTTCAAGTGAAAGACAAAATTCTTTCGCAGGTGGTAAAATCATTTATTGGGTGGTCGCGACTTCAAAATCCCAGATTGCTGTCAGATGTCAGTAAAATATTCGACCCGTTCGGCTGGTTGTTGCCTTTAGTGTTCAAAAATAAAATATAATCCTAACGTTTTTAAAAGTTCTATATTAAAATACTGAGATGGCTTAATCCAATATAGACAAAATCCCAGATTTAATCGATTTCTTTGTAAAAAAAGATCACGAAATGAACTTTAATCACTCACCTAGAAAATTTGGTAGCCAGTAAAAATATTTTACTAAAAGAAAAAAAGCCTCTTTAAGTATCTATAGGGGCTCCTGCGCGAACAATTTTATTATTTGCTTTTTTTTATTTATTGCTATGCAATCTATCTATGGGACCGAGCAATTGGCGCAGTGGTTAAAGCTGCGGTGTTTGAGACGGGAGGTATCGGGTTCGAATCCCAACAGGGGAAGGTAGCAAAAGGGATTTTTCATCACCTGATTACGATCGGTGATGACGATGAACACAACCATGACCCCCCGTTGGAGTGCAGAATCCATGGGCTGAACCATCGTCCATGCCAGTACAGGCTGGCTGGAGCAATGCAATGTGCAGTTGGATTTAAATCGAACCTGTATTCGTGCGACCTCGATTTGGCTGGTGACTGCGTAAGGTAGGACGTTAAAAATTAACCGCGAAAGAGTTGGGAGAGCTTCGGCCCCAGGAAAGATTGCAGGGTTTAGAAACAAACAAACAAAAAATCTTTCTATGGGGTTCTGATTGATAGTTTGCGGATATATTTCTTTCTTATATCAGGATTAGAATGTATCGGGTTTGCGTCAGGATTCTCACGCGCAGCTTTAACCACTGTGCGATTTAGTTGTACACTGTGAGTAGTGCCGGAATGTACCCCAGTAATAATTTCCGCGTTAAAACAATGTCGACTAAAATCGTTCACTCCCAATCTAAAAAGATTTCTTAGGAGCACAACTATGCAACCTTTCTTAAAATTTGAAATGAGAGAGTGCAAATGAATTTAAAAAAGTCGGTACATTATTTTTTAATGTGCGTCATAGTCGACCAAATGCATAGGATTACTTAAGTAGATCTGTTCCACATTATTTCTTGATTGTCAAAGTAATACAGTGATATAAAAGAATTAAACATAACTGAGAGATATTTTAGAATAAAACAACATCATATATATTCTGAAATAAAAAGTATAATGGCTGAAATTCCTCAAGAGAGTGTTTTAGGACCGCTATTGTAATTTTTGTTTACTTATTAGAAAACCAATACTAATGGATAAAGAAAACATACTGGCAACATTTGCAACGATTAAAAGGCCACATTAAGAAGAAAAATCAGGGACATAATATATATAGTAATCGACTTTCAACATACGCTTCTTTTTTAGTCATCATCCCTTAATTACGTCATTTTAACCACCACAATTCAAAAATTAAAATTGAATATCAATTTTTTTGCCATCTTTGAATCGGTTACGGTACCACCATATATGTATATATGTCAAACACACATTTTTGTGGTATTTGAATTAAATTTTGTTTTTGTTGAATTATATTAAAATAAAAAATAAAATAAAAGTGAAAGTCTAAATATAGCAAATAAAATTTTCAACCCACGAAAAATTTACAGTATAAATAAAAACACAGAGAGCAAAGTAAAAAAAAAAAGTTTACTATATACATATTCAGCCTTGCTCAAGGGGCCTTGTCGAACTCATTTTTTTCTGGTTGAATATTTTTTTTTGCTATTTGGCTTCAGTTTTGAGAAGAAAACAAAAAAAAAAAAAACAACATACAAATAATACTACAGTTTTGTTTCTGTTCTGCCGTACAGCATTTTTGTTTCTTTAACCGAAAAATCGAAAATATCTCATCACATTGTCCTTGGGATGGGTTTTGTACAGAAAATGGTCACTATATAGATATACAAAGAAGAACAAAACTTTATGACATAACAACTGAATCGATTTATTTTTTTAAAAAGTTGTTTGACATTTTAATTATGGCTAAATGACCAAAATTGTTAATATACACACGATGACGAAAGTACATTTTATAAAAATTTTCTTTTTCAAAATAATATATTCCTCTTATTGTTACTCCATTTAAACGAAACAAAAAAGAAATCTTATATACAGTGCTGACAACTTAAGACAAGACAATATGACATTTTAAATTCGAAATAATAATATATTAAGAAAACGTTAAATTAAAATAATTGGAATAATTACTTTGTTTTCTAATCAAACTGTCAGGTCGTTAGTGTAGACACTATAATAAAAAAAATGGTCCAGTTAAAATAGTTTTATAGTGAATTCCATTGATTTAGAAAGGGAATCATTAATAAATTAGTCAAAGTCTATATATATATATATACATATATACATATACCCACACACTTTGTCTTAGATCACGACTTTATAATTTTATAAGATATGATATTTTTTCATGTTATTCTTTTCGGTGTATGTACCTGCGACTTAACCTATAATACCAAAGTAGCCTTGAAATTAAAATATTTTTGAAATCGATCGACTTTTATTCTTCAAACTAGTATACTTTATAGTTTATTCAATAACAGAATGCGATTGTGCGATTTATTTCATTTTTTACCACCAGATGTGCGATTAATTCTAAATCACATTAGCAAATTCATTGGAAATGAATCGATTTGGTAGCGCTATTTTTGTTTAAAAATTTTTTTTTCACGAAATCATCTTTAAACGGCAAAAAAGTTTACTTTTATTTATATTTGGAACACCTAAACCTTAATATTATGATTATGTTTAATGCTCTGTAAAATTAACCCAAACTTATGAGTTTTACTTTCGTAATACTTATGTATTTTGTATATATGGTTTGCCTGTATGGTGAAACGTAAATTAGATTGAAAATTACATTAAATTTTGTGATGGTTTTTTGTTTTGTTTGTAAGTACAGTTGTTTAATGTGCCTACTAGTTGAACAACATGATAACTTAGAATTGAGGTTATGTGAATTATTTTAGCATAAATGCATATTTATACGAAATTATTCACGGTTCTAGTTATAATTTTATAGTGCGAAGGTCACTTATTATACCGTTCAGTGAACCAAATTATTATTTAAATTTTTTTCAAAATTATATAAGAACCGAAATAATTTGCACCACATGGCCGAAGTCAATCAATTTTCGATTTGATAATACATATGTACATATTTATGTAAATGTATTATGAAATTATGATAATATGTCCGAATTATGGATGATAGACATAACGGACCTAAGTTATATTTTTCATCTAACAATCTGAAATTAATTAATTTGTGAAATGATATTCGTGTTTTTGTGAAAAATCATAAATTTTTATGTGATTGATGTTGGTTGGACTCATTTTTATGTATGACATTAAATCACCGCGGAGATAGGCAATTTATATAATAACCATTTAAAGTTGGATAAGTTTTTTGACTAATTAGGTCTGTATGTCGAAATTTACTTTCTCGTCGAAGAAAAATGCGTGCGCAACTTGTACGTAATAATCAGTGGTTTAGATATTTATTGGGTAGTTCAACGTTTCGATAGGTTATAATACTCTTTCAGGCACGGCTGGACACCATAAAACACAAATGATATGTGTCCGTACTCCCGACCCAAACGTAAGACCCCCTGAAGTCAAATTGACCATGTGTTAATTTTTGAAGGGGATGTCTCGGGTCATCCATTATATGAGATCATAGCAGTCGGTTACTAAATTTGTAAACAGTTTTTGTGTTTTGTCTGTATAAAATTAATAAAGGTAATTACAAGTAATAATCAACTTTTTGGTATATTTTTTAAGTATACTATCAGTTCTAGTTTTGATAGTTTTTGTAAAAATAAAAATATAATTTTGTTTGATACGGAGTGCTATATTGCTGTCGAGCAACAGAATATCACATATAGAGATATGCTACAAAAGCGTGGAAAGTATGAAAGGCTGGAGTATTAAGAGTACAACAATTCAGCACTGAGCGCAGTTCTTGTAGCTTAATTAAAGGAGTTACCGTATTTTAGCAGTGGTAACCTTGGTAACATTTCAAAGAATGAAAGATCGTTTGGTTTTGTTATATGTAACACGGATGTACGATGGTGCCAGGCATTCCGAAAGTTCCTGGTTAATCGTTGATCGCGCACTCTAATCGATCAATTAACAATAAAATCTGATTTATCTAATATAAAGACATTTTCGAGTAAAATATAATGCATGAATACTCCGAACTAATAATTAAATGTGTTTAAACATATAACAGTCTTGATTCTAATACAAACCACTTTCGACATCAAGCACGGTTATTTACACTTGTAATTTACTAAATATTATGTCAAATAGTTTTCGATTCCGGTTTATAGGAGGAAGCACACTCAACTGTTTAATTTAATTTGTACTTCCACAGAAAACTAAACAAACGAATGTTGAACTAGGTTACTGTCATATTATGTTTTAATATAGCGAACAAAAAACAATTCCCAGAAAATGTCAGTAAAAAATAAAAAAATAAAAAAGTAAAAAATGGAACATAACTTCCGGTAAACAGATTGAAGCAAATTTTAAAATATTTTTATAGAACTAAGAATACTTTGTATTCTAATTATTATAAAATATTACCATAAGATTTGTAATTTAGTTTGTTGTGCTAAAAATATATAAAAACAACAAAACTGGCTCGTTTACAAGAAAACAACAAACATTATAAGGTCGACCTACATTTTCGTATCTAAATCTATTAAAATGTATATAATATCTGTTACCGCTTGTTGTTTTTATAACATCTTCTACCATTCCATGATTTAACTATTTCATTATTATGTTAACATTATAATACACCACCCATTTTATAATATAATGATAAAAAAAAAAATTATCCCGAAAATACATAAATTCATCATGACGGATCAAAACTAAAATTTGTTTTACGGTTTTTTTTTTATTTTGTTTTGAAAATCAATCAACCAACCATTATATCAAGGTTCAAATACCGAACACAATGTGATATTATTTTTTTGTTTTATGTCATTGATACACAATTCGAACAATATGGCCGCGCGCAAGTTTAATGACATATTATAATATTTAAAAATTAGGTAATTATATTGTAATATTTTTTTAAATTAACAACAATAAGCGCATGCAAAACATGTTTCGAATCAAGTTTTCAATGTTCTTAATTAAATTTTTGTTATAATTAAATTAATTCATGCAAAATTTTAACGGTGCTATAAATATGTATATATATATAGTAATATTTTTAAAACTGGATTTTTGTTTTAATAAACAGTGTTAATAGCTTAGCATACACGTTTGTTATTGTGCAATATATCAAAGAAAACCTCCAGAGAAATTGATTATGATTCGTGTTATTAAAATAAAACAAAATGTTTTTTTTTGTTTATTCAAGCAATAAGTTTTCGTTTGTTTCAAGTATGGTTTTTGATTTAATTTTTGGTTATTTTGTTTCCAATTTCATGGGAATTGAATTGTGTGAGACTGTGAGATGTTATCGAGCGATTTTGTTTGAGGTTATGATATTAAATGGTTGAATGACAGTTGGCTTTTTTTGTTTAGTTTTTAGCACGATATATTCGTGCATATTATTTATGTTTTGTATAAAAATCAAACAAAAAACAATTCCGTTATCTGACTTATTATATTATAAAGTATATAGTACAGTGACCGAATTATAGATGCCAGTTGAGATAGCATCGGTTTATGCATTATAAATTATATATATATATATATATATATATATATATATATATATATATATATATATATATATATAATATAAATATTATATATATATATATATATAGATATATATATATATATATATATATATATATATATATATATATATATATATATATATATATATATATATATATAAATATAAATATACATTTATAATTAGTAAGAATAATAATAGTAATAAACGGTTTTTACAGGCGATTGCGATCTCGAGCTTGCTCTTTGTATTGTTCTATACAACTTGAGGAATACAATTAGTTTTCTACTCCGACAAGCCATCTGTGCAGATATTCACCTAAATGCCTCCCGAGAGATCGCTGCATCATCCGTTTAAGATCGGTTCGTAGAACATCTCTTCAGCTATAAGAGATGTAGGCAACAAGATGTAGCTGGTTTAAGGCTACAAAAGGCTGCTAAAATGAATCCACAAGACCTCAATGGTGATACCGAACACGTACCACTTTTTATACCATAAACGATATTCGTCGGGAGAAGCAGCAGTAATCGAAATATCACCACAAGTATCTACGATAAAGGATGATAGTTTTCCAACTGAGGAGGACGAAATAGTATTACTTGGGATAAGTCGGGAAAACTATATGAGAGCGATTCTAAATACCCAAATCCTTCATGCGGGAAAATTACAATAGTTGAAAACTTCCATCACATCTGATGTGATGGGAAAGATGTAAGAATTGAAAGACAAAATGAAAGAATACGAAGCTGTAAAGGAGAAGTTCTCTTCATACACCATATAAAACTTCTCAACAGATTGCAAACGAATTAGTTGCAGGATGACATAAAAAAATCTTGAAACCTCAATCTTTTGATGGAATTCCAATAGATTTACCTTTAATGTACAGTTTATACCTTTAATGTACAGCGCATTGTACAGAAATGCGCTCCAACCAAATCTTGAGGGTGTAAGAGTTGAGATACATAATACAGTTGCATAACAGAAGCAGGCAGTGGGAGCAACTCGTTCAAGGAGTGGGTCATAGATAAAATCTATGAATGTTTTGTTTGCGTCAGTATTGGAAGTCGAAGCAGCCAGAGCCACCTTAGCAAACTGATTCCATCAAATTGCGGAAACTATAAACGTAGAAGTATTGCGCAATGATGTCGTGCTGGCAGTTTTGAAAATGTATCTTCTATAATGGGCATAATGTGGTGGTAGGCCCTTACTAAATCAAGTTGATTTGAAAATTATTGTATGTGTCGGGTACAATCACGGTATTAAAACGCCGGTAATTCCCACAAGGCTACAGGTCGATGTCAATTCTGGCTGTCATATATGCAAGGGAGATGCCGCTAGAGAAGTCACTGGACGACAAATCCCCAGCTCCACCATATTCTCGAGTTCTTGACGTACGGCAGTGAGATGAGCAGGATCGTGACTACGTGGATGAAAATCTTTCGTTTGTTTGGATACAATGAACGACATCGAGTTGTACTTGAACGCCATACCTCAGGTTTTGTGTTCATGATGGATACTTCTGGAGCAAAACCGAGAATTTTTAGTTGGCAACACTACACAAACGTACCGAGGGTTCGTCGGTCGTTACGATAATGGCATAAACTTTGAGATTCGTCTTTGAGTCGACGAGTTGTTTCTTTCTCAGATCTACCATCAAGCCGAATTTACAAGAGACTAACCATGAAGCGATAGAACTATGATGGTTTCATATCTTTTTTTTAAGCCACCACAACCTCATTTGATTGACCCAATTTGTCAGTACCATTCTCTTACACACTAGTCACTTTAATTGAGTCTTTAAAAGCCTCAACCATCTCTGGCTGATTAGCATAATATTTGTCCTTGTTGGCTCCCGACAAATAATAGTCCAATGGAGTCAACTCACAGCTTCTAAGCAAGCAATTAATGCGATTTTCGAAAAAAGGCGTAAAAGTTAAATTGTATCATTAACTGTGTGGGCTGTTACGCCCTGCTGTTAAAACCAAATTAAAACAAATAGCGGCTAAGTCTTCATCTTTGTTGATATAGGGAATAAAGAATCAACTAACATGACACGTAACGGTTGCCATTGACAGCTAGTTTTCAATATTCCCCAAAATCAAGCTTATATATAGCGACTTATTTCGTTCACCGGTGCGGTAACATAATAGCGGCGAAATAACCGCTACTTAAAAAATGAACTAAAGATACCGCACCCTTTACTGTGAACAAATTCTCGGGAAATTCTCGGAATTTTTTTCTTGTTTTCATATAGACAATCCCTACCATATTGAGACAACACCCAGGTTTCCTCTAAATGATATGTTGAAAAACCACTTATAAATCACTACATTCATAATTACTGGTACAAAGTAGTTTATAATATAATTGTTGATAACAAATCTTAAATATTCAAAAGAGGCCCCATCTTGGGTGACACAACAATAAACTATTATAAATGTAAAGAATATATAGCAATAACAATAATCTATTCAATATACACAATAACTTTCTTTGTTGTGTGTACATTTCATTTTTTTTTTGCAATTCCAGTTTTTACATTAAATTCATAAGTAAAACCGATAAAAATCTTAGCACAACACAACTAAAACTATTTTCAATAATCTCGAAAATTAAATCCAAATTTATTTAAATTTATTGTTACAATTTACTTTTTTTTCGTTCATGATCATATAGAGAATTTTGCTTTCACATTTAGTTCAGTTATAATTTGATTTCCTATAATTTTGCTATAAAACAAAAAAAAAAAAAAAAACAATTGCATTAACTATAAATGCACTGAAATATTATTATATTATTCGAAATGATCACGATATTTAATGGCGAAGCACAATAATAAACAAAGAAAAAATTCCGATGTACACCTGATTTTTTTTTGTTTTGCTTTTCTATTACGAGATTTATTTTTTAATGATCTCATCGTAAACGTATTTGCCGTTCAATAAATTCACAACAGATCAATTTGTGTGTTTAACTATATACATATAATAAAATGTGAGGATCGTACGATAAGTACCTGGTTTTGAGCATGAGATGGTGCCACTTTCATTCAAACAATGCTTTTTTTGTCGCAGACATAATTAAAGATGTGTTAGAAATAAGTATGTTCCAAGTAACTGCTTAGATGTAGTACAAGCCTTTGATAAATTATGATATAGAGGAATAGAATATAATGGGCATCGAAATCTACCAAAGCAGCTGTCTCAATTTCTAAAATCCTACATAGCTGATCGACTTTTTCTGATTAAATTTGAAGATGAAATCTCTTTATTAACAAAACTATCAGCAGGAGTACCACAAGATAAGTGTCCTGATGCCAAATCTGTATATTCTTTATACAAAATATTTGCCAAATATAGTAATGAAACAATCTTCACAATTGGTAACAATATAGAAAAAGCAACTTGCAAGATTAAAGGACCCCTAACATACTAAGAATCTAAACAAGGAGAAGGTACATTTAAAATTTAATTGAAAAGAGCATCTAAAAAAAGAGAAGAGCTTAACATGCGGAAATACAGAAAATGTACTGGCAAATACGAATAGGCAAATACTTATATCAATATGGATTTTTATTTTATTTTATTCATTTTTGAGGATGCGAACGGTTATTTCATTTAATTTTCGTGTTAAATAATTTTTAAGCAGAAGCGTTTTCAGCATAACACTGAAGCGAAATCAGAAGAAGTTTACAGTAATAGAACCTAAAAACCAACTGTCAATGGTGCTTTCCATCCACAGTACTTATATGCAAGTATACTTAATGGCATAATTTCAAAACTTTAAACAAAAGAATAATAATACAGAACCATAGATTTAGATGCTAGATACATCTAGATAGATAGATTTAGAGTTAGCCATACGGAATGCCCAACACAAAACTGAAGTGGAAGCATTCCAAGCACTAAAAATTTGTCTGGAGGAGCAGTCTAGCAACTCAGTGTATTGCCCTATAAAAGTCAGTATTAATGCTGTAAAAACAGAACACCATCAAATATTATTTGCTTAGCACACTGATTAATTTTACCTCATACATACCGTTTTTTAAAAAGTCAAAAGACTTTCAAATGGAAATTAATCGAACAATTAGAGCAATTGAAGAAGTTCTGAGTTAAGACGAAAGTTATGACGGCAATACCTCTTAGAGAAAGTCCACAGGATATGCAACTAAACACACCTTATACAGGAAAAGGAATGTTGTTCTGCTGTCTTTTTGGATAGGTGACAACTATACTTATCATTCGATCCTCATATGTAGCACAAAGAAATAATTACAATGATCTAGTATTCACATTTTTTGTTTTTTTAATTCATTCTTTAAGTCGTACAATCATTAATATCTGTCATAACTCATAACATTACAATACACACACACATCGTTAGAATATGATTTTCAGGCAGCATATAATATCATAAATATGCAGTAAATTCGTTGTATAATTAAACCGACAAAAAAAAATGTCAAGGAGTTTTAATGATCGTGATTTTTCTTCTTTTTTACATATGATCATGAATTTATCTGAATATAATAATATATATACTCGTGAGTCGTATACTGTGTCTGTATCTCTCTTTCCCCATCTTCCGAAAGTGAATTTAAACAATTTATTTTTTTTTGTGTTTAAAAAACAAAAAATCGTGACATGCAAACCAAACGGTTAAATTTAAACTTTAAACTTTTTCTTTTTGTAGTACAGAACAATCGCAAAACCATTTCACTTGATCAATCAAAAAAAAAAAATAAATAAAATAAAAGCTGTAAATAGAACGCGCGCCATCTTGTCAAAACAAACATTAATCAAACGTGTGCAAACAGTATGTGACGTGCGGGCCGACATGGAAATATTATTTATAATAAATAATTCGGTATAAGGATAACAACTTTTTTGCATCGTAAAGTAAAAAAGATTATTAATGATTCCTTGAAATGTTTAGACTTAAAGTTTATTAATTTTATGATGTATATAAATTTTTTAATACTTTATTATAATAGTTGGTCCCTGTGTTGGTCGGGGAGCATTCGCATACCTCGTAAACGAATTAAAAAAGATTTGGCGGAAGCACATACTTATAGACATATTATTATCGCGAGGGAGTTGTCTTAAAGCAATCATTGCAAAATCGTTTTTGGAATGGATTCAAAACTATTAAAGCATACTCCAATTGCGAACGGACAAAGGACACAAAATAGCTATTTATGATATAAGTGAACTTTTATTTTGTGAGAAGGGAAGTTTAAGACACGAGCAAAGCAACCTTGCCCATTAATTCAAATAATTTCGGAGTGGCTGAAAGAATGGAAGTGGATAGAGATTGATATTTGCTGGAGACGACAAAAAGGTGTGTAACTTTCTGCGGCCAAATTGCGAGATCAGATTTAATTACCGAATTTAGGTGGAATTGCAATTTTGAAGCTAATACAAGTTTAACTTTCCTCACTAGAAAGATCCTTCTATACTTAATATCGGCAAATCCAAATTCTTGCAGATATATTAAACAATTTGATGTTGTTAACGGATCCAAACGACTGTCATAAAGATGTTTGACATGAGTCATCATTAATAGCGGATAGATCATTACCAACACAAATGTGCCAAAGGTGTCTAGAGTTAGTGAAATTACCTCACCCGTACCAGAAAGCATCATCTTGATAAAACAACCAGCTAGTGTTGCAAATACAGAACCTTGTGAAATGAAGTTAGTTCTTTAACTGATGCGATTAAAGCTCTTAAGGCTGAAATCAAATCGTTAAGCACGATTAGTAATGTTGACCGAAATAGGCTATTCGAGGGCCTTAGTTCCATCTGAGATGTTGGTCTGTAATGAACCTCGAATCAGTTGGCCTATGAATTCGTCTACAGAAACGAGTGGCAATAGTGGAGGTACTAAAGAAACCAATTGCCTAAGTTAATTGCCGAACCAAGTGTTATAAAGAACAAAAACAAGGAATCTCAATATAAACCAACTCGGGTTGTCAGAAGAAGCTGCCTTTGCTAATAGCGAGAAAGTAAACATCAAAATTAGGGCTTTAATAAACCTTGAAAAGGATTACCCAGAATTATTATGGTGTGAACCACTTAGAAAAGCAGCAATTGTTAGCAAAAATAACGATGAAACCACAGAAGAGGACTTTAAGTTTACTTTAAAATTGGCCCTAGAAACCCTCAATGTTGTCCAGTGGGTCATTGAAGTATCACCAAAAGCCCGGAATACTATTCTAAATAAACGCAGTGTATATTTTGGGTAGACTTCGTGCTAAGTTTCCGACTATATCAGAATCGCAAGATGCTTCAAGTGTCAGGAATTTGGGCAAATTACCAATTCCTGCAAAGTCAAAGATATAATTTGCAGACACTACGCTGAGGTTCGAAATGACCACAAATCATGTCCAAAGAAAGGGAAAGGGGCTAATGCGTAAAAGCCTACGACTTCTTAAGCCTCTGCTCTTCAAAGAGCAGAATATGCTCAGGTTATCAAATTAGACAATGCGCACAAGATAAGAAGATCGATATTCTCTGTATGCAGGGAATCAGTGGATTACATCAATAAGCTTGATGAAATGACGGAGGGTCTCAAAAACCTTCCTACTATCATAACTTCGATGCTAAGTCCAAACTATGGTATAATAAAGGTACAAACAAACATGGAATCCTCATTGGAGAGTTTGTTGCAAGAAGAGGTATTGGTTCACTCAAGTGGCAGATCGGAGAGAATCTATTGCAATATGCGATGGAGGAATTCGTTGAATTAAAGGACAACTTATAGTCCTTCCAAACATCAAAGAAAGGTTGCTTAAGCTTTGTGCACCATTAACTCAGGTGCACTAATCTCTGAGAGGAGAGCCACCGATTGGCAAGTGCAAAGGTCGCTTCTTGGAGTAGAAAACGACTAGTTTCTTGTGGTTGTCTAAATAATACAAAGAGCTGACTTAGGATCAAAACCGATGGAACTTGTTTGTTGATCATTTCAGGCTATTGCTGGTCAATACCGTGGCCAGCAATGGCCTGCATAACCTGCTTATTATTATTATTATAGTTGCTGATAGAATTTCACTGAGTAATACGAATTTTTAACGTGAACGATTTTTTTTATAAATATTTTAAAAGCCTCTTTAACAAAACAATAATATCTTTAACCTCTACATCCTTTAATATTCGCTCAACTATATATTATTTTCAATTAGTTTAAGTACTGTCCGCTAGGATAATTCACTTCACAAAAAGAACAAAGTGAACAAAGTGGATACAAAAAAAAATACTCAAAACCTTAAGATAATGTTGACGATGTTGTTAATGATAATGAATGATGAGCGAGATGAAAAAGGAAAATTACAAACCATAATTTTCCTTTTTTAAGTTTTTTTATGGGTTTGTGTGTGTGTATATATGTGTGTGTATGTATTCTGTTTGTGAAAATAACAAAAAGGCATACTCATATACGAGATACATTTTTTTTTGATGTTGAAAAGAATCTGGAAGGCAGTAAAAAATATAAATAAAAAATTCGCTTGTGATTAACTTGTTGCATTTAGTTTTTGTTGTTGTTTTGATGTCTTGTAATATTAAAGTTTGATTATAATCTAGTTCTTTGTTTAAAGTTCTGTACATAAAATAATGTTATGTACATATGTGTGTGTAGCATATTCGTAATTATAGTTTATATATATATATATATATATATATATATACAGGTATGTGTACTCCTTTTATAATAACACAAAATTAATAATACAAAAATAGTTATTATATGTATATAGTTTTAATTAAATATTTGTCGAGAGATACTTTTCTATATAAGATAGGTATCATACATGTAACATAATACAATATTGTTTAATTTTTCTTATGTATTTTTAATCTGTCTATGATCTTTAATTGATATGTCAAATAGTTTCCGTACCTCAATCATAGGTGGTGAACGTATGTATACTAAATATGGTTTCAAATCGTTGTAACATTTAATATAGAGTGACTGTAATATAATATTATTTATTACTAACTTTTTAAAAATTATTTGGTTACACTTAAGATACTTCAAATATGTTGAACCATAAGTTAGTGTTACCAACAATTCAAAAGTGTAAAGTGTAAAGCAATGCAGTATCACAAACGTAAATGTACGTTGCATGAAAAGGCATAAAAAAATATTTCCCAGCAAAAACTTGGTGTGTAATGGAAAACACAACACACTTTTACATGGCCATAGCTCGGCACCGAAAAACGAAGTTACACTCAAAATATTCGTAGTGAATCAGTAATCGTCAGTATTATATGTCAGTAGTATATGCATTTAACGTTCTTCGATCCAGGTTTGTGTCATATCTGATTCTAAGTAATCCCGACTCTAAAAAGGAGTTTATAATACAACCTGATACCTCCGAGTTTGGATTAGGTGCGGTCTTGATTTAAGGCGAATGATGGTTAGCCTATCAAAATTCAAAAATATTTAGTCAAATTAAAATTTCAAAATAAAAATTACCAAAAATCTCAAAAAATGGTTAGCCTAACAAAATTGGGAAATATTTAGGGAAATTAAAAATTTTAGGGAGAACAGAGTGTTCCTTCAACAAACTACGGAATCCAAATTTTGAGGTCGTTTAAACAATGCTGAATTCCACATATGGAAAATGAAATGAAAATGTAAATGAAGATACATCAAATTCTCATTTTGGAAATGGAAACCGCTGTACATAAAATATTTTCTTAAATAAAATCTATATTTTAATATGAATTATTAATGAAAAACCCATAACATTTCCATTTATATTTGAACAACATATTATAATATTTCAAATATATTGATTTTCATTACAATAAAATGTAAAAAATTTGTAATTATATTTCAATTAAAGTAGAAATTAATTATAATGAAAAATGAGAAAAACGAACGGAAAATTAATTCATATTGTATACACCTGTCCCCCGATGAGCACGGTACTGTTTCTTACACGATTTCGTTTTTACTCTGTTTACCAAAAAAACAGTTATTTTTTAATTCACCCCGTGCGAACGGTTTAATTCACCCCAGTGCAGTATCACAAATCTGTACTTACTACCGAGTATACTCATTTTTACTCTGAAATTGATGTATCCGGAAGTGTCAGACAAGAGGAAAGTATAATACATTATTGAAATTTAAGTATAATACATTATTGAAGGTATTTCACCTTTTTTAATTGGTCGCACTGTGCACAAAGATCAATTTTGTACCGTACGCTGTGCACACCGTATACACTGAGTAGAAGTGCTGCAATAAATAGAATTGGAAATTCAACAAAAATACCTTAAAATTATGTCTTCTTGCAGGGATGGAGCGGTTTATTTCTTTAGGAATTTGTATAATAAAAGCAGTGATGGATATCAATATAAAACCAGCCAGTATTTCCAAAATAGAATAAAGGGTATTAAACAAAGTGGTAACCACCCTGTAACCCCTAAAAAATTGGAACGCACAGAGACGATGTCAAAATTATTCAAGGAGACAAAAATTGCAAAAATTAAAACAGGCAACACTGACCTAATAACCATCATGAGTCAAAATGCATTGTCACCTACATAACGACTGCCTCGAACGTATTTGGATACCAAAAATGCAACCGGAAACAATGCGGTAGAAAATTGAGGATAGCAGTTAATATACGTAACAATTATATCAACAAAACATGGCAGTGGTCAAACGCATGTACGTAGATACTGCAAGTCAAGTAAAGAAGATGGCAAGATATGATCGAAGAAAATATGAAGATGACATCTTCAAAGCATCTTCAAAGTGTAGAAGCAGCAACAAAAGAAAACCTTTGCGTAAGAAAAGTCACTTTTCCAATTTTGATAAGCTAACCATCATGGGTTTTTGTGATTTTTGGAAACTTTTTAATTCGAAATTTTAAGGCTAACCATCACTTTTGGTTGTAGGCTATACAAGTTGATAAGTTCGTTTGTCACAGTGATTATACTCTAACGAAATTGCTTATAAGTTCGGTACCAAACACATTTAACGTAATAAACTTATGGTGAGGAAAACGGGACAAATTTGTTCAACAGTTTTACCTACGATGGTGAATTATAATATAATTAACTATAAAAAAAGTGCTCATTTCAGAAGCCAAAATTATGATGGCTTGTTAATATAGGCCTATATAAGATGTAGCTTCATTATGTTGCTGTCCCGTTTTGAGAATTATGAAAACTTTTATCAGTTTCTGCAGCCAAAATTTACGATATTGTTAATTGGCTTTATTATTTTTCAAGTATCGATCGAATTCTGTTCAGAATACTTTACGTAATTTTTTCTGATATAGACGAGGTTTTGTAAAATGTTCTCTTCAAAGTAATCGGTTTTGGGGCACAAAGACATTAATGAAACTCATACAACATATAGCTTTCAACATATAGCTTTGGCATATTCCAACATAACTAATTATTAACCAATCTCTATTTCTAGAGACTAGAGTGTCGTTAGGAGAGTTTCTGATATTTTGAAAAACCAATCTACCGAGTAACTCAAAGGATAGGTGTATGGATATACACATCAATATATTTTAATTACTTCAATAATTTTATTTTAATTTATTACCAAATACTTCATTTAGACGTGAGTGCTATATAACGATGGAGTGGGCCATCACAAAGAGGTGTAATGTAATATTGAGTATTCGCATCTGTACCATACATTATATATGTATATATATATATATATATATATATATATATATATATATATATATATATATATATATATATTAATGTTATAGGTCCCAGTTAAATTTTTGTGCAGATTTATCTCAAGAGGTGAGAACAATAAACAATACGAAAAGACGAAACTATAATTTAATGCTAATTTATGATAACTATAACAAAACAACTCAGAAATAAATGTTGTCTTTTATTGTAGGTGGACCTTGATGAAGCTGATTTCCTTTTTTTTTTTTAAATATTACATACCTACATACATATTTTTTTAATTCCATATGTTAATCGCGTACATATTAAAATAAATTTGTCCTTCGCATATAATATGTTTATAAGAATATTATAATATTTTTTAGTATTATATATACAGTGCGTTGGCTAAAATATGTATCTAAATTTTATTGTTAAATTAAATTATTATAGCATTGAACAATGCAAAATAATTCTGTTATGCACTTAGCACTTGATTACAATCGCAATGATGTCATATTTTGCAACGCGATTTTTAAAATCTACATCACACCTTAATCATATATATTTATATATATATATATATATATATATATATATATATATTTATATATATATATAATATATATCTGAAAAATTCTAGCATTGACGAGAAAAGAAGAGATGAGTCGGTATTATTGTTTAGAAGATCAAAGATAAAAGAAACAGAGGTTATAGAACCTACCAAGGTAGGAGAACATACGACGTAAGATCATATACTAATGAAAAAAAAACTTATTTGAATATTGGAATGTCAAAAAAAAAACTTGCAGGATCGAATCGTAAAACCAAGCATTGTATTTGCCTAACCAATAAAATTCAGTTACTCTCGTTAATAAAAAAAAAGTTAAGCTTATGTTCAAAATCGAATTTGAACCTTTTATTACGCGTATACAATCATGTAAAAGCAATTGCCCACTTTGAGCTCCAAATTATTTAGAAGCCAATCAAATCATCTGTTCAAATCAGATTGAAATATTTTTTTAAAATATTTTTAGACTGTCAGTGTGAATTTGGGTAAAATAATCTCGCCAAAGATACTATTGAACTTAGCTTTTTTAAAATCAGGAAACGCTGCGTCAAGCTGAGTCCTGTTCTTAATTTTATCTATATCGAATAATGCATAAATCTGAAGTTTATATAATACTAGACCTATCCCCATTTTTAAATATTGTAGTTTGGCATGTGACGAGTTTTAGCAAACTGAAAAATCACAAGCATCATTAAAATAATCAGGTTCGAATTATCATTTAACTCTAGTTCACCCAAATAAATGTTAAACGAATAAGAATGAAGAGGGTAGAAAATTTGAATTAAGAAACCTAAACATTTATTTACTATATTCTCAGTTAACTTTCACCGATCACGATCGATCAGAATCCTAGTTATCGCAAAACATGGAGGCTTTAATTAAATTAGAGCTGGCTATATCATTCGATGTGAAAGAACCAGAGCCACTACCTGAAGAAAGTGCCACTACCTATAGTTCAGCAAGCTTGAAATATCCTATTGTTTTTTAATTTCATTTTTGACGGCTTGTGGATGTTGATAATATTTTGTAAATGAAAATTATTGAGGTGGTTAAATTTATAAGAGAAACCGAGAATTTGTTGAAAAAACATAGAGTCAAAAACAACAGATCTCTTTCGACCGTCTTGTTATCTTGTAAGGAGCTCGTTAAAGTCCGTGTAAGGATACCATATTTTCCGGCAATCACAAATCGTTCAAATAAATTTGTACTATTGGTTTAAACGCAGTCGAAATTGATCGACTTTGATCGAAAATTTAAAACAAAAAATTCCCCACTAACTATTTTCGCCTGTCATTATTTTGTGTTCATAAATTCTATAGTCTTTTACTAAAATAATTAAAATTATGAAAAATTATTTTAATTTATTATAAATAAATTATAAAAATAAATGATTTATTATTTATTTATATACAATAAATTAAATTAATAATTTTAAATAAAAAAAATTTTGCATAGGAATCGAAATAAAAAAAATTAAAGTTTGACATTTTGACTGTTTTCATAGTTCTAAAATGTTATACTTTGTGTTGGTAGCACTTGATAAATTTAGTACTATGTAAATATTTGGTTGTTGATTGAAATCAATAGTACGAAAATTTTGGACGGTCGTTCAGTGTGTGACGATAATACTCGAAGGCGATAAAGTCGCCGTCGAATTCAATAGTAAGGCCCTGAATTTAGTATAAATAGGGAATTTTGTAACTTTTTATCTTTAATTGCAAAAATTCTTTTTCTTTTTTGAAAATTATTGTGGTTTTAACAATTATGAAAATTAGGAGTTAGTGGAATTTCATGGACAGTTGCATTTGCGGTTGTCAATTTATCGCCGCAGGAAGATAGAAAATGACAATAAAATTGTAACTAATTTTGAGAACCGTTGTCTATTTCGAACTCTAATAGCTTTAAACGGTTAGAATTTTGTGCCCAATATTTAAATGGATCTTTTAAACCATTTTAAAAAGTGTAAAGCTGATATTAAATTAAATTTCGAAGCATATTCGAAATTTAATTTAATAACAGCTTTACACCTTTGCAGCATTTTCTCTTTTTTTGGTAATGCATGCATTATTAATGTCTGAAAGTAATTGTTTAATTTTTGATGCAAATTTTCTGACAGAGTCGTTGCCGTGTTGTCGTGGTTGAACTAGTTCTACTTGTGGTTGTGGAGGTTTTATATTTGGACCTCATTACATTCCTCCGACTACCAACAAGGATTGTTATAAACATCGTATTAGCTCGGACTACGGTTGTGAAACAACAGATTGCTGGTACCAGGCAAAGTTTGTTAAAAAAGCAATCAAATGCAAAAATCGAAACAAGGTCGACACAATTTTTGATTGACACGGGGGCTGATATTTCGATTTGAGTCTCTTATAAAATTAATGTTAAGTGCCCATCGAGCCATTATTTTTAGAAGTAACGGTACCGATTTTTAGAGATAATTACCTTAAACATTTCAATTTATTGGTCATTATGAAATGTATAGGAAGCTATTTGACAACAAAACTAAATTATACAAAACTGGCGGCACCATTCCAATCGAGCAGGTTTTACCAAAGACGTGTTATGGTTCAGATAATTTCATGTGAATATTATCAGATTTTTCTGAACTATTTGAAGAATGACAAAAACCAACGGGTAAAATTCAAATAACAACTTTACATCACAAAAGAAGACATAATCCTCCTATTGTGGTCAGAGCTCAATATCTAATGAATGAAAAACTAAATGCTATTAGACAAGAGTTTAGTTACTTACTGAATTTAAGGAAACATTTTTTTTAATCGACTTAAGACGTGCATTCAATCAATTTCTGGACAGCTCAGATGATATCCAGAAAACTGCAAAAATCACGTCATTTAGACTATATGAATTTCTGTTTATGGCCTTCGGTTTGTGCAACGCTGGTTTGACTTTTCAGTGGTTCGTGAAGGAGGCACTGTATAGCTGGTCTGGATTTCATGTTTATTTATACTGATGTCATGATTGGTTTTTCCGACTCGCCAGAGGTATAGTCTAAAATCAAAAAATGGCTATAAATGTGAGTTCAGCAAAACTGAATTAAATTTTCTTGGTCATGAAATTTCAGCAAATGGAATAGAACCTCTTCCTGAGAAAGTTTAAACTGTATATAGTTTGCCTTACCCAAAACGGACAAGGAATTAAAAAATTTTGTTTCGGTAATTATTTTTTACCATAATATCACACGCTTCTGACAGCCAGATGAAATTTCAGACAGTAATTATGTGGAAATAAGAAAAATAACACTACATATAGTTAATTTGGACTGAAGAAACACTTCCGGCATTTTAACATTTAAAGATGAATTAGTAAACGTTATTGGTTCATTCATTATACCTAATGCACCACTTACATGAACTGTCAACGCTTCTAACACATCGTTGGAGGCAGTTTAATACCAGAAAATGGTGGAGATCTTATAAAGCAGCTAAGATTGTTTCCAGGAAATTATTATCAGCAGAAACAAGGTATAGCACCTACAATCGAGAACTGTTGACATTTCTGGAGCATTAAACTCTTTGACCATAAACCAATTATTTTGGCTTTCTGCCAGAAGACCAGTAACATATATATATATATATATATATATATATATATATATATATATATATATATATATATATATATATATATATATATAAATATATGTATTTATTTATATATATATATATATATATATATATATATATATATATATATATATATATATATATATATATATATATACCAGGTGTTTTTTTTTAAGCTGAACCTTTCAAATATCTCGGAAAATAAACATTCTACGAAAAAAATTTACAAAATCATTATTTAATCATTCCAAAGGGGACTTACATTAGTGCTAAAATTAGTACCCCCTTCTCCTTCTTGTAGGTGGGGCAGGTGGTAACTTTGAAATTAAAATAGGAACCCCTATTTTTATGTCAGATTCGGATTCTAAAAGTACGTAGGATTTCTTTGAAACATTTTTTTCGATTCATGATAGATGGCGTTGTAATAGACGATCTTACAAGTTTTTCGTATTCTCTACTGATAACATATGCATACAATTCTGCAATATGTTTGCATTAAAATTAACACGTTAGTCTTAAACAAATTATATTCCTTAAATTTTTAATTACTGAAAAATAACTTGTCAAGAAACTACTATTATCGTAACCCAGGAACATGCGACTAAATTTGCTTTCAAATAAATGATTTTTTGTATTTTGTTTTAAAAATATCGATTCAGTTCGAAGATTATTTCGGATTCGTAAATATCGAAGTGATCGGACGCTTATTTTTGTTTGCTGTGAAAATTTTCATTTAATTTTTATTTAATTTTACAAAAATATTTTGCATTTAAATATTAAGTTGGTTTTGTGTTTTATTATGTTAAAGAGTGTTTGTGTTATTTAGTTTGTTTCGTGTTTAGACAGTTTTTTTTCCGTGTTGTTTTTTCTATTTACGATTTTTTCTATCTTGAATAATGGAGTGCAATAAGTGCAATTTATTAATAAACATTGACAAAATGTCTTGATCTGGTTTTTGTAACGGAACTTTCCATTATAGTTGTGTGGATATTGACCGTGTGGCATATAAACATTGCTTGACATGCCCTAATTTAATGTGGTTTTGTAATAATTGTCGTGACCTTTTGGTTAATAAGTCATTTCAAAAGCTTTTAGCTAATACAAATAATGTTAATTCTACAGTTCAGCAGCCTGTGTTTGATAATAATAAGAATGAATTAATTAATAATACATTGGTTGTTGAAAATGTTTTGAAGAAGCTTGCAGATTTGGAAGTTAGGCTTGTTGCAGTAATTGACTCGTTTGCACCACCTGCTACTGCGCCTTGTTTTTCGAAATTGCCTAGTTCATCAAAATCATCAAAATCTACAAAATCTTCTGCAACTTTATTTTCAACTGATGCTGCATCTATTGCTGTACCTTCATCGGATTGATTTCCGCTGAAGTATCGTATGCTACATGTGTTACTTCTTCAGTTTGTCCTTCGATGTGTGCGGCTGAGTCCACGAGACCGAAGGCCATTTTGCCTATTTGTGTTAATGAGGCAACAATTTCCGGTATTTCTGATTTATCATCTCCTGGCATAGAAGTTAATATTTCTATCAACCATATTGTGCCTATAAGATCAGCACGGAATCCTCAAAAATATCGAGCTGTACCGGTTTGTGGTACAAATAAGTTGCCGTTTAATCTTGGAGTAAAAACTTTTACTCCTAAAATGTGGCTTCATTTGTCTAAATTGGATCCTGCTACTACTGAAAAAGAAGTATTATCTATAGCCAATGCTTGTTTAGGGATTAATACTTGCAGAGTGTTAATCTTGCAGAGTTTAAGTTGGTCCCTAAAAATACCAATCAAGCAGAGCTGGAGTATGTTTGCTTTAAACTGGGATTTGACGAAGATTTGCGTGATAGAGCGCTAAATCCCAATACTTGGCCTACCGGTCTTTTTGTGCGATCATTTATTTTCTCGAATTTTCAAAATCTGGGACAGCCACGAGCAAAGTTTCGGACAAAAAACTCTGCCGTAAGCAATTTGGATATATAAATCATAATTTTTTAAATAATCTAAATTGTTCAGTTGGTACTAGTCTATCTATTTCAGATATTAATTTGCCATTGTCTGATGATAACTTTTTACGGTTTGGTCATCTAAATGTACGTAGCGTGTCTAAATATTTAAATGAGCTAATTGTTCTTTTGCACAAATTTCGGTTTGATTTTCTTGCTGTTTCGGAGACCTGGTTAAATAATAAAATTTCAACAAAATCTGTTAATATTAATAATTATAAGTTACTACGGTCTGACCACGATTCCCGTGGTGGTGGTGTTGGACTTTACTTTCGCTCATCGTTGAAAATTAAAGTAATTTCCTCTGGTTCTTATGGTAAAGTTGAGTTTTTGGCGTCTGAATTATTTGGCAAATTTTGTAAAATTCTTATTGTAGTTTTTTATAAGCCCCCCTCCTGTCTCTACCCAGGATATTACTAATATTGATTTTATTTTTAATGAATTTTTACCATTGTACGTAAAAGTAATTTGTTTAGGTGATTTTAATTTTAACATGTTAAATTTAATGGGTTGTGGGATGGTTTTTCCGTTCGTAATATGTATTTTTTACCTTTTAATGCTACAAGAATTGATAGTCTTTTAGATTTAATAGTAGTGTATGAACCAGATAAACATAATGTAATAAATTATGGTCAATGTGAAGTTCCTGCAATATCTGACCATGATTTAATTTTTACTACTTATAAGTTTGGCCGTACTAGAAGTAAAATAGTGCATACAACTGTAGGTGATTATAAAAATATCAATTATGATTTTTTTGAATTATGATTTGAAGTTGTTAGAATGGTCATTATTATATGGTTGTAATGATGTTAATACCATCGTTGCTCTATTTAATTCTAATATTTTAAATTTAGATTCTGTTTGTGTGCCTCGCAAGAGTATTATTATTAAATGTCCTACTGCACCTTGGTTAAACGCACCTATAATTAATTTAATTAAAAAGAGAGATTTAGCATATAAATTGTATAAAAAGAGTGGCTTTAAGGCGGATTTGTATAAAACTACTAAGCTCATTAATAAAACTAAGTACAACTTCTTTTTTAGTGATATTAGTAATTCAAAAAAATACTTGGTGTTTCTCGTGGTAAATCTGAAGTTAAAATTAATTTTTCTGTAGAGGATATTTTGAAAGGTATTTCTAAATTTAATGAATCTCTAGTTGTTCTTCCGTTACCTTTTAATAGATTTGAAAGTTCAATTGAGGAAGATTCTTTTGCATTTAATTGTGTTGATGAAGCTATAGTTTTGGATGCCATTCGGGCAATTAAATCTGAAGCAATAGCTGTTGATTTAGTTGATTTTAAAATTTTAAAATTGTTTGTTGATCTTTTTCTACCTCATGTAACATAGATTATCAACCAATGTTTATCAAAATCAGTTTTTCCAAATTTATGGAAAGTTGCTTCGGTAATTCCTATACCAAAAAAAAAACACTGGCTGATATCTTCGCCCTATAAGAATTTTGCCTGCATTGTCTAAAGTATTAGAAAAAGTTATGCTAGCCCAAGTGCAATTCTTTTTAAATAAGCATGATTTATTGTCTAAATTTCAATCTGGTTTTAAATCAAAACATAGCACTACAACTGCTTTAACACGTATTGTTGTTGATCTAGCCTCAATGTTAGATGAACCAAATTCCCAAGCTTTATTAGTATTACTCGATTTTTCTAAAGCATTTGATTCTGTTAATCATACTCTACTGCTTCAAAAACCCTATTTGTATTTTAAATCTTCTAAATCGGCAATTACTCTAGTGCATTCGTATTTGGATAGTCGCTTGCAGTTTGTTAAAATAGGTTAAAGTCATTCGAGTGCCTCAGGGTTCTATCCTTGGGCCTTTACTTTTTTCTATATTTATAAATGATATTACATGGCGTATTCGTTTTTGTAGTTTTTATCTCTACGCGTGATGACTTACAATTATTTGCTACCATATATTGATAGCAATAATTCGAATTTTGATGAAATTGTAACCAGACTAAATGAAGACCTTAGTAATATTTCATTATGGGCCAAACACAACTCACTTGCACTTAATTCGAGTAAAAGCAAGGCATTATTATTGTCCAAAAATATTTCTAACTGTACTATTCCTAGTCTTTTTTTGGACAATGATGCATTAATATTTAGTTAAACAGTTAATAATTTAGGGCTCATTTTAAATTCTAAACTTACATGGAATAATCATGTAACCGCTCTGTGTCGGAAGGTTAACTTTAGTTTATACTCTTTAAGGGTAATTAAAAAAATGTGTCCGGTTCAATTTCGCATTTTTCTAATTAAGAGTTTAGTTTTGCCTATTTTCATGTATTGTGATGTAATTTACAGTAACTGTGATAGTATTTCATCTCGATTACTTAATATTACATTTAATAACTGGATTCGTTTTATTTATGGCTTGAGAAAGTTTGATAACGTATCAGCTTTAAGTAATTCAATTTTGGGGTGTAATCTTTTTGACTATTATTATTATAGAACTGCTGTGTTTATTTATAGAATTATTAATTCAGGCTCGCCTTTGTATTTACATGAGAAATTAAATTTTTCTAGGTCTCTTCGCACAAGAAATATCAATTTGCCTAGTAACAAAAGTAATATTTATAATAAGGCTGTACTTATTAATACAATTAGTATCTGGAATGGTTTGGACTTAGATTTTAAACGCCAAGGCGTAAGCCTTGGCTTACGCTTTTTTACTGTAAATGTATAAATGTATATTATATAATTTTATATAATAAAATATATGTGAATAAATAAATAAATAAATAAATATAAATATAAAATATATAAAATATTTAAAAATATAATTTCGAGTATTTACATTGAAAACGTGTTAATTTTAATGCAAACATATTGCAGTATCGTATGCATATGTTCTCAGTATAGGTTAATTCGAAAAACATGTAATATTGTCTATTACAGCGCCATCTATCATGAATTGAAAAAAATGTTTTAAAGAAATCCTACGTACTTTTAGAATCCGAATCTGACATAAAAATAGGGGTTCCTATTTTAATTTCAAAGTTACCCCTTGCCCCACCTATAAGAAGGGGAAGGGGGTACTAATTTTAGCACTAATGTAAGTCCCCTTTGGTATGATTAAATAATGATTTTGTAAATTTTTTTCGTAGAGTGCTTATTTTCCGAGATATTTGAAAGGTTAAAAAAACACCCGGTATATATATATATATATATATATATATATATATATATATATATATATATATATATATATATATATATATATATATATATATATATATATATATATATATATATATATATATATATATATATATATATATATATAATATTATCAAAATTATCGTGGACAATTTTACAAGCATCTGACTTTATATTTTCGGGTAACTGAAACAATTATGATGTCATTTGTATAACTGAGACATGGCTAAATGATTCGATCTACTCATCGGAACTTTTTAATGACAAGTATGTAGGGAATAATCGTGATGTAAATTTGACTAGTCAGGTTTTAGGTAATGGTTCGCTAACAGCAGTTTATAAAAATTACTTGCATTCAGAATGACTTCGAGTAATAGAATTTTTTATTTATCTGTCGTCTTGTGTAAATAATGCAAACCCAAAACTTCAATTTGTTGTCAATTGCTGGTGGATTAGAGGTATAGCGATCCGAAAAGTGATGTATGGTTTAATAATAATCGCTGGTTGGATGAGGAGTTGCGTTAAATTAAAAACAAATTATCTTTGGAATTAAAATATTTATTCTCCAGATGCTGGAAAACTCGATTTTAATTGAAAATTTCAGACATATTTATAAATTATTCGCTAATCTAAAGGTTTTTAAACGTATATGGTTCTTAATTTATTGTTTATTGAGTTTGGTATTCACTGGCTTTAAAAAGGCGTTTGATAAAATCTCTCATGAGACAGTTTTATCTAAATTGAAGAAAGTCGGTAGTGTTCACTTAAACTTGCTGTTGTGGTTGAAATATAATTTTTGTGATCGTAAATCGTTTGTTATATCTGCAAACTTTTATCTAAATGTTTGTTGAGTTATATGAGTTTCATTGATCGAACTACAGAGCTTAAAATACATAGAGCATTGTTTTGGGTGATATAGCCTTTAACGTTTTTCCAATACACTGAGATTATGATAAGTAAAACTAACGTAATTATGGTTATGTTTAGAACTTGTGAAGACTTTAAAGGTGTAAACATTGGTAAGATCACAAGTTGTAGAACAATTGTCAGTTATATTGGAATCCTTAGTATGCTCTTATAGAATTAACCGGCTAGAAAAAACGAACATCGCATAATCACAAGTCACTTGTGTCACTGCTTTTTCAAAATTATGGTATGTTGATATTATAAATAAAATAAAAACATTAAATATATATATATATATATATATATATATATATATATATATATATATATATATATATATATATATATATATATATATATATATAATTCAGCCTCGGCACAATGTTAATTAATTTTAGTTCGTGATCACATTAAATTGAAGTTTTATGTATTTTACACTTTACATTACCTATATAAATAATTTTTGGTAACGCCAAGGTTGCAATATTGTAAAAAAAAATATGGTGGTTGTCTGCTTTTATATAAATATTCAAGTATATAGATACTAAAATAACTTGTTGAATTTGTAATCCCGTTTATGGTTATAATTATGTATTAAAAAATATCAATCACTTTATATATATTATAATATAAATAATTACGCACTTTTTTAACAATTAAACATTTATATTATATAGACACATAAATTACGTAATGATCGCACAATTTTATATATGATTCACATAATGCACTTCACAATATATTATTTTACGCGTATATCTCTATACTCTCGTATCTATACATATGTAGAAAACCACACAAAAATTTCACTAACCGATCGTATACTCATATAATATAATATTATGTATTATGATCGCGATCATCCATGTATTTTAAAAATTTTTTTAATTTTGGTAAATGATCATTCCAAAGAAATATTCACTTAAAATTTTATACACAACCAAAATTTAATGAATGACGACGCCGCGATATACACACAACACACATAAAAAAAAAAACAAAAACTATTTACCTCAACATACAGTGTTTCATTCGCGATCGTTTACGTGAAACTAAAGAGAAATATCAAATGTACGATCGATCGCAGATAGTTTTTAGTTGTTGTTATTTTTCTTATATGATTTTGCAGGTTTCTTGTTTGTATCGTTTGCGCGGCTGTGTTGAAGTCTTTTATTTTTATTTTAAATATTTTATGCTAGCGTTTTAAAGTATTTGTATTATTATTTTTTTATTTTGATTATATAGAGGTAGTAAATGTGGAAACTGCGGGCCCGATTTATGGTTAAATTTGTATATTGTGCAGAATGTAGGAGTTTTGTTTGGTTAAAGTTTTCATGATCTATATTTATAATAATCTAAATTAATAAATTTATATTTATTAGCAGCGGTGGTCAAATTGTGTTTAAAGAATCGTTCGTGTGGGGCTTTATAAAGTTTCAACAATCGCCGATTCGTACAAGAAGTCCAAAAGATCTCTTTATAGACGCGGTATATAGGAAATGTACGGCCTATATATATATATATATATATATATATATATATATATATATATATATATATATATATATATATATATATATATATATATATATATATATATATGTATATAAATATATATATATATATATATATATATATATATATATATATATATATATATATATATATATATAGTGATTCCGTTTTATGTGTTTCTTGATTTTTCTTGAAACTGCTAATTGTTGAATCCTCTTTCTCAAAAACCACTTAACCGATTTAAATGTTTTATATCTCAAATGAACGGGAAGGAACGGATCTTATAAATAACGGTACAGTTACAATTTTTAAAAAAATTGTTTAAAGCGTTTTTTTGAAAAATTGCCATTTCCCGTTACTTTCGACCTCAACGAGTTATCAATTTTTTTATTTTTTTTTCAAAACTTATTCATTTATCAAACAAAAAAATAAAAAAGTCTATCTTTCATTTTTAAAATATGAATTTTGATTATTTCAGGATCTGAATATTTTAAACCAAATATCAAAAAAAATTATCAAAAACTTTTTCTTTGATATTTTTTCTTGAATTGTTCCCTAACTTACACTTTTGGCAATGCAATAAAACCCAAACTTGGTTGTTAATATAACCTTTATTATTCAAAATCAAAATGTTTTTGCTTTGAGCTAAATGAAAAGCCCAAAGAGTTCAAGTGGCGTAGTTATTTGGTTTTCAAATGATCTATGTAAACTCGTTCTAGCAGCTTACCTCTTGAGAACTCCTCCTAATGCATCAAAAGGTCCTTTTCCGTGACAAGTTGCAAAAAAATGTCATCCTGCTTCCATATCGAAGTCCTTCTTGAAGTTACATAGATTGTAGAAATTCATTTTGTTTTTGTACTGAACCCCAGAAACATCGAAAAAAAAGCAAATTTTCGTAACGTGCCGTAATGTTTCCTTTATAAAATTAACTAGGCCGGTAATAAACAATCTCACAGCTACATGATTATGTTTTGGTGCCTCAGATATATAGCTATCAAGCTTGTGAATTCCAAACTACTATTGTTTTCCATCGTATGACCGGTTTCCCCGTTTTTATAATACAAGGCAAATGGATGTATTGTACATTGAGCATTCGACCAATGAAATCCTTAAACCATATCCAGAACTACAAATGAATAGTTTTCAGAAAAGTCACATATAACATTCGTCAGTTGCTGCATTTAATTTTGTATATTTCAGGTAATCTTTTTGTTTTGCAATAAACGAATGTGGTACTATGTTGTGTAGTTGTTCACCCAGTTTATCTGCCACTGCTAGTTTATTATTCTGCCACTGATAATGTTATCTGTTCTCGGGCAGGGACATTCGTTTAAATAGCATAATGTGCTTGGGGTAGCGCAAATAATCTGTGAAATAAGATCTTGATAACTTCCACTTCGTGTGATAAAAGTATGAACCTTGATTTGATTTTATTAAACATAATTTTGATGGTATATGGCCGCTAGAGTTCGCTAATACGCAGTGCCCTGGACGAAGTGCAGCAAAACTAGAAAATCCAATTTTTGTATTTGGATAGGTTTTTTTTAAATATTTTAAGAGCTTCCTTCAAATTACCAATCTACGCTGATTTGTAATCATAACTTCTTCTGATGACATTGGGTGGATTGAATAAATGCTCTAACTTGTGATTTTTTAAATGCTCTAACTTGTGAAAAAAGTTAACCCTTTCACTTCTTGATGATTTACAAGGTTGTATGCAACGAGGCTTGAGTTTAGTTTTGAAATATATTTCAATCATAATGGCAGGAATTCTTAATATTCGTAAACATAAAAGTTATCGTGAACGCCGGGAAATAGATTAATAAATTACTATATTGAGGTTCGACGTTGAAAACGTAAAGTTTTTAGCAGATCATTATGTATATCAATGATTAAGTAAGAGTTATAAAAAGGGCTATACATATTGTTTCTATTTGCTGATGATGTTTTATTATACGTGGTTGGGGCTCAGTAGTTCGAATATTGGTTATCGGGAAATCGGACCAATTCTGTCATAATTGACATACCTTTCCTTTCCTTACCCTAACAAAAATTTAATAACTATTGGCCGCCATGGTGTCTGTAACCGGGTCGATCTCAATCATTTAACTAATATCCTGCCTTATCCTTCCAAGTTTATGTAAAACGTTTGTACGGTGGGCTTGGCCACATATCCGGGAGATTCCGCTTAATGCTTGGTCGTACATTCTAAATCAATCAATCAATCAATTTCTTATGCATAGGTTTCAATTGAACAATTTTTAGCGCATTTCCTAATATAAACTTCAATGAAATTCGCCGTCACACTCAGAAGCAGCCGATTTATTAAGCTTTCCAATTATAAAATTGATTTCATCAAAGTTTGCTTCGTAGAAAATAAGTGGTTGATTATTAAAATGAGGCTTAGAATAACAGTTGAAGTATGGTACCAGTTAATTTTCATTGGTTCCATATGACAGTCCGATAGTACTTGATAAATTACTAAAAAATCGATTGAGTGCATTCACTACTTACGCTGGTTCTTTATGCATAATATTGTCTAACGGAAACTCTGTCGCTTTCCCAGAGAACAATTTTTTTCATTTTTTTTATTGTATTTATGTACATCATGATGCTATGATTTATTTGGTGAATAATTAAAGATGGCGGATGTGCTATGAACACGATGGTCAATATTTTATTTTATTTATTTATTCGCATATTTAGATGTTAGTGTAGAGGGGTGCCACAATTACTAAATCTAATTTTAAATTAATATTCGGATCGAAAACGATTGAATTATTGATAAATATTGTGTTTTAAAATTTGCATACATTTTTATATTTACATTTTTATTATGTTTGAGTCATGTTACATAAATTACAATGTGCATCTCTGTCTAATCGTTCTGAGTTTATCGAAACAAAACGATATTAACAATTTATAGTGGCATATTGTTGTGCGATTCCCATGTTTAATTGTAAATAAAAAATGTGCGATCCTTGCGGTAATAGAAACAAATATGACTAGCAGAGATCCAAACCATTTAAATTTTATTCACCACCATAATCTTATCTCCGTTTTATTATTATTTCTTATGCACATATCCAAATATTTATTTAAATATTTAAATAGTTTTATTATTTTAGGATGTTATCTTTGGCTATGTCATAACTAAATGGTTTGTTTACAGAATTTAAAAACGGTTCTAGTTTATTTGTTGTAATTGAGAACACGGAAAGATTACATTCATAGATAGATAAACATTTTTTAGGCTTTTAATTCGGGTTCTAGCATACTCATGATACTAATATTAAATTGTGTTGTTATGTATAAATTAATTTGATGGATAGTGATGTGTATCAATCAGTGTGTTTAGTCATAGGGTGTTTTGATTTGCATATTGCCCAAACGCAGAGATATATGAAGGTGCACCACATATGAAGAGTAACCCTGTTTGAATTTCATTTGTCCGCTGCATAACATATAAAATGATTGTTTGTTGTTGTAAGATGAGTGGATACACATTATATAAATACATATTTGAATATAGGTGACAGTGTAGTCAATAAGAGGAATAATTTTTTAGCATAGCACAATTGCAATAATGTTTTTAAAAGAGAGGCACGATCGTTGGTCCATGGTTTCTTGCGCAAAAACTCAACAGGTTTCGCTTAATAGGGTCGAGGAGGGGTGGGACGGTTTTTATTCTTTTGGCCATAAATGGCTTCTTTTGCGTATCATGGGCTCTTACAGTCGCTTCACGAAACCGTCTATGTTCAGTTTTGACGCCAAAATTATTTATTTGTATTGTTTGTCTCACTTGGAACAGATTTTCCAGTATTCGGAGGGTCTCTTTAATGAAAATTAATTTAATTTATTACAGACTACTAGAGTAATTAGTTCATTAATAAATTTGTTTTCAGGAACTTTTGCAGATTACAGATGAATGGTGGCATACTGGAGTTGCTGCATGAGAGGTGACAGAATGCAGAACAGTTCAGTAAAATAGTGATTGTCGCATACTAACAGTAGTTTGGATATTGGCTCCCGGGAAACAAGACCAATTCTGTCATTACTAACAAACCTTTTCTTTCTCGACACCACAAAAAAACGTACTAATTATCGATCGCTTATAGGTGTCAGTAACCTGGTCGAGTCTGTCATAACTAACATTCCTTCCACTCCATCGGTTTTGTTATATGTTACCCGGGTGCACGGTGGTGTCCGGCATTCCCGGAGTTCCTGGTTCGTCCTTGGCCTTACATTCGAATCAATCAATCAATCAATATATATATATATATATATATATATATATATATATATATATATATATATATATATATATATATAATTTCTATTTTTATATGTCCGTTTTATGTTTAGAATACCTAAATAACCATCGTATGCTTTACTTGTAAATTTTTCATAACATAAATAAATAAAATAAATCCGTCTATAACTTGAAGCCTAAAATGTTACCAATGTATATAACCGCATTATATCGAAGAGTATATCCCGCTGACAGCACTCAGCTACAAAAAATTTAATTTTAATATACATGTGGCATACTCTATACATTCGAGTTCGTATTGTATCGACATCACCGCGATTACAATGCAACATTGCAAAAATGATGTACAGTGAGTGAAAATTCGATCCTATATTTGTTCTGCAGAATCCCACATGTGTACGCGTTTATGTGACATACGAAATCAATAAGCCATTATTGTCATGGTTAGACATTAATGTTACTCAAACAGTTAGGAAAGGGCAACCGAGTGAATCTTTGCGATTGATAAGGCGAAAAAATACAAGTTTATGTGATAACAATACGGTATCTAATTACATATTGTGTAGATGATTTCATGTAATATGCAAGCTGATGTCATTTGATAGCATATATTTTAATGTTATTGTTATACGCATTAATTATTTTCCATCATTCTTTTGTACTAATATTTTTGCTATAGGTTTATGGGAATGTAAAAAGTTTACATACAATTTTTGATCTTAACGCGAAGTTAAAGGGAGGTTATAAAGAACTAGGTAAGTTAAAATATCTCGCAAATTAAAACAATGTCAGCACTGATCGCGAAACCACAAAAAAATCATAAATCGGGTAAAAAATTGCCAATTGATGTTTTTGCCAACTCAACGGAAACCATGCGCAATTTATGTTGGTAAAATTGTTGATCTTTAACACACCGTGATGCGTCAAATAAAAGTTAATTGGATTTATTTTGGCTCCCGGAACATGATTTAGAGCTCGATATTCGTCCATAAATTGACGATACATTTGTCGAGTTTGCTAAGTTAACATAAGGAGAGCCGGAGTTTCTCAAGTATATGTTTGTCGACTAAATGTGATCAAATGATCAAATGATCAAATGATCAAATGATCAAATGATCAAATGATCAAATGATCAAATGATCAAATGATCAAATGATCAAATGATCAAATGATCAAATGATCAAATGATCAAATGATCAAATGATCAAATGATCAAATGATCAAATGATCAAATGATCAAATGATCAAATGATCAAATGATCAAATGATCAAATGATCAAATGATCAAATGATCAAATGATCAAATGATCAAATGATCAAATGATCAAATGATCAAATGATCAAATGATCAAATGATCAAATGATCAAATGATCAAATGATCAAATGATCAAATGATCAAATGATCAAATGATCAAATGATCAAATGATCAAATGATCAAATGATCAAATGATCAAATGATCAAATGATCAAATGATCAAATGATCAAATGATCAAATGATCAAATGATCAAATGATCAAATGATCAAATGATCAAATGATCAAATGATCAAATGATCAAATGATCAAATGATCAAATGATCAAATGATCAAATGATCAAATGATCAAATGATCAAATGATCAAATGATCAAATGATCAAATGATCAAATGATCAAATGATCAAATGATCAAATGTACAAATGTACAAATGATCAAATGATCAAATGGCAATGCTATGCATGCGTTGCAATAGAAACACACATGACATGAGCTGTAGGTAAATTAAACATAATCCTGATTGCTCAACAGCCTTTTGCCACTTGGAAACTTCTAGTGCCTTGAAATTGGCATGTCAAAAGGTGCTGATCGGTGACGACATTTTTGTAGACAACAAATAAAATGAAAGATTTTGTAAAATTTTGTGAATAAGTTCCATTAATCGTAGCTGTTGATTTTTAATGCCCTTACATTATTGTGCGTCATATTTGCTATTAGTGCTTTCCATCATTAATATTTGTTCGCCCATGTATTCGCTTAGAAGCTTTGCTAACAAGAACAGCTTCGTTGGATATACGTCCAAATATGTTCAGAATTGCTAAACACAAAGAGGCGTCAACCAACTATAATCGGAACAAACAATTTACTGGCAATCGACAGAATAATGTGTTTAGTAATATTTACGTGAGTTTTAAGTGATGATTTGAACGTGAACTTGTCAGTTCGTGGTTTCCAATTCATCCGCGGAATCATTTATTTATTTTTTGATGCCTGGTTCTTGCAGATTATTATCGATTCTTAAGATTTCGTGTTAAGATGTATATAGTACCCAATTAAATCAGAAGGACAATCTTTTGTAATTTGGTGTCTCCTCTTTTGATATGGACCTGTCGGAAGATTGCTGCCACATCGGTGGAAATAGCGATTTAATGTTCACAGAACCGAAGCAATTTGACAACTATAGAGTCCACATTTAGATTGAGAAAATGGCCATTATTACCTTTATGGCAGATGCAGATCCATCGAACATAACGTGGAGCTCCGTAGTGGAACCCGGAATTCTGGATGGCTATATTAAGTCTGTAGCTAAGGTCATTTAGAGTTTTTTTGAATGGTAAACTTGTGGCGTATCTGCCATTCGCATTTCGAGTTGTTTTTTTTTATGTTGCTCGCATTGTTCTTCTCCTTGTGGTAATAAACTGTTGCCCATACCAACCGATACAATTTGTCAGAACACTTTTTACGTTTTATTGTAATATTTTTCCTCTTCTGACTCGCTTATAATTTAAGGAATGACATGTCCATTTAAGGACTAGATACTAACCAGCAGAATATTGTACTTTGAAGGGTTGGACTATCTGAAAGCTGTATAGATATCGTCACTCGGTATCGGATCCTGCAGAGTGATACGTGGGATACGTGAGGAATTCCATAAATATCGGAAACAGTTACTATAGCGCAGTTGGCAAGATTGATCGAATCTTAATTGATTCAGATTACCGCACTCGCATAGTGAAAATGAAACGGAAAATGCTTCGGCAACATTCTCAAAACACATCATAAAACTCTCAATATACAGATTCAAATTATTTAACACCAAAATTAAATGAAATAACCGTTAAACTAACAAAATAAACTTTATGACAAAACATCTTTGATGTTTTCAATCCTCGAATGGATGTTTAATACGAGGTTGAGTCAGGTGGTTTCTTTAACGCTATACAGTTTTCAAATCCTGCCAAGGACCATTATGTTGATACGCCAGATTGTTGATATGGTACAAGCCAGCAACTGCACCTTTAAAAATCGTTTATTATGATTGTTATCCAGCATTAAAATTACGAAAAATCAGACATGCGAGAGTGTCATCGACCACCGAGGCACATAACTATAACATGTTAAACAACCCTGATATAAAAATGTAATATTAGCATCTGTGACGTCCATTGTGTATACTCAAAAATAAGTGTTGTTATTTTATATTTCTTGAACTTTATTGTATTTAAGTATATAGCTATGTTACTGCGATCATCTCACGTGACTTAATTTTATGATTTGGATTTATGTTTTTCATTTATTTTTTTTCTTTCTTTATATATATGAAAAGCAATAAAAAGAGAAAGTATGAAGCACTCAGCATGAGAATTTGTTTGATGTAATTAATATTCAATTGTCTATTTGTACGGCTATGTTTTGTAATACTACATAGTAACATAGATGATGGTATAATGTGTATTATATACAGACTGCAGGAGAGTATGATGAGGTGTGATAATTGTGTACAATGTGCGATCGTCAAATTCACTGTACGTAAAACAAGTATTCCATAAAGAATTAATTTCTTACTTTTGGATTCGTCTTATATACTCGTATAGCTATATATTTGGTACATGATCTCCCCCGTACTAATATGAGATCATAATTTTTTATTTTTGCAAATGTTTTATAAAAAAAATGAAAACCAGTATTTTTGGTTTTCAACTTTAAAAGGTGATCTTAAAAGGTAAAATGACATTCTTCGACTTGTACGAAATATATGTGTATTCATATGTATGTATTCCACAACACCCAAAATGTCATATTCCTAAAACTAATATACGGACAGACAGACACACATATTATATTCGACGAACAAAAGAACAATGAGCGAGAAATTCGAAATAATTCGATAAAATTTACACACAATGCGGTACGTTATCTAATCTTATTCGTGCTTCTGTCGCTTTTAAAGATCAAATTTTGTATTCCAACACGTCGTTTCATTCGTCTACGATCTACGTGTTGTTGTTATAATATGTATTTACATATATTTGGTGTAGTGTTGATTAACTCATAACGATTGACTTCATTCATTGTTACGATGAAGAAAAAAATCTGTACATAGTTCACATATACATATCAAGATCTACACGATACAATGTATGTTCATTCATAGAATATAAGTTGCATGTAACCGTTATACGAGGGTACCACACGCGGTAATCTAACTCATATAAGAAACGGTGATTTATTTATGTAAATATTTCCATGGTAAATTAATTAACTCTTTGAGTTTGACGTATTTTAAGTGAGATCAAGATCACGTACCTCGATTTTATGTAGGGGTTAGCAAAAACAATTTTTTGGGCGTTCAAACAATTGAAAATATATAAGTTACGAAGTACATTCAACCTAAAAGTGTTTTGCGGTTTTTGTGAAAGGTTGACGATCGAACATTACAAATTCTATTGTATATGTGTGATATAGAAATGCTCGATTTTACGATGGTAAAATGGAAAGAACTTGACATTGGCCAGTAAAAATGTTTTTTGGTGTAAATTCGGATTTTTTCTTCATACATGAAATCTTAAAAATGTGATCCTTAACTCGATTATTCTTAAGGTTAATTCTAAATTTTTTTCATTCGAAAAAGATACTCACATTTTATTTTATTCATAATCTTACTCTCGGAGGCGACAAAATGACAAATTGGAATCGACTTATCAGCCCTAGCAGCAACTCGGATTACTACAGAAATAAGGTAGTCAATAAAGAAGTCCGATTTAAGCATGGCCGAAGCAAGCGAGTGTATTTCCTTATATTTTTCTCAGGTATTCAGAAATATAGCGATTGCGATACTAGGGAATTCATCTTCAGATGATTCATATTCCTATACCTGTTTGGTTCATTTGTCCAAATAATCGATTAGTTGACGTAAAAAGTATTTAATATATTCGTTTACAATTATGTTTTGTATGTCATAGGACCTCTTAACTGACCGGTGAAATTCCGGTATTCTCATGAACGGTGGATGCAAATATAATGTAAAATGAATGCCACTCTTTCGACGATTCATCAAAAATAGGGTGATTGAGTCTTGGATGTTTTCGTAGCATGAAATCCGACACTCACGTTTTAGGAATTTTTAATGGTTTCTTCTGTTGTATTATATTGCTCTATCTAATGATTTAAATGATTTTTCAGTACAGTACAATCGTGATGTAAGCGACATATAATCGTCCTCCACTCCAGTAAATATATTATATATAGTTCTTGAATGAATCACACATCGCTACCCTGCAACTCTAGGTAATTACTAGTCCTTTTTATCTGACCTTAATGACCTGTTTTTTTTACATAACTTCTCCATTTTCTTACAGGTGGAGTTATACACTTTACTTAGTTAACAAAATTAGTTTACCCGAACTGGTTTCCCGGTGCTTTATAAATTTATAACGTTTTGGTCATTCCGCAAACCCAGGTGATGAAAAAATACAATAACTTGGCTAATCTATTTCAGATAAGGTCGATTTATTTCCAATATTGTGCCGATGTATACCTGGTAAATGATTGGATGTGTAATCCGGCTCGAACGAGACACTTACCAAACTCTTTTCATTCACCTATAGCTTTCAGTTAAACCTGAAAGCCTAAACCGATGGCACCAATCGACGGAAAATTCATCCGCAGAAAATATCCACCATACGCTGGATCCTTTCATTTTAATTATACAAAGTACCACAACTTCAAGCCGTAGATAATGGTCCATGTAAGAGAGCCGGTGTGATTGTGACATTTAACAACAAAGTTGGTTTGAGGATCAAATTTTGATAGGACAAATAATTAAACCAAAATAAATAGCATACAGCCTCTTGAGACCTATAAAAAAATAGCCAGTGGTTCTATAGTTCTGAAAATAGTTTATAAAATGTTACCTGGTTGATTCTTATTTCTATTGTGCTTTTTTTCCACTTTCAGCCCCTTTGTCAATACATCTGCATGTTATGGTCGATATGTAACAAGTTTGATACATGGAATATGCCAAATTTTTTATATTGACTACACTTCCATCGCCAGCTTTTAGCTTAATATCGCCAACAGTTTTCACAGATAGGCTTAAAATATTTGAAGTCTAAAATATATAATTTAGGGGTGGCGACTATAGAGTCGGAGGCCTCGTTGAAGCCATCTCCGTGCATAATCATATGTGCTGACTCAATTGGGAATTAAAAGATGAGCGCAGTTGTGCTAAGATGATTCCAATATATCACTGAATTATTTTGGTAGTAAAGTTCGTATTTTATAGTTCAGACGTCTATGCCACCTGCTTTATTCGTGTGCTTTCTTAACAACATTAGTGATCCTATGCACCTGGTTGATAGTGGAGTTCTTACTTCTGATTCCAAATTGGTAATTCGGAACACAGTCTTTTTCTTCAACTATTGTATTGGGAGAAGCTTTTTCAGAAATAATTTTTTAAATAGAAATTACTGGCAATAGTGATATTAGTCTGTATGATGTTGCTTCCCGTGATAGTTTTCCAGGTTTGATAATCATTATGACTTCAGCCATTTTCCATAATTTGGGTACATATTTAAGTTTAAATGCTGCATTTATTAATTTAGTGAACTAAATAATTGAGGTTTTGATAGTTCCTTAAGCACCTCTCCTGTTAATAAGTCAAAACCGGGCGTTTTTTATTGTTCAGCATTTTATTTATTATATCTAATATTTCATAACATGACGCACTATTGATATCGCTGGATTTTTGATTAAAAATGTCATCGAGAGTTCCTCGTTGTAGTGGTTTAAAAATGCTTTCCAGATGTTCGACACCTATCGGCTTTCACTTTATCTTTTATTTCTTTATCTTGATGTTTCCAGATAAGCCTTGAATCTAAATGCAGACCAAGTTATTTTGCCGATTCAGCCTGCGGCACTTGCACTTCATTGAGGTATATGTGTACGTGTTGACTGTTATTTTTGTGTCGAAGCGTAAATGTCACAATGGTTGATTTGAGCTCATTAAGCATGATTTTCCAGTTACTTGTCCATTTAGTAACATTATTCATTGCTCGTTGAAGATTTTCCACTGCAATTGGTTGTGATTCGTTTACTGACATAATTACAGTGTCGTCAGCTAACGTGCTTATGATAGTTTTATTCGTTGTAAGTATATCCGCAGTGTAGAAAAGGTAAAGGATGGGTCCAAATACCCGGCGTTGGATAAAATTTAGAACATGTTTCTTTATAGATGACTCTGAATTTGCGATCAGAGAGGTATGATTCAAGCAGCTGGCAATAGTTTTGTGGTTGCATTTTGCTCATCTTGAATGTCAATCCCTTGTGCCAAACCCTATCAAAGGCCTGAGATATATCCAGAAATACGGCGGGGCAATATTTCTTTTTTTCTAACGCTTGCTCAATTACCGTAGTTATTCGATGGACTTGATGCATTGTGGAGTCGTTATTCCTGAATCCAAATTGAAAATCAAGAACCTACACCATTGGTTTTAGAGGTTTTAGTAGTAGTTTTTCAAACAGCCCTGATAAGCATAATTATTTGTGTCATTTTGAAGGATTTGGGTACATATACTTTAATCTCATAGAGTTAATGCCATAAGTATGTGATCATGATGATTGCTTTATGTGGAAGTTCCTTGAATAGACCCGGTGATATTTCATTAATCCTGGTGTCTTTTTTTTTGGTTAAGACTTTTGTCAATTTCTTCAGAAATTTCCATTGGCCTTAAAATTTCTTTGTCTTGTCGAACCCAACTGCCTTGAGCATTTCTTCTAGGTGGTACTCGAATTATAGGTGGATTAAATTTTCTGGTTGCTTTCCATAACGAGTAGTCCTTACCCATTTCTGGTCCTAGCCCGCTTAAATAGTTGTCGAAGCAATCATGTTTGAAGCTTTTGATTAGCCTATATTGACTTTGTTACATATTCGATTGAACGTTTTCTTTGTTGGCGGGATTTCTGGTGAGATGTCATATTCTCCTTGCCTTTCTTCTTTCCTTGATTTGTTCTATGATGTCAGCCGGGTATTTGACTACAATCTTCGCTAGCTCTTCCAATTTTTATCTAAAGAGATTCCAATCCTTGGATCTGTTAGTAAGGTCTTTTTCCTTTTTTTGATGACTTTTCTTTCTGATCAGATGTTAAGTCCTTAATTCCTTCGACTCCAGTGTAACTGGATGAAATATCTTTTATAATGAAGAAATAATTTTTCTTGCAACCGTTGGCCAAAACGTTGACCTCTAATATTTAGATCTGCGCCGTTATATTGGATTGGGATAACCGTTGCTTGCATGTAGCTTTCACGAATATCCTCTTGTTGATTATGTTTGTTTTTTAATTAGTACAGCTGAACCACATCTGGCTCTTTCACTATAGGATGGGTTGTCCAGTAGGAATTAAAACCCTTTATTCTGATAAAGCTTTTGATGGAGAAGTGTATTTCTGGAATCAGTGCAATATCTATGTTGTTTGTATCAGCTAGCAGCTTTGATTGGTATTCGCTGTACTATACGCTTGTTCTATTATTCTGTTTACTTTTGATATTGTTCTGATATACACAGAATCCTTTATAATTTGCAGTATTTCCTTGTTGTTAACAAAGAGCACATGAAGGCGCGATATCTGGGTTCTTTTTTAATTCTTCCAGTAATATTTTGACCTTTCTGTAATCATTTTCGGTTTGAAAGGTAATTTTAATGTCACTATTTGAAAGCGTCTTAAAATTAGTTGATTCACTAGTGGTTTTTATTACTTTTTGTCGAAAAATTTCGAAATTATTGATATTGCTCACAAAAATGGGTGAAGGCAGTGGTATTTTTGGGTTTTTCTGTTCAGTGTTATATTGTTCACACTTTGTGTAATATTTTTTGAAGAAGTTTTGTTTTTTGTGCGCTAGAACTAACCGCAATTCATGCTGAAGTTGCTGAAGCCCATTGACGTTCCAGCATAAGATCTTAAGATATTTAAACATTTCTTTGTTTAAGGATAGCTCCCTTATTACTAACCGCACTTCAAATGAATTGAGCTTATTAAGAATCACTTGAAGCGTTTCATTAATACTTCAAGTGTCATTTTTTAAGTTTTGATTCGAAGCGCCATTTGCTCTTAGATCATCAATTATTATTTCTGGCCTAGTTTGTTTATTTTCATAAGTGTGCCAAACATGTTTGTCTTCATTTAACATTTTAGTGAGATCTTTCTACATTCCAGAATCTTCATTAATTAATCGCCTTTGTGTATGGTAGATGAGCGGGATAGCATCTCTATTTTGTAAATAGCCCCTTTGGTCCAAATAACGAATAAATTCGGTCCTGGAACCATCCCTTTGGTCGCGTATACGTTTGTCAGTAACGAGTCCAAATAATAAGGTCCGTAAACTAATGAATTATCGTAATTTAGAGTTGCCCGTCTTATGTGGTTTCTAGTTAAATTTAATTTGTGTACATCGATTCGGTCCGCATCAAAATTTTCGTACTGTATTCGGTTCGATATGTAATGTGTGAAGTTAGTTTGAGCTTTTCGGTAAATTCCGTTGCAGTGACGTAAACATTTTCGTTCGAATATTCTGTAATGTTCGATGTATCTTGGAGCTTGATTATACCAAACTTGGCATCCGTATGTCAGTATTGGTTGTATGAGTGTAATTTTGCGAGGAGCCCGTCTAGCCAAATGGTTTTTTAAAGCTTTTTTTATATCGATCATTACTGCTCTCGTAGGATTTTTGAAGTTTAGATTATGACAAACATCCGATACTAGTTTTGTGATGGCGTGTATGGTGCTATGACCGTATCGAAATCCAAATTGACTGTTCGGCATTAGTTTATGTTTTAAGACGTGCTCGTTAAATTTTTCGTAAATGATGATTTCATAAATCTTGCCTAAATTGGAGAGTAAGCTGATGGGCCGATAGTTTTCAGGATCTTGGTAGTAGGTCTGGACCGAAAGATTTTTTATTATTGGCTAGTGTTATTATCGAAATTAAATGTTCGACCGAAACAAAATAATTTGGGTCATCTCGTGGTTATTTTGGAGCGTTAGCGCGATTTGTTGCCGAGCATTGTGATTTGGTGTGATGAGCCCTTTTATCGCTTTTATGATTTTCAATGGTACCAACCATTGATCAATCAAATCAAATCATCAAATCGGTTGGTACCATTGGTACCAACCGATTTGATTAATAATTTCTTGTTCATGTTCCTGATTGCATAAATTTGGATTTCTTCTGGTGTGCTCGTCGATATGATGGCCGATAATATTTAAATTTGTTGTTTCATTGTAAATTTGGAATTTATTTTCGTCACTTTTCATAATTTGGCTCCAATCAATGTCGAAATGATTATAAAAGTTGATGTCTGATTCATCGATCTCCAAACGTTTAATATTTATACTATTTGTATTTTTGAATTTGGTTAGCTTTTTAATTTCGGACCACATTTATGCGCTTGGCCGGATTCCCCTCATCACGTTCGTCCAATATTTTTCGATTTGGATCTTAACGTTTCGCTCAATCAATTGGACCGTTCGTTTAATTTCGTTTTTCCAATCCTTAATTTTGATGTTGATAATGATGTTGCCGCCGCCAAATGTATAATTTTGATTATGCCCGTTCGAGACTAAATTTCGTTTTAAAGTTTTGATTTTAGTGATCAAAAATGATTTGTGTTTATATAATGTTTCTATTATTAGATTTGTGTAGCAGATCATATTGTTAATGCGTCGTTGTTTCGGCGAATTTTGCTTAATGTTGTCCAAAATAAGTTGTGTTGGTGGGTATTAAATTTTCATCATTATTTTTGTTCGAATGACGTTTAATTGTTGTCCGGTGCGCTTTATTTAAAGATTCCATCCATTTTTTCCAATCGATTCCTGTGAAGTTGTAACGAATTTGTTGTTCGTCGTTGTCGTCATCATTAATTTTGTTTGTCCCTTTTTCAATTTCTCCAACTTCTCGTATTACATTTTCGATGGCTCGGTGGTCGCTGTCAAAGTGTTGTGTCGGAATTTCGTGCTGTGTATTTTGTTGATTTGGGATGCGTGTATCAAGAATGTCCAAATCAATATAGTTGCCGGAACGTATCATGGTGGGTTTATCGCTTTTGTACAATTTTGCCCGATAATCGATTGCAAATTTTCATTCATCCACCGATTTAGTCGATTACCCCTTGAATTGTTGAGCGCATTTCCCTAATTTATATGTCTAGCATTCAAATCGCCCGCTATGATGTAGAAATGATTTGGGTTATTTAAATTTAGAATTGTGAAAATTTTGCTCCATTCTTCTTTTAAATGTTCGTCCGAAATTTGTGGAGGATTGCCCGTACAATATATGGAAATTAGGAAAATTTTGTTGGCCGACAATTTTATGTTTAATTTAATGATGGCAGTTTCGAATCCTTCCCGATTACTAATTGCTTGCGGCTCTATAATTTTATATTTCAGTCCTGTTTTGATGAGTATGGCGGTGCCACCTCCTTGTTTCGAATTGAAACGGTCGCGTCGAATAATGTCGTAGTTTTTGAATTCAATTTTGTGTTTTTCATTTAATTTAATCTCGTTTATTAAAAGGCAGTCCGGATAATGCATATTCAAAATTTTTAATAAATTTAAACGTCGTTGAATGCTCACAATTGAATTGACATTCAACGAGATAATTTTGAATTTTGATAAATTTTGATGTTGTTTGCGAAATGATGAGGTTTTTTGACGATTTATAACTGGGCAATGATGTATAAAAGTTGTGAGATTTGTTCGCTTTGCTGGTCCAAAATTTTGGTCATCTTATCGATTCGTGATGTTAAATTTTGTATTGTCGTATCGTTGATGTGTTGTTGTTGCTTTTGCTGTTGTTGTTGTTGTTGTCGTTGGTGTTGGTGCGTTATTGCTGGTCCTCCTCTCATTATTTCCGCAAATGTACCGTTCTCCTTCGATACTTTGATTGAACTAAATAGTTTCGGTGTTGGTTTGGCCAATTGCTGCTGAGGTTTCCTTTCGTCTATCCGTTTCTTGAGGCGTACCAGCATTGCCTGGTAGATTGGACATTTTTAGGGGGCACACACACACTGCACTCTTACGAATGTATATAAGGCACTATATCTCTATTAAATTAGATTTGATTCACGGCACGTATATGAGTCTCTTGTACATGAAAATGAGAGCTCCACTATATTTTTGCTAATTTGTTCAACACTGAGATTGTAGTCCATAAAAATAATTTTTTTAATTATAATTAATAGAAGTTTAATTTAGAAAATCGTTGTGAAATCGAGATACCGATATAATTGGATAGCCCCCTACTAGGGCTCCCATTATATTTTGCAAAATGAATTTTACCGAAAAGGTTTTTAATTTTATTTTTAATTTTAATTTTAATTTAAATTTATATAATTAATTTTATTTTATTTATATGATTAAATATTTTTTAATTATTTTATATTAATTTTCTTTTATTTCTTCCTTTATTTTTTGGTCTGTACTTAACGAGAAACATTTGAAGACTCGATTGTTTTAATCATTCATAACCATAGACGATCAGACGCCTACCCTATTGATGCTACTCTCACCCCCTTATTGGCAAATACCATTAAGTTGTATAAGGTATGACAATGAGTATTATAAATAGCTGTTGACATTTGAGAGAAGAGGCATGTGCATGATATATGACCCGAAACGTAAAAATATCGTGGTTGAACGATATTATAAATTTAATGAAAAGTCCTGACGACGTTCATGGAATAAAAGGCCTTGGGGTTTCCTATAGAAGAATACGAAGAGCATGCTTTAGATCGAAACCGACGAAATCATATTATTGATACGTAAAACCAATTATATTTCATATTAAAATCTAACCACCATAGTTGAATCACCCTTTTATGCATATTTGTGGCCTGATTCAAAGTGCGCTGAACTGAGTCTCCTACATACAAATAAAAATAAAAATTAATGGGCGAGCACCATTTTTAATACTCATTATATTTTACCATGAAATGCTTATTTTGGGTGTATGTTAGACGTGCACATTAATATTTGGTATAACCTAATCCACATTTTGGCCATTTCTATACGCCGTGCAAATTAATCACATATTGTATTTTCAAATTAAATTTGCTGATCGTTTTCACTTTAATTCAAAAAATTTTTTTTTTAATTATATTTCATAATCGAATATTGTTGTTGAATTTATCGTTTACACATTCGCGCACAATTGAAAGTGAAAATGATCTCATCACGCTCGCGGTAATAATAATTTTCTTGTTTGTATATTACGGATCTATGCATAACAATCAACAATCTCAACATTATACTGTGCATACAATATACATGTAGATAATTGACCATTTACAGTATTTCACATATTATTTGTAACCCATATACGTATAGACCATGCCATCCAGTTTCCTTATTTAGAAAGTTGATTTTGTTTTGTTTTTGGGTTGCAATCACTTTCTTTTGGTTGAATATATGTGTGCGCGATTACGTAATTTCTTTGGTACAAGAAATATGGCAGAAACTCGTTTAATTTTATATTCATAACTCGTCTATTTGGTTGGTGTCAACGTTCTGGTTATGAAGCTTACAGTTAGATCCATTGTACCTATAGAACTTGTGCAAATATCACCAAACTTATTGGTTGGTATTGAAATAAGACCTTAGTGGTAGGGTATCGTAGGAGGGGGGCCATCTGGACAAATGGTCAAACGACCCGCATTCGCAGAAAACTTAAAAAAATATAACGATTATAATAAAAATCAAGTCGCGTTTGACGGTTTTATCTCAGTCAAGAAAGAGAACTACTTGAACGGGTTAAAATATAGCTTAACGATCTCTTAGTGGAAAATAACTTGAGATCACCAGTTTTATAGACCAATTTTAGTGATGATTACCAATCAATTGAAGGATTTATGACATAATTATGAATCCTTTGCTATAGGACGAAAAGGCCATATACCTATTTTTGTGTGAGTACATTATTTTCTGCCACCACTAACATTATGGCCAATTTTATGTTTATCTGTAATTTCCACTTATATTGGGCTTGTACATGGAACGGACATGGATGGTGTGGGTGAGTCTCAATAAGGTAGGGAATGGTTTTATGGTCGTAAATTGTTACTGCTTTTTCTCCATTGTTGTAACTATGTGGAGTCCGCCAATTGTATCTAATATACCTTCTAGTGGTACAATCCGGGCAACGACTGGGGAAGGAAATACGTGCAAAAATGATGCAGGTCCCTCCAAACCTAATAAGGTTCTGTAGGCTCTCTCTACCTAAAGGTGAGGAAGCGGATTTATGCAACGCAAAGCAGGTCCTTCCAAGCCAACTTTCAAGGCTAGGAGAAAAGCATGGAAAGCCTTGAAAAGGCTAGAGGAAATTCCGGTGGATGTGAAAACGGATAAACATGTAGCCACGCTTTCGTGGGCTACTAAGATTATCAAAGCAATGCCAGGAGCTTCATCTGAACGCTCTCTGTCCAAAAGACAGAGATCACAGGATGAATCTCGGAAGGTTGCTAAAAGATCAAAATTGCAGGTAACTGCAGGTAGGTTTGTTAATGAGGTGCTAAAAGATCCACTAGTTATAACTGCAGTTGATATAGCTAGTTATAGCTGCAGCTCAGGAGGATAGCAGCATCACTCCTTCTAATTGGAGGAAGGTGGAAAGGGCTTTAGCCTCCTCATTCCTCAAGATTATGAAGGAGAACCCTGGGGTGGGTCCTATATGTTGGATGGTTGTTGGTACAAGAACCATGTCAAATTGACAGCCTGTGTCAATCAGAGATCTCTAGATCTCTACAAAAAGGTGATTAGCAGCCTTGGAGAGGTTTGGCCAGGAGCCAGGCTTGATGTTGGAAGATATTTCCAGTAGGCAGAGAGCTCCGGCAGACCCGAGCAATCCAAAAGATATTTTGGAATTATTGCAGATTAGCAATCCAGATTTGCCAACTTCTAAATGGAAGATAGCCAGGGTGGAAGAAGCTAAAGAGAACAATAGATCGGTTTTCATTATCATCAATACACCGTCTTTGGCGGTGCTAGCCAAAACAAGTGGTGTGGTAAGCTACGGCTTTAGTGCTGTCACCTTAAAAGTTTTTAAAAAGGATGGGGCTGCTAAGTCAGGGGCACCAGAACCAGAAAAGGATACTTCCGCAATGCATGGAACCTCGTCTGAGGACGGTTGCCCAATTGATATGCAGTCACATTCAGATCCTGAATGATCAGAAGGGACGACTTTGGACACTGGAGTTGTCTTTATCAATGGAGACACTTTGCGGACTCGGTTTGGAATCTGATTCTACAGAATCCGGTTCCACTGTGGTGGAGGTTGTAACTAATCTTGATGCTTAAGGTTATTCAAATCAATCTTCATCACTGTAAGGCAGCGTCAGCTGCTTTGTTGCTCCAAATATTAAAAGATGACGTTGATGTCGTCTTGGTTCAAGAACCATGGGTCAATAAGGATCGGGTTCTGGTCTCGGAACTCCCAATTAAAAATTACTGTTTGTACAGCAAAAAGGCAGGATGCAATCATGCATTCTTGCAAAAAGCAAACTAAATTTCTTTCTGCTTGCAAATTACAGCAATGTAAATGTAGTAGCAGCCAGCATCGAGGTCGGTGGGGAAACTTCTGGCTTATATCAGCAAACTTGCCGCACGACGGGGTAAACCTCCCACCTGCAAATGTGCGCAGTCTTGTTATGTATGTTAAAAAATGAAAAGTTGGAGTCATCCTTGGTTGTGATGCGAACTCACATCATATACGATCTTGGATAGCAGTGATACAAATGAGAGAAGTGAGTTACTTTTGGATTATATTCTAAATACTAACCTATCAATCTGTAATGTAGGCTGTAAGCCTACTTTTATAACAAGTAATAGACAGGAAGTTTTAGACATTACCCTTGTCTCGAATTTCTTGTCGAATAGATTAATTAATTGGAAACTGTCTGAGGAACACTCCTTTTCTGACCATCGTTATCTCCAAAACGGATTAGATATCAAATATTTTGAAACTCCAACTTTTAGAAACCGTAGGAGGACCAATTGGGATACTTTCAGAATAGTTTTAGGTAACTCTCTATCATCACTAGTTCCTAAATCTCCGGAATCAATAGAAGCTAGATGTCATGGTTGACCGGTTGTCTGATGCTTTTAATGAGTTCATGTCCTATTAGTAGACCAAAGAGTAAACTTCATCCACCATGGTGGTCGAAGGAACTACAAGTAACGCGCTTAAAATGCAAGCGGCTCTTTAAAATCGCGAAGAGAACAAAAACTGACATGGACTGGGACTTCTATAAGGAGATCCTTAAAGCGTATAAATATGAACTAAGAAGTGCCAAAAGCAAATCCTGGAGACTTTTTTGTAATAAAATACAGGAGTTTTCTGCGGCAGCTAGGCTACGTAAGATATTATCCAGTTGTCCTGTCATACCAAGTTATCTCCAACTCCTGATGGACAATGGATTACAACAAGTAAATGTAATTTGTATACTAAAGGTGGAAAAATGCTCTCATTGCAATACTAAAGACCTTAGGCCTATTAGCTTATCTTCTTATTTCTTGAATATTCTAGAAAGAGAGAAAGAGGGTTACCTCAAAGGCTCAATCGAGCCTGCAAAGCTGTCAGCATCTCAGCATGCATATAGTAAGGGAAAATAGGTGCAACTGCTCTCCATTCCCTCTTATGACGTTTAGAGAAGTCACTCGAATATAGGGAATTCTCTTTGGTGACCTTTTGTGATATTGAGGGTGCCTTTAATAATGTCAAACCAGAGGCGATCACGCAAGCAATTTCAAATTCAGGGGTGAATGTGCAACTTAGAAGCTGGATTGATCAAATGCTCAAAGGCAGTAAATATCCTTGTATCTTCAGAGATGTTATGCAGAATGCTCTTGGCATTCTAACTCAATGGACTAATAGTTGTGATCTTAGTGTTAACCCACTGAAAACTGAGTTGGTTCTTTTTTCCAGGAAGTACAAGCTTACTCGCTTTGACCGTCCAACTATCAATGGAGTTGTTTTGAACATCGCAGATAAAGTGAAATTCTTGGGTATCATTCTGGATAGTAAACTAAGCTGGAAGCCTAATATTCTGGAAAGAGCAAAAAAAGCTACGATAGCACTCTACTTCTGTAAAAATGCCATTGTAAAAGAATGGGGGCTTAAGCCTCACATTGTGCATTGGCTTTATACCTCTATAGTTAGACTAGTTCTAATGTAAGGAGTTACAGTTTGGTGGCCCACTTTAAATACAGTGGCGAACCAAAAGTTGCTGATGAAAGTGCAAAGAAGTGCTACCTTGTGTATTAGTGGTGTACTTAGAAGCACTCATACTCAACTGGAGATTCTCTTTCATCTCATTCCTTTAGATATCAAGTGGCTGCTAGTACAGCCATAAGGTTTAAAGCAATTTCTATGTGGTCCTGTAACATTATGGGACACTCATCTATTCTAACGAACAAAGAAATCCCTAAATCTATCAACTACACTATCTCGACATCATACCTCGAAGTTAAATTTATAACTGATATTCCTTCCAGAGAGGACTGGGTGAATGGAACAGTTTTAAAGTAAGGCTTTATTAACTTTTTTACAGATAGCTCGAAAATTGATGGAAAGATCGGTGGATTGGTTTTCTTTGAAGAACTAAATGTAAATAACTCTTTCTGCCTCCCTGACCATTGCAGTATATTTCAGGTAGAGCTTATAGCAATCAAGGAAGCCACAGACTGGATGAAGTATCATGTAATATCTGTAAGAGATATTGACATTTTTACGGACAGTCAGGCTGCTATTAATGTTTTACAATCAGGCTTTATCACGTCGAAAGTAGCCCGGAGTTGTCTTTTATCTCTTAACGAGATGGCTGAACAGTTCAACATCCATCTATTATGGGTGCCAGAGCATTTCAATATCAGCCGATGAACTCGCGCGACAAGGCATCACTTGCCTCATCTTACCGTGCAAGGTGGACATTCAAGTACCACTTGCTACATGTAAATTACTCCTTAAAGAAGAAGCTCGTAAAATTACAAACAATAGATGGGCAAATTGCACCTCATGTGTAATTACTAGGCAGATTTGGCCTAATTTGGACTTAAAAAGGTCTAATCAGCTAATATCTTTGCAACGGCATAATATTAGTATGGTTTTGGGTGTCAATATTGGACGCTATATTATTGGAAGGCATGCCAGGAGACTTGGTGCTTTCTTTCATGATTATTGTCGAAGCTGTAACGACGAAGAAGAGGAGGAAACAATACTTCATTTGTTATGCACCTGTCCTGGTCTGTCTCAAAACAGACTCAAGTTTTTGGGAGCTCATCTCCTGTGCGATCTTACGGATCTCAGTAAATTGAGCGTTAGAGATATTTAGTGCTTCATGAAAAGCTCAAATTGGTTACAGTAGCGTAGTGCGGAGAAGCAATTTCTGTAGTAAGGCTTTGGACCATATGTGTTTAAGCCTCGTTCTTTTGTTGGGCGGCCACCTAAAACTAACTAACTAACTGTGACGAACATGTACTCCTTTGACCAACGTTCCCAAAAGTACTGTTGACGATTAAAACAATTGATGTTTAGAGCGGTTAAATCTAAATAAATTGGGGAATAATTCGTTAGATGTTAAGTTGTACACTAATTCTATATAAAAGGCCTTTGTAGCTTGACATCTAAAACAGGCGACGTAAGCTTTAGTTAGGCGCCATCTGTTGTAATATATGAGGTGATGTCGAAAATAGATAATACACTGATAAACCGTTCCACGAGCCATCCACTACCCAAAATTGTTGTCGAATTATCAAAGTTCACTTCTGTTTCAATCAAACCATCGATGCGGCCTAGAATACGCGACATCTAACGATATCACCACTGCACTATTACGAGCGGACACAACGGCAGTTCCTAAAATTACAGGAGCTTGTGCAGGACAACTTGGACTCGTCTTTATTTGACGAAAATTATTGCACCGGATTACTGCTTTCGATTTACAGAAGCTGTCCAATTCTAGCTGCAGTAAGGTGCAATATGATTTTGAAAATTCTATATTCCATACAACAATGAATGAATTTTTCTCGTATGAAGATTATACTGCATATAGGTCAATATGAATACATTCTACATTTTCTGTGGGTTTTTCCCAGAGGTTAGTTTTCTGTGCTCATTTTTTACAGACGAACTGCAGTACTTTTGACGAATGTCCATCTCGATGTTTCTTCAATAGAAATATCGACATTATCAAGCCACTCAGGTTTAAATATGCGTGTCAATTGTTTGTTGTCCATTATAAGCTTAAAGTATTGTTCATATAGGTCATGTCCATTCATGTTTAGTGGGCATCTTCCAGCCTTTTGGTAACATTAATTATGATCCCCTTTTTAGATTTATTTCCTACGTGAAAAATGTACTTCTCTCGCTTTGAAGGATGTCAGGTGAATATTTGTTCGAAGGTTCAGTGAACACCGAAAATTTTTGATTTTCCCCACATTTTGCTCGAAAATGTCACTATATTTTGTTTAGAGGTTGCAGATGCGCCCTTCGAATTATCGTTCTGTTTCGACTGTACAATTTGTCTCTGTAATCAGTTTATCCCTGTAAAAGTGGCGTGTGGTATATACTAGAAGGACCAGCTAATTCTGGGTAAGGTCCAATGCAATGAATTCCAATGATGAAAAACCCAGATCCAAAAAATGACATAATAGTGACATGTCCTAAAATTAGCGAATTACACTCTTGAGTATACTTTTGACGACCTTGACTATAATTGATTTCCGAATTTTACAGTTAAGGCTCATTCAAGTTTAAGTTTTAAAACGCTTAGTTTTTTGATTATTTTGGTAGGCCCACGATTGCGACAAAAGTAAATAACGGTAGAAACAATTCCACTGAATTGAAGTCATCACTCAACAAGGTTTCCGTAAAAATAACAATGTCCTATAGTCATTGCATAATTTAGAAATGAACAAATTGATTTGACCTTGGTATATTAATCGCGTAAAATCTAATTTATATACATTTTATTTGACACAAAACTTTAAAATTAATATAAATTAAATTAAAAAAATTAATTAATTTTAATTTAGACTTTAAAAAAATTTATTAAACATTACAATTCTACAAACACAGGTCAGACAAATAGTTAAAAATCTGAACATGACTTACCGATACTAAATCATAGCTTATGTCAAGAAATCACTGTAGGTGAAACAATTATTTGTCATTAAAGCCCCAAAAAAGCTTCCCATTCCTCAATTTACTTCACAAATATTTCATTTTAGTTCAAAATGAACTTTTCTCTACGATTTTCGTCTACAGCTTTCGTGATGCATTACTAAGTCTCTTTTTTACTTATAAATTTGGTACAAATTTCAGTTATCCATAAAATATCAAACTTTGGTGGTTAAGATTGCCCTAAAAAAAAATGGTTTTCAAAAACTATTTTTCTACTCTCTAGTAAAAATATCTAACAACAAGAAATAAAACCATATGGATTCTTCAAACCCACCCAAAAAACCGACATCAAACAAAAATTATTTTCCATGGTTTGAATGGTTTTTCCAGTTTTTATTTTATTTTATTTTTGATTGCTGCCTTGGTAGTATAAAATTTAACCCAAACAGTAAAATGGTTTCATAGAACTTACTGAGTGTAATTTTAGTTGAGACTGTGGGTTGGCCATTTCGAATTTATTAAATTTAATTATATCTGTCTATAGTAAAATATACTGCATGCATAAAAATAAAGGCATCGTCTCCATACTGCTTGCGGTTAGTTATGGTCTTTTCACATAAAAAATTACATTTACTCGTCAGCACTAGTAAAAAACTCAAATATTTTATTTTAATTTTCGTAGCCGGAAAAATATATAATATTTTGATGTAAGTTCGAGTAATACAAAAATAATAATAGCAATAATAATACCAACTAGAGTAATCATGATGATAATAACAAAAAAAATATAGGTCTTGTTGGTGTATCATTATTGTTTGCTTTTGAGCGACAAAAAGGAAAACAATTTTCCGGATCTTTGTTTTTATCTATATTATTATTATTATTGTTGTTGTTACTATTACTATGATGATTTTTTATATATATATTTTTTTTATAATTTTATTGTCACAATATAATGACGGAAAAATAATGACAAGTTGAATATGTACAGGAAAATAGGAAAAAGACAAAAATTTGTTTTACCTACAGGCGGTCCAAGATCTAATATCTCGTTTTATACTGATGTTTAAGTCGTAATAATAAATCGTGAGAGCATATATGTTTGTTAGGTTTGGGTAGACGAGACCAAGGAAGTTTCAATCCATATTGAGAATAAGAAAATATTGGAAGTTTTCATTAACCTCTAGAAAATGATCTGGAAGAATTAATTTAGAATACAAGATCCAAATATCTGAACTTCAATCCTAAAGATTAGGAGGGTTGAGAATTTTAGTATTGAGCCAATTGCTCAATACTAAACCATTTCTGGGGTCATTTAGATGATGAACCTAAGCAGCGCTATGACTTTGAAATTTTTTTATGACTATATTAGTTCGAATATGGCCGTAGTAGCGCGCATTTTTCTTTCATGTTCTGTGTGGCTGTCCGTTGCTTGTTTCATTAGTCGAAGAATCTTTTTTACATATAATAACTTTACTATAACTACTTTTTTACTATAACCATATTATCGGGCGTCAAATCTCCGAACTTGCCATCCATTTCTTTCCATTGTTGTTTCCAATTTTCACATATAAAAGCTGTGTGTTCTGTTTCATCGTTTGCTGCATCTGTATAAATACAGGAAGGATCTTCCAGCTTTCCAATGTGTGCAAATATTTAAAAAAATAGCCATGACCCGTAAGAAATAGGGGCATGAAATAGTTTACTTCTCAATGATTTCTTTCGACTCACTTTTAGGTGTTTTTAAACAATATTTATGTCCATTTTTCCTGCCTCTCATTTTGCGAATTCCTCTGCCAGCGTTATCATACATTAATTTCTTTTCCTCAGCCATTAGATTGTTTGCCGTCACCCCTGCGATTATTAGAACAGCATAGGTTTAGATGCTTCGATGTTCGTCATCAGCCTGCTCCGTGCGATGGTCACTTTTATCACCTTTCCGAAGAACACTTGAACTGTTTTATAAAATTTAACTTTGTAGCCAGATGCACCCCAAGATATTTGACGGCCATGCTAGACTGTATTCTCCGGTTTCCCACGTTGAACAGCACGTCGGTTGCAATGTGTCGTCTAATTAGCCAAACCAATTCTGTTTTGTCTCGTGCTAGGCTCAAACAGTGATCACCTAGCCATGAGTATTCCACCAAAATCTGGTTTAGCTTGCGTTGAATAACGTCTATGTCCCGGGTGATTATTACTGCTGCAATATCGTCTGCATATCCCAAGTGTCCTCTAGCATTTCCATGTGCAATCATACCATCGTATAATTTGTTCTATATAGGTCGGTTTGTTAGTTTTTTATTTACGAGCACCAGTCGCTGGGTTTTCCATTCTTTTGGGTATACTTCTTCCACAAGACAATGGTTCAACGCTTCCATGGGTATTCTATCTGAATACTTGTTCATCGCTTACTTGTTTTTGGAGGGAGGCAGCAGCTTCTTGAATCTCTTCTACCGATAAAACTGATATCTTTGTTTAGTTTGGCTTATTAAAGGGCTAGATCCTAGTGTTCTAGTTTGCGTATTACAATTTTAAAGCCTAAATCCTGTAGCTCGGTGTCAACGTTGCTTTCCAATTTCTCTCTTTTGATATACTTGCTTGCCAAGCTTTTTTTACTAGCCTCATTGTGACACGAGCAATTTCTTTAGGAGCTCTGGTTATTCTCATTACTGTTTCTTTTCCTGCATTGATTGTTCCTTTGAGACTTCCCACACATAGTTTAGCCGCGTTCTATTCTGTCACTTGACCAATGCCACTACCGGAGTGTCTACACCTATCTCCATTCATAGTTTGTCTGTAGAAGGGCATTCGCTATTTGAAAGTTTGAAAGTTTCCCTGCTAAACATTTATCATATGTTTTTAAAACCAGGATTACTCAAGAGCAGTTCATATTGTGGTGTAACCAAAGTTGGCATAGCATCGGGCCACTACGGTCTTGCACTGGATTCAGTGGCTTCACGAGTGCCGATTTCCAGAAATGTCATTCGTTGCTATCTTAAAGTAGGTTTTCTAACACCGGAGCACAGGTGCTGGATGATGAACTTTTTACTGATTGGTAGGTTAACAGCGAATTACAAACGATCCCCAACCACACCCGTATTTGATTGAGGGTCGTAAGCAATTGGTTTGGTTAGCTTCTCTTCAATAAATCCAGATTCCCATTGATATTTTATATGGAATGGCAAACCAATGGCAAACTCATTAAGAAACTAGCACCGGTGAAGTGATTGCCCGTGCCTCTGCACTGTCCCATCCCCATTGTTATGGTTTCTGTCTATTGTGACTGGATGAGTAAACTCTATAAACGGGACGCTGGAGTAAATAAAATGAATTCCATTTGTTTGGGTGCTCCATGGAGGATCCAGGAATGATGTATAAATATGGGGTGAAGAAAGTGCAGGGTGATTGATGTATTCGGTAAACCAACCGCTATACTTCTGTGAACCAGCCAACTATGGAGGTAACAAATAAGGTTGATCTTACGGTGCAAGGAATCGGATTACCAGTACTAGCGGTGGATCGGAGTTATCAAACAACAGAAATTACCCACTTAGTCTCTGATGCAGATCATATAATAAGTAGAGATCAGTCGTCCATTCTTGACCGAGAGATGGAAGATGAAGATGATAGTTCCTTGCAAACAAATAAAAGGCCGAGAAAGCGGTCTGAAGAATAATCAAATCACATTGCCCACAATATCATCGCGCGATTGAGATTTGTGGAAGATAACGGTTTCTAGTTGTCATGGAATAATCGAAAGGATGAGAATAGCGGCTAACCTACGACCGTGAGAAATGTTAAATTTGAGCTAGAGGAGGTATTCGGTGAGAAGTGGTAGGCGCAAAGTCAAGAAGAATCGGAAGAAGAAGAAAAGATGTTTCAGGCGATGGATGAAAAATGACGCGGTTGTCCTTAAATCTACACCTAGAAAAATTTATGCGTAGGTTCTAAGTGTCATTCGGAGCGGAGCTTATCCGCATAACTCGGAGACGGAAATCCAGTGCATGGATCGTTGCAGAGATCCCCTTAATCACTAGGGAAATTTGCGAGCAGCGGTCGGGAAGAATGGAGAAGTTAGAGGACTAACATTTCAAAAGAAGGTAGAAATCCTCTAACTGGACTGCCTCACAATAAAGAACGAGATCAGGACGGCACGTGATCAGGGATTCGGAGACATTAGAGTCTATTTTGTGTTCGAACGAATAGGTAGATGAACGAAATAATTTAAAGCTGCTGACATAAGGAGACTCAAAATTGGCTGGATCTACAGCCGTGTCAGAAAGAGAGTCGAAGTATCACGGTGCTACAAGTGCTTGGGGCAGGCCACTCCAGGACAAAAAGAACCTCTTGATCTAGTTTTTGGACCATTTGGGCAATGCAACGATATAGGCCATTGATTCGCATTGATGGCCATGGTTCTGGTACCGGCTATGTCTGGGTAGTAAGTAAAGGTATTAAGGTTTTTAGCGAATAGATATAATTCAATGATACGATTTCAGAGTTCTGGGTTAAACTGGATGGCATGGAACATGTTCTATGTGACACCTCAGTGGACCGGGTGGAGCTTGTGGTAGCTGGAGATTTCAATGCATATGGGCATTAGAATTAGGCATGTCATATCAGGATACCAGAGCGAAACTTATCATAGAGATGGCCTTAAAACTGGACTTACAAATTTTAAATGAGGAATCCATGGCTAATTACCGATGACAAGGCTTTGAAAATTACTCAACGTGTGAGACACCGTATACCTCACACGTTCAAAATGGATGGCGCAAAACTGTCCAAGTTTTTGGAATCTGGTTTGGCTGGCATTTCACAAGCTAAACAGGAGAACCAAACCAAAGTTGATATTGATGCTAACGTTGACGGTACAGTTCAATTAAGCCAGTGGATTTGCGACCCATCGATGTCATCGACGCATGAAAGGAAAGGCCTACTAATAAACCTACGAAATCGCCCAACTTAGGAAGAATGCTTTGAGGGTACGAGGGGTGACGCAGTGAGCACAAGGAAACTCATGTTGAAGCCGCATTTACGAAGGAATAATTTTTAAATGCTGTTGGGTCTATGAAGAGCAAGAAGGGACCTGATGGCATCGCTGTGGCCGCGCTGAAGGTGGTGGTTAGCAGTCTGTCGCAGTTTTTAATAAACACATACAATATGTTGGGTAGGAGTGTACGCAGCATACTGGAAGGTGGCTCAACAACATGGCTTTCGGCAGAGCCACTCGATCATAAACAATGTGTACATAGTTGAGGGGCCCCAAAATGGCCAGTAGCACGTATAAGACTGAAGTAATGCAAAAATGGTTCCAATCTGGATTCTCCGTGGGGCCGTAGGCCATTTTTAATGAGTAAGAATCTCTCACTGTTGAATAGAGTATTCTGGTATACTCTACTCTTTGTCTTTTTCCAGTTCTACATAAAAAAAAATATAATAATAATAATCGGTTTTTATCCAATCAACAATCCGGTTCCAACGGTTTTAATCCCGAGCTTGCTCTTCGGAATGTTCTAGATAACAAGAAGACGACAACCATCATCACAGACAGTTACGTCTGAGGCTGCCAAATGGCGGCTTTCCTCTTAAAGATTGCTGCACCCACAGTTAAATATTTTAACCTTATTCAATATATTTTACCTTGTGACTTACGCGATTAAATTTAATTCAAATTTGACTTCGTATTTAAGATTTATTTTTACTCGTATTACATTCAAGTTGCTAACATAATTTGATATGTATCGTTTCAAGCTTCATCCACTTCAGCAGGCAAATTTATATTCATGTTGGGCACCAGCCTGCACTGGTGAAACCGACTAGCGACTGATAAGTTGGAGGATACCCTAGGACTGGGTGTAACAAAAGGAATCGTGCGTGCTTCGCGCACCTTTATTATCCAACTGCTGATCTGGAATGGCATCTTCCGGCGTTCTCGGCTTTATTCATGCTCTTGTACACTTTTTGATTTAGTGTATATCTTTTTTAGTTTGTTTTGTTTTCACTCCCACGCTGCTCACTACCGCTGCGTCGTATTATTTCACTTGTGTTGGTACACCCCTGGAACCATCCACCTCGACCACGAGGTTTTTTTTGGTCTCCCGGGTTTTCGTTTTTCACTTTCCTGTTTTGTTTTATATATAAATAAACATCTCCTTGACTTTTATATATAACACCCCAAGAATATCTATCTACCTCGACCACGGGGTTTTTATTCGTATCTTTAGCATTTGCACTTTTATTATTATTTTTCTATTACTAAACGTCTCCTCGACGACTTCTACCTCACTCCTCACTCACAAATTGAATAAATCTTTCAAGCAAGTCATGGCTTTATATCCTTTTTTTGTGAATCGGGCAACTCACGCAATCGATCTTTCACCTATCGTTGTGTATCGTGTGCCATCTATGGTCCATCATTTCTTGACTCATCCGTTCGTCCGATCCAAAATCATGTTCGAGTTAGACTCAGATTTACTATGGAGAGTTGGTCAAAAATCCGGACATATGCGGAAAAAAGTGAGGTTATGTTTTTGTTGGAAATGAGGGCGGGGCATATTACAAAATAAATTGTAGTAGAGTGATTTTTTCAGTTATATGTAATAGGTTATGTTGAACTACTAAAATTACATTACAAACGAATACAAACGTATATGCTCTAGTGCATTGATTATGCCACTAGTTGTTTCCCAATGTGTCAAAATTATAAACAAAATATTTTGTGTGATATTCAAACGCATTTTGCAAATAATTCTAATTTGACATAAATACACGAATATCATTCCTGTTGGAATTATCTCGTACAAACAACAACAAAATACCTTAAAACAAGAAAACAATCATGGCCAACTATCATTTTCATTCAAACAATGGGCGCATCTAGCACACGTAGAGTCTACATTTGAGATAGTCTATAATGAAGACTAATCTCATGTGTAGACTCTACATGTGCTGGATGTAAATTTTTATGTATCCATTTTGGTTTTTGCCTTGGATAACTTGTTGAAATTACGTAATAAATTAAATTGACATTTCACATCTATATTTACCTACATCACTATCGTAAATATACGGATATTCAAAATGCATGTTTTTTTTTGGTTTAAAAATATGAACTAGTAATACAAATGTAAAAAAAAATCCAAGTTTAAAACCAAAATAATCTACATATAAATGTAGACTGCAGTTTTTAGTCTCACTAAATATTTTTACTGAGATTTTTTGCATCCAGCACATGTATAGACTTGTAGGGTCTACGTATTTTCGGTAGAATCTACGTGTGCTAGTTGCGCTTAATATGTTGCTTTAAAATATTAAGTTTTTTTATGTTAGGTTTCGTGTTTTATCTCTCTTATTTTGAGCTATTTTGTATGTAATGTTAATTTGTAATATTTTATGTTTTCCGTTTGACACGAAATGTTTTGAAGAATAATATAAAAAAAAATCTTCTGGTTATGATTGGCACTATATACTTTGATCGTGCTGACCGACCCATTTGGAAAACGGGAACCGCTCAGAACTGGACATTTTAAAACTGGATATTTCAAAATAGGATTTGACAGAACGAGATAAGGTACAAAACTGGATATTTCAAAACAGGATATTTCGACATCTGATTTAAACTTAAAATATTTTTTTAGGAAAGTTCTGAATATGGCCAATTAGGGAGGAACTAGGCGAGTTCTTACCCGATTATGATGAAATTCTGTATGTAGGATAAAAATGAGATTTACAAATGATTTGTTGGAAAAGTTCTAGAAATGATAGGCACTCATATATAGGTATTATGTGTAACACTTAAATTTAAACTTGTATCTATTGTTTATTTTCAGATTTGTTGGAATCGACGGCAAGGGCAGCAACAGAGAATATTGGCAAAGACTAGCAGAGCGACTGAATTCTTTAGGTGGTGCCAAAAAAGATGGAGAGAAGTGGAGACTAGAATTACCTTCACAGCGGCAGGTAAAACTCACTCCCAAACCTTTGGTAAATGGAATAATCACGTAATTGATTTTAATTATAGTTTACAATTGATACCGACCTTCCGTGTACTAGCACGACAGCTCAACGGACGCTTGATATTGAGGGAGAATTGAGAACAGCAAGATCTATAAGACCTAAATGAATTCGAGGTTTGTAAATCGAGTATAAAAAAATTAAACGGTACATCTTTTAATTTACATGTAGGTTCTGCTTATACGAGAGATCTACTCCTTCAAGAGGCGAATAACATCGAGAAGGATAAAGTAGCTGCCTTGAATTGCATTGCTGCTGCTTTAGACAGAAAAAACAAGGGAAAAGTAGACGCCTTGAACAAAATCGCTGCTGCAATGGAGGAGAAAAATAAAATTTTTAAAAGGTAAATTTTTTATTAAATTACTATTTTTTAATCATTAAAATATGTTTGAACTATTGAAGTTCGGACTTCTCGAGCCATAGTCAGCAATCGTTCTGCCAATGCATCTATGGTAGTTATGTCATCTGCAGTAATGTTCAACTCATTTTCGCTTGGTCCTGGTTGCACCAAATCGTGTTCATTATTGTAATTGTGTACTTTTAAAAAGTGGTGCAACTATTTGTCCCACTTCGAAAGGTGAATATTTTATGCACCTGTCTTTTGCCAAACATCCTTTCAACACAATTACTGGATGAGCGATGTGCAATATTATATCGTGTTTCCATATCATTTGTTGGATTCTGAATCGGTGTCATCAACCATGTAGTGGATAACCACTGTCATCTTTAATTATTCAAAAAATTACTAATCAAACCCATGTTTTGTTTGTATCTAAATTTAAATAATATTTTTTGCAGATCCACAAACCCTGTGCTCACTGCGTCTCCTGAGTATTTGGAAACAATTTTTTTAGAGGAAGACTAATTAAAAATCAAAAAAATCATTTACTTAATTTGAAAATGCAATTTAATTGATAATGCTAATGAAATTGATGAATTTATGAATTAACATATGGCTGTGAATTAAGACTAAAAATTAAAATATTAAAATAAATGAATTATACTTAATAACCATATGTTTCATAATTCTCTTGCCTCGAATTTATTATGTAAAAATGCTTTTGCTAAACTTTTCCGCCAAATAGTAGCATCGTGGTTAGAATACCATATGATGCACTTACATTTAAATAAACAATAGTATAAATCTTTAACATTTATCACTTACTTACCAACTGTGCTTAGCTGGGCTATTCATCGACACATGAGTACAATCGATACATCCGATTATACCAGGCCAATTGAATTTCTCATAGAACCAGTAATGAGATGTTTTACAAATGCATATTATTGAAGTTCCAATACGGAATTGTAAGATATTCTTACTGTAATTTAACTGCATTCATCTCAGACGATGGTTGTGGAAATTTAATATAAATTTTCATCAAATGGTCGTTGACAATCGTGCAAAATTCTTTGATACATCGACTTACCGTCGATTGTGACACACAGGTTAAGAAGCTTAAATCAAGCTTCTTTTGAAAGGTTCCTAAACATAATTTTTAGGCTTATTAAAAAGTATATTTAAACATATTTTTCCCTGATTTCATAATTACCTTCGGCTAAGAAACTAAGCGCCACTAGCATTTGTAAAACCTTCGGTATAAGAGTTTCCTCTATATATTTTTTTTCCTTTATCTCCTATTTAGGAGCATAGGGCGTCCACTATTCTGAACCATCTTACTCTATTTGGGGCTATTGCTTTTATTTCTGCCCATGATTTTCCCAGGTGTTTTGCCTCTGCTAGCATCGTTCTCTTCCATGTCATTGCTGGCCTTCCAACCTTTCTTTTTCCTTGTGGATTCCAGTCTAATGACATCCTCGTTATATCACTTGATGCCTTCCTCAGTGTGTGGCCAATCCATCTCCATTTTCGTCGCTTTATTTCGGTCTCAATGTTTGACTGACATGTTGTTATATGCAGATTGATGTTACTGATCGTGTTAGGCCAGAAGCACTTAAGTATCCGTCGAAGGCATTTGTTTACGAATACCTGTAGCTTCTGTATGATTTTTCCCGTATGCTTCCATGTCTCACACCCATACAGAAGTACCGATTTCACACATGAGTTGAACATTCGTATCTTGGTCTTGCGCGACAGGACAGAAGTATTCCAGACTTTGTGTAACATGTTGAATGTATATCTGGCTTTATTTATACGTTTGTGTATGTCTTCTTCTGTTCCACCTCGTTACTGTGCAACCAAGGTATACGAATTCATTTACATCTTCAATTTGTATATTGTTGATGTGTATCGGTGTGGTTATATTTGTGTTGAGTCTCATCGCCTTTGTTTTCTTGATATTAATTTTGAGACCAACTTCATTAGCTAGATCTGATAGCTGTTGCACTTTCTGCTGCATGTCGGAGTGTTTGTGTGAGAGCAAGCATATGTCGTCTGCATAGTCCAAATCATTGAGTTTACCAGTTAACCCCCATTGAATGCCATTAGGGGACTTGTTATCTAGTTTCCGCATTACACTGTCTAATACGATTAGGAACAGCATTGGTGAGAGTACGCAACCTTGCCTTACTCCTCGAGTGTTGTAGTATGTTTCACTTTGTTTGCCTTTGTATTGGATTCGGTTTCCAGCATCCCGATACATTTCTTGTATGAGTTCAATTAATTTCTTTGGGATGCCCATTTCACAAAGTGTCTGCCATATTGCGTTCCTGTTTATCGTATCGAATGCGCGTTCGAAATCGACGAAGAGCATATACAATGGTGAATTCCATTCATTGGATTGCTCAGTGATGATACGGATTGTGTTGATGTGATCAGTGCAATTTCTTCCTGGTCTAAATCCAGCTTGTTCGTTTCTTAATTTTGCATTGATCGTAGGTGAGATTCTGTCAAGGATGATCATTGCGAGTATTTTTATTGTTGTGTTGAGGAGGGAGATACCTCGCCAGTTCCTACTACATTCTCTTAGGTCACCTTTCTTAGGTATCGTAATTATCAAGCCTTCTTTCCATTTCAGTGGAATTCTCCCAGAATTCCAGATTTCTTGGATTATTGGTGTTAATATGCTTGCAGTTATAGATGAATCTCCTTTGAATATTTCGGCGGTTATATTGTCTGTTCCACTGGCCTTATTGTTCTTCAGTCTATTAATGACATCTTTAACTTCCCGTTCCGTTGGTGGATGGGTGTTGCTAGTTTCGTTATTGATGTCAATTAATGACTGGAGATTTTCGGGGTCGGCGACGACGTCTTCTTCGAAATATTCCTTCCATCTCTTTAACTGTGCTTCATCTGTTGTTAGTACTTGACCATTAGCGTCCCTTATAGGTGATATATTTGTAATTTTACCAGTGACCTTTCTTACACACTGGTGTAGTGCTCGCATATTTTGGATAGCTGCTGCCTCTTCAGCAGCTTTGAGAATGCTTTCTGTATATTTTCTTCGATCATTCCTTGCCATTTTCTTTACTTGACGCGCTGTTTCTTCGTATCTACGTTTCACCTCTTCCGTGTTATGTTGGCACATTTGCAACTTAAATTGACGGCGTTCCTCAACTTTCTGCCATGTATCATCACTGATCCAAGGTTTCCTTTTGTATTCTCTGTAGCCGAGTCCTCTATATATGGTTCTACCAAATTTTTCAAAACTAGCGTCAACTCTTGAGGCATTCGATATAATTTTATAAATTCCTCTTCGTAAAGGTCAAAGGGGTTAATTGAACACCGTAAATGTTGACGATAAATACGTAAATTATACCGTGCATCGTCATTATCATCATCAACAAGTAACAAGTTTACCGCTTTGCTTTCTTGTATTAAATTCGCCAGCTTGTTTTTGAGCTGATTGAAAATCGTTTTGCTCCCTGGTGCTCGATTTCTATGCCATATTTTTCGAGCTTTTCGCTTTTTGTGACCAGATTTCTTACTTCCTGTGTATATGTTTCATTCTTGTGATGTTTATTTTTGGCATGGGGAGTGATTTCCCGCATGCTGGTATCTGAATATTGTTCAAGAGCAACTCTAATTTTCTTGCAAGTTGTGTTTGGTTTTTGATTGGGACTTGAAGAACAATATTTTCCTCAATTAACAGTGCACAGGTTTCCCAATTGGTCTTCTCCCTTTTAAACTTTGGTGACTTTTCTTTTTCAATTGTTGTTTCACTGATCGTAAGTTTGATTAGAGAATGATCCGAGGATAAACCTTCTATTATTTTTGATGTGAATATAGTTTTCTGAAATACCTTTAGCTATGAAAAAGTCAATCACTTCTGGTATTCTGTTTGTGTCTGTTGTTGGCCAATAAGTAGGAATACCACTTGAATGAAACTCGCACTTTATTTGATGTTCAGCTTTTAATAGTTCTCTACATTTAGATGATATTAGTCGCGAACCCCAATGACGAAATCCTTTGACGAAATTGGATCATTTTGAGCATTGCGAGGTAATCAACCATTTTAAGTTGATGCTTTGGGAGTCAATAGATCGCAGCAATTCGCAGCTTTTTGTAATTATGTAGTTGCCCGCTAAGTGATACAATTTGCATTGTCTCTATTTCGAGTTAGACATCTTCGAAATGTAATAAAGATAGTTGCTCCAACCCTAGTTCTTTTTGCTGGATGTATAGAATGGTAACAAGAATAACCTTTAATTTTTGCATAAGACTTTCTAGTGTAATGGCTGTCTGCTATTAAGCATATATCAATTTTTTCTGTATTCAAAAAGATGTCTAGCTTTGGAAGGTGCTGGTGAAGTCCATTAACATTCCAGGTTAGTATTTTTAGTGTTTTGTTCATTATTTGTTGTTTAGTGAGGGATCAGTTAAAGTAACTTTTTTGCTACAACTCTGGATAATTTTTCCTTGCTGTCCTACTTGCTGTTCAAGATTAACTTGTCTTTTCTTTATAGAAACTCTGTATTTTCTTCCATTTTAGAGAGGCGATTGACAATAGCATGTAGGATGTTCAGGTAGTTCTTGTCTTGCTGCTTGTGAGTATAAAAAACTCTCTGTCACTTTCGCACTATGGAACGTAGTGACAGTTGTTGTCGGGATTTCCTTTTCTTTCGTTGCTCTCATTGGCTAGTTTTTGTTTGCCCTATTTCGCATGATTTGCTGTGTTTTGGCTACTTCACACCCTCTATATGTAGCAGGGTGGGTTCCTCGACAGTTCACATTTTACTGGAGTGTTCCTATATATTACACATATTTTGTATCGTACATCTGGTTTCACGATTGCGGTATTTTTGCATGTGGTTCGATGCATGACACTTTGTACATTGTGGTATGATCCCTGTTGCCTTTTTCAATGGTTCCATTCGGACAACCATTCCAAAGATATTTCTAATGTTTCATATGTTCTCAATTTTCTCTGAATTTGCAAAGTTCAGAGTGAATAGTGGTACATTTATTTTGTTAATCATACAACCTCCGTTACCGATAGACTTCCTTTCAGTTTTAAACATATTTCCTGCAGTTAAGACCGTTAAATTTTTTATTTTGAGTTCTTCAATTAACTCATCTGGCGTGCATGTTTGATGAAGGCCCCTAGCAAGTACTCTAATAGGTCTGGAATGTTTGTCTTCATGTGTGTACCATTGGATACCCTTATCATTTAATGCAGTTGAAAGAATTCTATAGCCATCTGGATCAGGCATATTTACCCTCTAGACGTTGGTTTTTAGTGACACAACCTTATACTCTTCTTCTGTCACTTCTTTCAATAACACTTGGATAAAGCTAAAGATATGTCGATATGTGATATTGCTTGGTGGTAGTGGTTTTTCTTTTTTTGGTCTTGCTGATAGTTGGTTTTTGGTTTACCTTTTTTCCGATATATTCCCACTGATGCTCATTTCTGGGGACAACTCAGGTTTCGTTTTACTGGAAGAATTCACTTCTTGCGTTTTTTTGTCTTTTTAGAGTCCCTTTTGACTTTCTCGGTTAGGAACTCGATTGAATTACCACTTTGCGTTTATTTGTTGTTGTTTTATGGCTTCTACTCCGAACGGAACATCAGGAGCAGTTTGGTAGTTCATCTTTATGTTATGTTTAAGGTTTGTATCTTCTTTTTCAAGAAGTTGTATATGGTGCTGCATATCTATTGAATTGCTTTATTTAATCCTTTGTTTTCTTTTCTAGACTCATCTAGAACTTTGATTACTTCCTCAGATTGGGAGTTATCAATAGTTACATAGCACACAGTCCATGGTATCGGCAACCAAAAATAAATATATTCTCCACGCACTACTTACTGGAACAATTCGAGGTTCTAACGAAGTAGTTGATATCCCTAACACTCATCCTGCTGAGGTCTGACAGATCACACAGAAGGCTAGCTCCTAAAATCTTCAACCTGTATTTAGCCAAGCTAGGACAGGTGCAGAGCAGATGTAGTATAGTTTCCTCCTCCTCCTCATTATTATAACTTCTACTATACTAATCATGCGAGATAACAGGCAGTCTACTCGCATTCTTACCAATAAGACAGTGTCCAGTAATGACACCCACGATTATACTAATATTGCACCGTTGCATTAATATTAGTTGGGTAGAACTGATTAAGTCTAGTGTAGACCAAATTTGCCGAGTAATTAAACATGAGGCACAATTGGCCCATCTACTGTTTGTGATTTTATAAGTGTATTCCTTTAGGAGCAGTTTACACATGGCAAGTGGTACTTCTGTATCTATAGATCTATAGATGCGGCAGGAGGTACTCTGTCGAGTGAGTCATCAGTTTTTAAATTCCCCGTTATATTGAAATGCCCTGGCACCCATGTAAGCTGAATGTTGAACTGTTCTGCCATCTCGTTAAGAGATGAGTGACAATTCTGGGCTATTTTCGACATGATAAAGTAAAACTTTAATGGCAGCTTGACTGTCCGTAAAAATGCCAAAATCTCTAACAGGTATTACATAATACTTCATCTAGTCTATGGCCTCTTTGATTGCCACCTGAAAAACACTACAGTGATCAGGGAGGCGGAAAGAGGGGTTTAAATTTAGTTTCTTACATAACACCCCACAACTGACCCTACTTCACTTCTTTATCCATCCGTAAAGGAGTTAATCTTGCTGGGATTCAGAACTGCTTCGTCCCTCCAGTCCTCTCTGGAGTGAATAACAGTCAGAAATTTAACTTCGAGGCATGATGTCTTGATGTCATTTGTCTAGCTAAAATATCAGGAGGGTCTAGATGAAGGAGAATCTCTAATGACTGAGTTGAAGTGGTTCTGAGTGTACCACTAATACACAGGCAGGCAGTCCTTTGAACCTTTATCAGCAGTTTTTGGTTTGCCACTATATTTGGAGCTGGCCACTAAACTATAAACAGTAGAACAGGTCTAACTACAGAGGTGTATAGCCAATGTTCGATGCGAAGGTTTAGTCCTCCTCCTTTCCTAATGGCATACTTACAGGAGTATAGCGCTATCGTAGCTTTCTTTACCCTTTCCAAAATATTAAGTTTCCAGCTTAGTCTGCTGTCCACAATAAGACCCAGGAATTTCACTTTATCTGTGATATTCAAACCAACTCCGTTTAGAGTGGGTTGGTTGAAAAAAGGAAGTTTGTACTTCCTAGAAAAAACAACCAATTCAGTTTTAAGTGGATTGACTCTTAGACCGCACCTATTGGTCTATTTGGTAAGGATACCAAGAGCATTTTGCATAAGATCTTTGACGGTGCTAGGATATTGGACGAAGGAGCCGATGGCAACATCATCTGCATAAGCGACCACTTTAAAGCCAGATCCCTTTAGGTTTAGTAACAGGTCATTTATAACCAAGTTCCAAAGAAGGAGGGATAACACCACCCTGTGGTGTACCTCTACTCACAAATTTCTGGGCGGATGCTTCACCAAGATTAGCCAAAATCACCCTGCCCCTGAACATTTAATCAAAACAGCATCCGAATGACACATCCATCCCTAAATCTGAAAGTGCCTGCATTATCGTCCTGGTTATACATTGTTAAAAGCTTCTTCTATATCACAGAAGATCAGCAAAGAGAATTCATTAAATTCGAATGATTTTGCATGCTGAAATGCTGCTAACTTTACCAGCTTCATTGAGCCTCTAATATAAGCTTCTATATCTGTTTCTGTAGAGTTTTCAAGAAGTACGATGATAAATATTGAGCCTATGGTCTTTTGGATCACAAAACGCTCTTTCTCGCCTTAGGTATAAAAATAACCTTACTCCAGTCCATTTGTTTGGAACATGACATAGTTCCAGGCTACTTTTAAAGGCCACTTCAAGCCAGGGAACCATTAAGTCACTGGTTTGTTGGATGTCGGCAGGATTAATGCCATCCGGATCTGCTGACTTAAAAGGTTTTAAACTGTTTACTGACAAAAAGATATTCCTCTTGCTGACAATTTTCCCAGCGATACCAGTAGCCTATTGGTTTTAGGCAGAGCAGTCAGAGGTTCGGAAAATTCTGGGAAATGAGTTTACAGTAGGAGCTCTAGAGATCCCGCCCCCATTGTAGCCCAGATATCATCCGGTCGTTGAAGAAAACTTGGAATGGTAGGACAAGTAGATAGAATCTTACGTAGCCTAGCTGTCTCAGAGGACTCCTTTATGTTATCACAGAATAGTCTCTAGCCTTTGCTTTTGGCACTTTTTAATTCGTATTTATATGATTTGAGGACTTCCTTATAGAAGTCCCAGTGCACACCAGCCTTTGTTCTCTTCGCAATTATCAAGAGCTTCTTGCATTTTAGCCCGAGTTATTTGTAGCTCCCTTGACCACCATGACTGATGGGATTTGCCTTTAGGATTACTAATAGGACACGAGGACACCCTGTTGACCAAGGCATTCAATTCCTGTATAGGTTCAGGAGATTCAGGGATCAATTCTGTTAAGGAGTAACCTAGAATTAATCTGAAGGTTTCCCAATTGGTCCTTCTTCTTGAAAGAAGTTCCGTTATTGTTGCTTATGTATTGCAAATTGTTTGGGTCGATATGTCTTCTATAAGTTCGATACCCTTACCGATTTGAGCAGTGAAATCGCCTACAGTTATGTTGATGACGTGACGCGGGATATTGGATTACGTCTTATATCTAAACAAAGAACACATCTTTGACAACGTCTGATTTGTCTGAATTGTGTGGGTACATGAATGTTGACGACCTTTATGTTACATTTGTTGGTGCCAATTTGCATAGTGATTAGGTGGCAGTCACTGATATATTGATATATGCGGCAATGTTTTAAGAAACTGACGCGAAATTCTCCTATACATTGTGATGACCGCAATACTATAGAGAGTGTAAGCTTGATGGTGTCGTAGATGCCACTGAGCTCTTGCAGATTGTGATGACTCGAAACCTCTCTTAGAAACAAAAAAATAATCAATTTGATTTCGAAATGTCAAATGTGGGTCTGTCCATTTTACAAGTGTATATTTTAATGAAGGAAGAATGGGCCTCCCACAGTGTGATCAAATGATCACAAAATGCAATATTCTTTCCCCACTATCGGTCACTAGTTTGTGTTAGAAATACAAACCTATATTTTCACATAAGTCAAAAACAGCTTTGTTTTACCTCTGGCACTAGAAGAAGTAGACGAGGTCATCTCCTGAGTACTTCATGCGTGTCACTCATTTATATATATTTTGTAATATTTAATTTTAATAGCTATAGGTTACAGACACACTGGAATACATATACACAATATATCTATTATATCTTCTGATATCTTCTTGATATCTAATATTATCTTCGGGTTACAACCTAATAAAATTACTGTAATTATTTTTATTTATTTTTGGATAAAATTAATGAAGACATTGAAATGTTTCTTTAATTAAATGTTTCTGTGTAAACAGATATAATTTGGAGATAATATTATATTTTATGGTTGATGTGGTATCATAAAATAATGAATCTAATCATAATACGAAAGAAGGATGACTGGAATGAAAATCTATTGTGTTGTCCAAAATTTATCGTTTTTGAATTCGAAAATTGAGTTTACGGTTGTACGTGAAATTTACAAAATTAATTTATTAGCATCATTTTTGAAACAAATCCAGGGATATGCATTAAAGAGACAATAATAAAACACGTAATCGGTCCACTAATGTGATGAGTGATACTTCAAGCAATCGAAGTGTCAGTTACGTTTTTAATAAGTTTGTATGTTGAAATGGCAAAATTGTCTTGTTCCAATTTGTTTTGAATTAATTGCAGTTTTAATGGTTCAGCTACGTTTCTCGTTTGAACTCGTCTATCTCAAGTTCGTTATGTTTCCTAAAATAATTTTTTTTGTTGCAACGTAGCTTTAACCGAACTTTCTTTTATCGCAAGTCATCAAGCGCTTAAACGTTAATATGTTTAAGTGACTGGAAAACATGAGAAATATCAACAATGAGCCTTAAACTTAAAATTTCAAAGCTAAGATGGCAGTTTTCGTGCAAGTCAGAGGTCACATAAAAACAATACTTACGTTTTATTGTAAAGGTCTGATAAACGATGATGAACGGAACAACAAATCGGTCCTTGCTAGGAGATCTGCCAATCAAGCACATTTTACACAACTTCTTTAACATAATCACTGCACTGCATCTTACCTTCAGGCTTACGTCTTTTGCCATGTAGGACCAGGATGGATACTTTTGTGTCAACATCGATGCAGTAGAATTCCCAGCTCTTGATATTCGAAGGAGATACTTTGTGGAACTTTCTTTTCGACCTTCGATTAGTTGTGCCATATTCTTAAAAAAAGAGATCGGAGACATCGGGATAGTTTATGGTTTGCTTTGCGAGGCCTGGGAATACCTGACAAATATGTGAGTTTATGTAATGCAGTCACAATGTTATGTCAAACTTAAAAACAAGCTATCAGGAATTTTTGTAATTAGCTCTGGTTTTGCTTTGTCCTCGATATACTCTTTAATCTCATGTAAGAATTTATCTTTCGAAACAGTGAAGTACCTCAGGACAACATCTTTTGCGGTCAGTCCACTGAGTGGCAAGGTGTAAAAGAACTGCTGGATTCACTTATACGATACTTGGCTTCCGTTGGTCTTAAAATCAAAGTCTATTACCAAATGTATGATTACTGGTTTTAGAGACCAAGACGCAATGGATTTTAGTAGTGGTGACCTCACATTTGAAGGAGTGATAAGTTTCTGATACCTCGTGTTCTTTATCACTCATGATAACTATGTGGGAGGGGATATAAAGCGCGTGTTGTCACTGGCAACCATGCTTTGTATATGCCTTACGTCCACCGCTAAAATCAAAATACCTTGCAAATGCCGATATGCTGAATTTGTACAAGGTGTTGATCGCATTCGAGAGAAGAATCATTCGCTTGATTTAAGGCCCCAAACGCGACGATGACGACACTTACCGAGTTGAATTCAACCAATAGAATTTTGAAATCGTTCCCGAAAACGTTGTATTTTACAATAATAGTAATCAAAGATTAATCCGGTGTAAGTTGCGGTAAATTGTAATTCGGCCAAGGTCATTTACATGGCCGTTGTTGTACCGTCAATTGGCCGTAAATTTCACCACCGACCCGATAATGAAGCTGACAAGTTCTAGAAGAACCCGAAACCAATCAATGTAAAAAGATAATTAAAGACTAGTCGAAAAAAAATGTTAGGATTTGAAAAGTCTGCTAAAATGTAGATCACAACTTTTACATCAATATTCTAAGGTCTGCAAATTCCTAATTTTACCATATGTGAAAATTCCGTGAATGCAGCCTTGTGACGTACAGTGTCTAGTCTACGTGGTCTGATTACTGGAAGATGACCATTTGTGATAATATGATGGACCACTTTATGTAGGACTGGCAAATTATAATTCTCTGCTGATAAGGTTGGGTATTTCTTAAACAGATCGCCATAGCCATTGTCGATTAAAAAATAAATAGGAGTTGAAGTATCAACACATATTGAAGCGGCATTGATGGACAGCTGAGTCGCTGAATCCGCCAGCCTTTTATGTTTCAAATCGACCAACAGTCCAAATTTGACTAGAAAATCAGCGTTAATAATTGGACTGTTCACTTGAGCAATTATAAATGCTTGAGTGAAATTTCGTTTAAATCCAATGTCAACATTCAAAAGTTTGGTTCCATAGGTAAAAATGTTTGAACCATTGGCTGCTGATAAAATTAAATTCGATCTTTTGTTAGAGCAAAATGATCGAGCGTAAAAATCTATTAATAATATGAATTCATTTATCAAGTCCTTTAAAAAAAGACGACTCGACGGCAGGCTTGAAATAGGAGAAATTGTCTCGACCCTGGAAATTAGTCGTTTTTTGGTTGGTCCTATGTAGGTTTGTTAGTATAACTTTGAGTTTGGTCACGTTGCACAAAATTGCAAGGTTTACTCCATCGATTAGCACGTTTACCATATTTTCGGTGGTACCAACATCTGGTATTGAAACCACGTGACCGAGAGTTCTGTGATCGCAATCGGGATCGAAATTCACTTTTTGGAATGTCGTGATGAACTACGAGATCGTCCTCGAAAAGAAAACGCGTTCAGACGTACTTCTATGTTCGCAAGGTGGTCATCGACTGATAATATAACCGTGTCGTGTCTTTGTCCATTAGTAATATCCCTCGTCCGGTTTTGATTTAACCGGTCGCTAAGACGAGAAGGTTGGCTAGTAACTGAAATTTAGCGATTAACAGAAAGTGACTCAAAAATTTTGTCTGCTGTGCTTGCTAAATGCGCAAACTCAGCATTCTGAGGCTGAGCGATGATGGAAATTCTAATTATCCCCGGCAGACGACGTATCCATAGAGACCGGATGAGGTTAGGATCTTTGCATTTTTCACTGGCTAATTTCTTTATATAGCAAAGAGCGTCTGACGGGTTCTTGTCACCAAGCTCGGTTCCTGACAGTAATTTTTCTAATTTCGTCTCATTCGAAATTGTTAGTTGTTTTATCAATGCGTCCCTTTGAACTTCTCCTTTTCTGGAGGATCGGCAATAATGTCTTCGATCAGCGCACCAATATTTCATGTTAATTCGCCTAAAACATAGGCGAAACGCTGTGAGTCGGACATTATTTCCATGTTGTCTAGCTGTACCTTCGAAACATTGAACCAGCCGATGGGATTATCTTCCCAGAATCTTTGGAGTTTAAATAACTTCGGCTGTGGTGCGGTACTAGCTGTTTCCTCTTTGTGGTTATCTCTCATTGTTTCATCGTCTTCGGACATTTTCAAATTATTTTAAATTAAAATTCGGCGATGAAATTTTATCAAAATCAAAAATGCTTAAAGACACTTATGGAAAGTAAGAATCACCCCGTTGCTTTATAAAAATATAAAAAATTTTTTCAAAAAATATATATATATATACAATCGTGATCATACGGTAAAATTATGTAATAGTATCTTCATTAAAAAAATCTATAATCTATGTAAGTACTCCATAAGTATGTGAGTGAAAAAAAAATTTTACAAAATGATTTTATATATATAAATTACAAATTTTATATATTGTCTATTTTAAACACCAATACCAGTAATAAAAGTAATAAAAAAAAATAAAACTAAATAACAGTAATAATAAAAAATATATCGTTTTTAAACACGTGTCGTACAGATTTCCGCTCCTTTTACTATGACGTACTAAACGCTTGTAACACGACGAAATGTGCTAATGGAAGTTAGCATTCCTCTGTCTTTGTATTCGTTTTTTTACTGCTGATCCTACACCAGTTCTTGTTAGGACAAAACGATTATGCATAGGTGTATTGTGCGAGACAGCGATAACTACCGCAAATATCAATAATCTACTATTAAAAGTAAAACATACCTTTTTATATTGTACCAGACATCCGATTATATCGTACCAGACATCCGTTTTACAAAACTTGTGTTTTATCACTCCCACGTGGCGGGTTGTTCTGCTCCCACGAGGTCCGTGTCCCAACTTCAGCAATGCTGTAAAAACCACAGTCGGTAAGGTCACCAATGTAAATGGGGTATATTATCCACAATGGTTCATTAGAACCACAATAAAATAATGTAGGCACTTCGTTTGTATAATTGTATTTTTCACTTAATATTGTTTTTATATAAAAAATGGTTTTTTTAATATAGTAAACATATATATAGTACAACATATACATATAGTACAATGTTCAATGATATTACTTAATCTTTTACAATATAAATTTTATTCACTCACACTGTGTGGTTTTACTAATTAATTATTATATAAAAGACACTATATTTTATTTTATTTTCACTGATCACTTACTCGCTGATGCTCAGTCAAATTCGTACTGATTCTAACTTCCCAAATCTGTGATGAGGAAGAGAGGAGAAATAATTACGTCATTATCATATACCTATAAATGTATATTGACAAACCAGTCCAATTGCAAATAATAATTACGTACTTATATTAAGGGTACAAGTATTATAATTAGTGCTATTAGCGCTACCCAATATTATTTGTATTGACAAATTCATATTTTATATCAGCGTGAATTATTCCGGACCATAATACAAAATAATTTGTAGTACAGAAACTTAATATAAATTCAAATAAAGTTAAGGTCACTACAAATGTTTGACCTTTATCATTGAGGATTTGTATATATAGGAGGCTTTGATCATAATATAAATACACATAGTACTACCATGGTATGTTAGCTCATTGACGTGCTAGATGTCGCTTCTGGTATTGTTTTAAAATAATCGAAATATTTTTATATGTTTAATCGCCTAAATGGCATATATTTATACGAAATTTTGACGATATTCTATCGACACGACATTTGGGACATCAATGGGTAAATTGTTTTTTTCTTATTATTGATTTAACACAATTTAGACTCAACTTTGCCGCTATGAATGCAAATAAATAAAGGATATAGCGTAAAATAAAATGGCATTCTTCAGAAAGGTGTTTTTCTCCCAACGTCTTAAAAGCCTCTTGTTTTGATACTGTTTTTGGGTATTAAAGTTGGCATTTCTCTTACTATTTAAAAAAATGCGTGCTACAAATTAAGTGTAAAAGTCGGTACTTTTAATACTAGGAGAAAAACATTATAGTGAAGATCCAATAATATGTATAATGTATATCAAATGAGTATTTTTTTTATGTCGGAAATTTTTTTTTATTCATTAACACAAAAAACTCAATACTTATATACTCATTAAAGAAATTATTTGTTCTAGATATTAATGTTAAAAGTAAAGTTCGAATAACTTTGATAAAAATTAAGCAAACCGGATTTGTCAACATTTCGGACATCGAACATCGTTTTTAACCATATTGATAACTATTGGATATATACTGGGATATTCGGAGCTTAATATTTCTACAGCAATGGTTTTCTCATTTTCTAAAGTACCATGAGCGGTTGTGTTTTTATGATTAGTACTGTAACTGGTGCTAAGTTAATCGGGTCGTAATATTCTTAAAGCAGTGTTTGTTTTATTTGTTGTGGAATCTTGTAAGTATCTCTCAGCTACAGTATTAGATTTCCAACCACCATGTCTTTTAAGGCAAGTGAGATCACCGTCAGAATCTACAAGGAGTGTAACTGAAGTCCAAAGCAAGCAATTGCCGGTATATTCACTTGCATTTTTTTGCTGTGTAACCAATATTCTGTTTTTTTTAAATGCTAGCAATTTGGAATATTTTTCGATATCTACGCCATTTTTATAATTCAATCTGGCCTTAACCATTGAATACTGCTACCAAAGAGTCAAACTTTTCACCTTCGACAAATTGGCAAAGTATGCTAATAGAACACTTTCTGAATATAATACAAAGTGTACATTTTTTTCAGTACACCACTGCTTGGTTTAACACAATTTGTTTTGCTGTTTGAACCCCAAATTTCCGGTGGTAAATTTGATAAATCTTCTGATTCAAACATTTCGTTCGCAAGAAAGAAAATATTGTAATTATAGCTTTTCAGTTTGACGCGTACATTAGTCAAACCAAACAAAAATCATAATTACATAATTTGTACTTATCGTATAGTTAGTTTACAATGAGCTTTTCGTTGGAGAAAAAATAGTATGTGTTATTCGGATTAAAAGTGACTTTATTTAACTCAATCTTTGCTTTTGTTCGAATAAACTAGGCTTCGCCTCGCCTGCAAATATAATTGCTCAAACAAAGTATCACTTTCAATCCTAATGACACAATGTACTATTTTCTTTGCTTAACTTCCACTTTAAAGAAAATGTGCAGCTACCCAATTATTGTCAAATATGCAGTACACCTGAAAAATCCTTTACTGTACACATTTGAACACACTAGTCCTGCACCGACGATATATATATATATATATATATATATATATATATATATTTATATATATATATATATATATATATATATATATATATATATATATATATATATATATATATATATATGTATATATATATATATATATATATATATATATATATATATATATAAATATATATATATATATATATATATATATATATATATATATATATATATATATATATATATATATATATATATATATATATATATATATATATAACGAATCGAAAACGAATGACTGGTTTATTCAAAGTATGCTCCTTCGGTAGCTGCAACCTTCGCACATCTTTCGGGCAGTAAACGAATTCCACGCCAGAAGAACTCCGGTTCCTTGGAAGCAATCCAGTCATCGACCCATTTTTTGACATCTTCGTATGATGTGAAGTGCTGCTCTGCCAGGGCTGACTGCATCGACCGAAACAAGTGGTTGTCTGAAGGAGCGATGTCTGGTGAATACGGTGGGTGGGGTAGAATCTCTCAGTTCTGCCCCTCTAAGTAGTTCTTGACAACTAAACAACGTGTGACCGAGCGGTGTCGTGCTGCAAAATCAGCTTTTCATGCTGATTGTCCCATTCCGGCCGTCCTCGACCCAGAACTTGCTTCAAACGGATCAGTTGTCATCGGTAACGATCCTCAGTGATGGTCTCGTCCTGTTTCAGCAGCTCGTAGTACACGACGCCGTTCTGATCCCACCATATGCACATCATAACCTTACTTCCATAATTATTTGCTTTTGGCGTCGATAGTCCCGGGTCCCCTGGCTTGACCCATGCTGGTTTGTGCTTTGGATTGTCGTATCAAATCCACTTTCCATCCCCAGTGATGATCCGATGTAAAAAACCCTTTCTTTGCTGGCATTTAAGCAAAAGTTCGCAGATGGTTTTTCGGCACTCGATGTCCCGTTCTTTCAATTCGTGTGGGACCCAATTTCCAAACTTGTGAACGAATCCCAATGCATGTAAATGCTTGCCAATAGTAGAGCGGTCCACATTCAACTGTTCTGCAAATAATTTTTCGGTCTGACATGGATCTTCATCCTGCAATGCTTCCAATTCTACATCTTCAAACTTTTTTGGTCTGCCTTCACGTTTCTTGTCTGCTACTTCGAAATCATCATCTTTGAATCGTCGGAACCAGTCTCTAAAATACAGGTTGTATTTGATGGAGCATGCTTATCATAAGCTTTTATGAGCAACCGATGCGTTTCTGCTGCACTTTTCTTTAACAAAAAATAATGAAGTAAAACTTCACGCCAATGCTGTTTTTTTGGCACAAAATTCGACATTTTCAATGAGACGCAAAAAATTGTTGTTTATGTTCTAAACAAATGTCACTAGTGATTATTGAAGCTTGACATCTATCCTTCAAAGAACATGTATTGCCCGATTAAATAAATGAAGAAGGCAAAGCTACTAACGACATCTAAGTAAAAACAGCGGGAACTCATTCCCACACCCAATATATATATATATATATATATATATATATATATATATATATATATATATATATATATATATATATATTTGTGTATATATATATATATATATATATATATATATATATATATATATATATATATATATATATATATATATATTTATGTATATATATATATATATATATATATATATATATATATATATATATATATATATATATATATATACAGGGTGGCTGAGACCAAATGTTACTGACTTCACTCTGCTGTCATTTGTGTAGTTTTCATTTTCGCGCGTCAATTTTTTGACAGATTGAAGTTTGGTTAGTTGTTTACATGTAGTCATCAAATAATTGTTCTGAATTAATATCTTAATAAAAAAATCGTAATGGAATTCAAACGTAATAGTGTAATTGCACTGTATTTGGGTGGATATTCACAAACAGCAATAGTTCGTTAGCTCCAGCATTTGAAGGCCTTGGCCAAACGTGATGACATTCCAAAAATTGTCTTTTCTGATGAGAAAATTTTTACCATTCAACAGTTTGTGAATAAACAAAATGATCGTGTTTGGTTAGAGCACAAGTCCAACGATAATTTGGACACAAGAGTTGCCATGCGCAAGCAATCACCAGCTTATGTTATGGTTTGGGCTGCAGTTACTGCAGATGGACGCGCTCCGCTGGTTTTCATCGAACATGGAGTCAAGGTAAACCAAGAGGTGTACCGCTAAAAAATCCTAAACGATGCTTTACTACCTTGGGCACGTAAACATTTTGGTACGAACCGTTGGACATTCTAACAGGACTCGGCACCGTTACACAAAGCTCGAGCGACACAGCAATTTTTACAAAATTGCGTTCCGCGGCTGATTTCGTCGAAAGAATGGCCACTATATTCACCAGACTTGAATCCCATGGATTTCTCCATATGGTCCATTTTGGAGAGTAAGGTGTCCACTAAAAAATACGAAAGTGTTGATGCATTGAAGTCAGCTCTTGTTCGAGAATGGAATAAAATTCCGCAAGCCCACGTTTGGTCAGCATGCAATGCTTTCTATGGAAGACTGAATCTAATAATCAGAGCCAAGGAGGTCATATCGAGCAGTAACATGTTTTTCATAAAATGTAATATGTTTTCAACATATTCCACGAAATTTCAATAAAAAATAATCATAATTAAAAAAATTACAGCGTTTTCATTTGGTAACACTTGGTCTCAGCCACCCTGGATATATATATATATATATATATATATATATATATATATATATATATATATATATATATATATATATATGTATATATATATATATATATATATATATATATATATATATATATATATATATATATATATATATATATATATATATATATATATATTTATATATATATATATATATATATATATATATATATATATATATATATATATTTATATATATATATATATATATATATATATATATATATATATATATATATATATATATTTTTATATATATATATATATATATATATATATATATATATATATATATATATATATATATATACTAGATTTTTGATTAATATTTTCTCAAAATAATAATAAAATTTACGATATTATATGATTGATGATAAATTTTCACCTGTTTTCGTTTTTTTTTTTATTCGCGTTTTTCCAATGTACCTACGTATACTTAATATAAATGTTGGCTATGCACAACAATGTACAAAATACAGAACTATTTTACAAAAATTGTTGCTTTGTTCGATACAATATGTACCATAAAAAAATGTACGTATTCCCCTAATCGCATGCTCACGATACAAATGGAAAACGAGGGAAAATCGAACGCACATCTACCATTAGACTAGTATACATACTACATACATATATAATATAATGTTTGTTGTATCTGTGACGTTGTGGCTGGATTAGGATTAATCCGTCAATCAATTTGTCGCCTATACTAAAAATTTAGAAATAAACAAAATCATAACAAATCGTTTATTTATTTATCGTCATTTCAAATTTAACAAAGATAATTATTTTTCAATTATCATCTTATCGCTGCGCTGATTTTTTTTTTTTTTTTGTATCGAATCATTAATTTGTAATCGAAATGTTTTTTTTTGCTGCTCTAACATAAAATTTTATGAAATAATTAACGAGCGATTTTTTATGATAATTAAATTTGAATGTAAACAAAGGAGGCTGTTATTTCTCCGACTTTGGACTACTATTACGTGTTTTATGGAATCTTTTATGCATATTCGTAAATTGATAGGCGTCACTGTCGTCAGATCCAGGTTTCAAGTACTAAATTCATTTCCATCTTCCTTTCCGATTTTCTGTTACAATTGTTTGCTCTTCCGACTACTTTTGACTTTTAAACCTACTGCTTGTCAACATTCAGGCGGTACCTTTCGACTTACAAATGGATGCCAAATGGATGGCTTTTATAGGCCACTGTTGGCCCGTACCGTATCAACCATCGGGTGCTATTGGTTTGGTTCTCATTGCACCATACGTTTATGATGGGCTCGTAGATCGTAACCGATCTAGCGTATTTGCTATCCTTTTACTTCATGAACGACTTGATGAATTTTCATCAAATTTCTGCTCTCGGAGTAGGAGAAAACTCGGTAAGTGTCGTCTCAAAAGTCATGAACTATCTCTCATACTTCTTATTTAGCGTCCAACTATCATCCCATACATGCCAACGAATCTGATTGACACTTTGTACAACTCCAAGTTACAAATTCAAGTGGATCTAGTAGTTCTTAAATTTCGTTGTTGTCCAGATGTTGCCCTGTGGTGATTTTCTTTTACGAAAGATGAATTCAAACATTCGATTAAAGAGTATCGGAGACACAGAAACTCTTTGCTGTATACCAGAGCTCAAAGTCCATAATTCCTGTGCTTAATGCTTGATTTATATATAAGGATTGGGTATCGGTCGAAACTGGATATTTTACAACTGGATTTGACGAAACAGGATAATTCAAAACTGGATATTTTAAAACAGGATATTTCGACATGTGATTAAATCTTAAAATGATTTTTTAAGAAAGTTCTGGAATATGGCCAATTAGGAAGGAACTCGGAGAGTTCTTAACCGATTATAAAGAAATTCGATATGTAGGATGGGAGTGGGATTTTAAAATGATTTTTTGGAAAAGTTCTGGAATATGGCCAATAGGGCAGGAACTCGGCAAGTTCTTAACCGATTATGATGAAATTCGATATGTAGGATGAAAATGTGGAAATTGACTTTAATAAGATGAAAAAGCAGCAATTAAAAAAAACCATTAAGTGAAGCAAAATTCTATTTCTCTCCTTAGAAATATTCAAGTATGGAACCTTACTGGACTTATTCCAGAACTTTCCCAACAAATCATTTTAAAATCCCATTTTTATCTTACATACGAATTTCATCAAAATCGGTTAAGAAATCACCGAGTTCCTTCCTAATTGGCCATATTCCAAAATTTTCCCAAAAAATCATTTTAAAATCTCATTTTCTTCCTACGTATCGAATTCCATAATAATCGGTGTAGAACTTGCCGAGTTCCTTCCCTATTGGCCATATTCCAGAACTTTCCTAAAAAATCATTTTAAGATTTAATCACATGTCGAAATATCCTGTTTTGAAATAACTAGTGTTGTACCATATCTCGTTTTGTACCTTATCTCGTATTGAAATATCCAGTTCTGAGCGATTCCCATAAGAATTAATTGACTTAATGAATGGTAAAGCAACACTTCACTCGTGTCTTTTCTGCTGAAAACATTCCAATTCCTGTTTCTGATCACAATCTAATCACACTAAATATTTTGCCAACTTTGAACAAATGTAAAAATAATACAGATATTACCTGAAAAGACTATAAAAAGCTTGTCACTTATTTGCAATTTAAAAATTTGGATGCAGTCTATTGTGAAAATGATTGCAATATCGCCTTTGAAATATTTATAAATATTGTTAAGTATCACATTGAAAAATCTAAATATGGCTTAAGGTCGAGCCATGTAAAAACTTATGGATGAATCTGTCTATTTATAAAATTAACAAATTTTTCTAAAAAGTTAAAAAATTTTCCTAATTACTAACATGTAGCAAAATTTGTCAGTTAAAAATCGGTACTATAAGAACTAGTTGGAGTCAATTGGAAATAACTCCAAGCGTACTTGAAAAATAATTGACTTGAACGATCTGGGTAAAAGTAAGAAGTTTGGGTTAGAAGTAAGGCAATGGATCAATTAACCGTCATTTGCAGAATTGATAGCATTTTGATAGTAACTACATGGACTTAGCCGTCTCTCTCTGGTTACGATTGTGTATTTCATCCCATCGCCCATTTGCGGTGGCAAATCGTCTTCCTTGATGATATTCCATATACTAAAGTTCTGCAGGACTTTTAATTGTGCTCGCTGTTAAATATTTCGCCATCTTCTCAATTAAGACTCGCATAAATGACTTAGTTCCGATTTCGGTTAACTGTACGGGGCTCTCCTATTACAAAAAGTTTGTTGAACTGGTGACTCTTCTAAGATGATATTTTATAGTTTTTATATTAGCCTCCTAGAGGCCAATCAAATTTAGAGCACTATGGGGGTTAAATTTAAATCTTGTTTTATTCTGTGGGAGAAACTGAGAGATTAAGTTAGTGTGGTTCTGATTTTGATATAATTTGATAAAACTCGTCCAGTTGTCAGTTATTGCCAACCGGAAAACCAAACTGATTATTTTGATAGGTACTCTATATGCCCCTGTCCGATATCGTCATATCGTTGACAAGCTCAATGTGTTTTGCCTTGACTACAAAACATACGCCGAGTTTGTTAATGTCTGTTGACAGAAATGGTCTTCTGAAAGATACTCTAGATTTGTCCAGATGCCTATGAGTTGCTAGGTATTTTAGCTTCCTTCGATTTATCCATGAATCTAAAAATGCAAATTTTTTCTTTCAAGTGCGGGTGATGTATTCCTTGGATTACATCAACTTTCCTTAATTAGCCTTTATGCAGCCAAAGTTGTTGAAACAAAATTTTAACTTGCACTACCATGAAGACAACCATTTCAGAGAGTCAAGTAATCTTGCAGCTGGAAATTTCTTCCATCAGCGATATTTGGAAGAATAGCTCGAACAGCAAGATGCCCAAGAGCCGATTTAGTCCCATAAGTAACAGTATTTAGCCGATAATAGGAAATGGTGTCAAACGAGTTTTGTCTGCAAACAGTTCTCTATAGAAATCTCTAACCAACTTCTGAATCCTTACTTGCCAAAACATTTCGGTTGATCCATAGCGATCTAGGCCCTTAGCAAAAGTCTATTGTGTGCTATCGATTTAGATTTTGATTTAGAATATCTGCCGAAGAAGATTTTTTGAACCACTTAGGTAGTGATTACTTGGCTGTTTGCAATTCGAAAAATCCTAATATTTTTTCAAGGTTTTTCAAAAGGCTGGTTTAAAAGTAACCTACAATAAGTTTTTAAAGTAGTTGTTTCGGTCAGTAAACCGGGGAACATAAACCGTGGCGTCTCACAAGAATCTGTCCTCGGACCAATATTGTTCCTAATTTTATATACATTGTATTTTTTGATATTAATATCGAAGGTCACACTCGAAGGCCAAATCATCTGAATTTGCATAATAGAGTGAAAACCCGTTTCATTATGTGAAAGCTTGATATTTTTGACTCTTGCGACCTTCGGTTATTTATAAAGTCATTATAATGTCTTACCGATTGCCCAACTTTGATATATATATATATATATATATATATATATATATATATATATATATATATATATATATATATATATATATATATATATCCCTTTTTACCCTTGTACACATTGTTGCAAGTTTCTATAACTTCATAAAACGAAAAATAAAAATGAAAACATATTCAATCAGGATAAAGACGCAAGCGCTGGAAAACTGGTAATTCACGAGTATACCAAAAATAGAAAAATATAATCATAAATCCTGAAATTTTTTATTATTTTCAGAATACCTACACACCTATATCTATATATGCCATAAAATATTTCAACCTGTTCCGTAGATAACGTCACACGGAAAATTATTTCGCAGCAATTTTTTACGTATATCTACGACAAACTAGGTCAATTTTCTCCATTTTCATATGATACAAATAAACACGGCAACAAGTTGGAAAACTACATATTCATATTTTTAGATTTAAACAAAACAAAATTCCAAATTTTTTTTGTTTTTTTTTTTTTTAATTTCCCCAAGCCAATTTTCCATTTATCTACCATTTAGATCAAAAATCAATGAAATCAAATCAAATAAAATAAAAAAAAATAAACCCAGTAATGGGGAAATTTTTAGACAGAGACAGTAATATAGATAGGTTGTGTGTAGGTATGTGTGTGTGTGTATCGGTTCGGGAAAAATCATTTCCATTGTTTGTTTGTTACCAAATTCTCATTCTCGTGAGCAACAAATTCTCAACGCACCAAAAAAAAAAAAAAAAAAAAAAAAAACATTCAAACTTTTCTTGTCTCATAAATTTTCAGTTGTAATAGAACGACGGTCGTAAACGGTTTTTGCCATAACTTCGCTAACGGGTTCATTTCATTGTTTAAGGAAAATTAGTGAAAAACAATTTTTTTTTTCAAAAGTAGTGGAAATTTTATTTTTTATTTTTAATTTATATTTCGACGGAAGGTTTAAACAAGAAACTTTGTGTCCAATGGTTTGTCGTACATATACAATTTTTAAGATGTGTTTTTCTTTTGTTTATGTCAAATAATTTTCCATTGTTTACAATCTGTTGCATGTGAAATGTTTTGTTTTTAAAGTGTTTTCATCGTTAAAATCGCAACAATAACAACAACAAAAAAGTGATTGGTTTAGTTTGAGTCCACCTTAACTATACACCATTTGGAATTTGTTAATATTTAGAAGAAAATTTAAAAGATTTTGTGAGCGTGGAAAACAAGTGAAAACATTTTTTTTTTGTGATTTGATTTGATAAGATAATATTTTGTGTTTGTGTGTGTGTGTGTGTGTAACAGTGTTTTGTGTAGTTATTATTTTAGTTTATTGCTCATAAAAGAAAGTAAAGTGTGAAAAGTGTACAGTATATTTTTTTTTGGTGAATTTTGGAAATATAAAATATAAAAATACTGTGACGGCTTTTTTGGTTTTTGTGCTAATATACCGAGGTAATATATTATTTTGTTTTTACTATTAGTCTTGACACATTTTATTAACCTCGGCGCCTTTACACTTTTGTTTTTGATCGTCTATTTGATCGTGTTTTTCCTACTATACATCATTATGTGCTTAGCCCGATCAAATCAAAATTTTCATTTCCCATTTATTATTTCGAGATATATACTTAAAAGTTATGGCAAATATATAATCTAAAGTCAGTCATAAATACAAAAACAAAAATAAAACTTTTTGAAACGGGAAATTAAAATGAAAATGTTGATAAAAACAATAATAATAATAATAATAATAATAATAATAGTAATTTATGTCCACCACTGTCTGTCGTTCGAAATCAATAAAATATCATGATCATAAAAATTTCCACTTTAAACAGTCGTTAAAATGGAAAATTCATTACACAGTATAAAACAAAACAAAATAACTTTTTGTATAAGTTTTCCTCCATAATAGCTAGAAATTTGTTGAAATGGAAAATAAGCGGGCAAATTAATTTTCATTTAGACATTTCCATGATTTTTTTGTTTACTTTTTTTTTTCGTTTTTGTCTCTATATTTTCTTCGTTGTTCGCCTAATTTTGGTTAGATTGTTATCGAAAGACTATGTTTTTCTAATATTATCAAGGTGACGCAAAACGAATGGAATTTTCCTAATTTATTGCGGGTGGTTGATCAAAAAATGTATTGGGAAATAGTTTTATTGCGTTGTTATGTTATTTTGGTTAAACTGAGTGGTCGTTACGTTGGTGACTAGTTAAAATTAAAAAAAAATGATAAGGACACGTACCTTTATTATAATAGCCATTACAAATGATACAGCGGAGCTGTCAGAACTCGTACTAAATAATCAAACTTATTTTTTATGTGGTAAACCAATGATGTACAATTGTTGTTGCTTAGGTTGTTCTGAACTCGTCTGTTTTGTGATGAATTCACTTTCTCTCTGCCATCGTTAAATTAACATCCGAATGTAAACCGAACTGTTTTGGTCCTGGAAATTGGTGAATGCACTGGTGACCTTAATGTCTTCCGGGCTATATGGAGGTCCTCGTTCTTTAATTTTAATGACTTTTTCTTGTTCAAAATTGCGTTTGTACTAGAATCATTTGTCTACCTAAATGCTTTACTACTTTGCCTGGTCGCATCTCTCCCCTCGCAAATAGATTCACGTATACACGTTTTCTTTAAGAACAAACTTATGTTATAAAACTCGAAGTCGTCTTACTTCATTTAAGTAGAGATAACCATCTGCTTCATTTTTGTAAGGGCCAATTTAACCGGACAAAATGTACTTTAGTTAGCTTTTCAGGCCAACCACGTTGGATGTGTTCAATTAATAGTATAGCAACCACCGTGATAGGCCATCGTCATTGCTATGTTTAGTGGTTGGTCTAAATTTGAAGGTATATAATATGTTCTCAGTGCTGTTGCTTACCTCTGAAGATAATAAAGCGTGAATTTACAAAGGTTTTAGAAAATTACAAAGCGCCTTTTGCAAAATGTTGAGGGCAACTCACATGTCTCATAAAAGGCTTGTAAACGAGCATGATTATATCGTTAGGAACCTACCATAGTATTTTTTGCCTGTAACCAAAATTAAAGTTAAATAAGTTGCTTTTTTACAACCTTAATGTTGGATTTTTTTTGGGCTCCAGGTAACTATTGATGATTGGTGACTAAATGCTAACGCTGACAAAAATTAGACTAAATTACGTGAAAATATAGATTAATACTCTCAACAAAAACAGTGAAGTATTCATAAATATTATTGGAATCCTGGAAACAGCCTCGTAAAACATCTCAAAGTCAAACTGATCATGTATTAATTTCAAAGGGCAGGTTTTGAGGTCATTTAAGACAAAAAGTTATACTGATCCATTACCAAATCCCTAGACAGTGGTCATCAATTGGTCTTTACAAAACAAAATGGCAGTTTTATAAGTCAGAAAATACAGGAACGACCCTTACGCTTCAACTTTGAAAGTCTGACAAACAAAGATAAGGAAACACAATATTAAAATCTTGTAAGCAGTTGCATTGTAGAAAAAAATCACACTTTGATGATCTGAACGAGGAAGTTTTGAAAAATTCGGTTGCCAGTATCGCCAGAACGCCTCTAGATTTGATCAATTTTAAAATCAAAAATTATTGGTTTAAAAAAGAATAGTATTTTGCTATCTAGCAACAGAATATAGCCCATAAATAAGCGAGAATGCTTTTACAATCGCAAGGAACAATAAAACCATCCTTTTTTAGAAGCCGCTAAGCAAATATATAGACGGACAACTTTGGTGTAAGGCTACGGGTGGTGGAAGTTTTAAGAGTGTTAGAACTAAGCAACGAGCGCAGTTCACGTAACTTCTTTAAAGGAATCACCCTTTACCATACCTTCCGTCCTAGGTTTATTCCCATTCGGGACTAAGATGGGAAACCACCGTAAGATCTTAACCTCCGTGTTAACATTGATGCAGTACTCGACACTTGGAAGGAGCATTTCTCTGATTTATTAAATTTTCAACAAGTAGCGTCAACTGCTTTTTTTGAAAGTTGTCAAATAAAGACTGAAGTTGTGTTTCAGGACCCATCCTACGAGAAATTTACAATGGCCATGCAGGGTCTTAAAAGAAATGGAGTTGATTGTACTATTTCTGAGCTCCAAATATTTGTAAGGGATACTTTGTGGAGCTATCTTTTCGACCTTATTTGATTGGGCAAAGAGAAGTTTTGCCCAATGAGTGAAAAGTGGCCACGTTATGTTCTTCATTTTCTGCGCTCACTATAAACCTTAAAACTTATTTGAGATACAAATGCAGAGCTAGTTTGTTCAACGCTTTCGAACTTTAAAAGCGAGTTCCTGTGCCAACTACTTTTTTGTTTATTTTACCTTAGCAGATTGTGCAAAATTAATTGAATTCTCCCCACTGATGGGTACCAAAGTATTAAACGGTTGCATCTGTTTATTATGCTTTTTTTTAAAACATAATATATTTTAAGTATAAAAGTTCTCAAAGATTTTGCAAAGCAAAGTGATGTAGCAAGTGCCACAAAAGGCATCGCACTATAGTGCCCCAATCAGTGATCATGAAGGGTTACCAACATCAGTAAAATCAAATCTCGAAGTCAAACATAATCTTTTGATGGTTCAGGGCTTCGGTTAAAATTCGGTTATTAAATAGTGGTGCCACAACTAATTTTGTGGCAGAGCAGTTTATAGTTTTAAAAAACGCTGAACCTTCCCAAGCAAAAGTCTTTGGCAGAGTTGATGCTATTTCAACGAGCTTAAAGGCCAAATGTTTTCTTACAATATCTTCTTGCTTTGACAGTTCAAATAAATTCGAAATTTGTGTAGCTGTTTTATAAAAAATCTCAGGGACACATCCAGAAGCCTCAATGTCAACAACGAGTTTCGTAATTCCATCGAATTTGACAACTGGTGGATCGAAAGGAAATAACCGTCAAGGTCTCAAGAATACGAGGATCATTATGCACTACATACTTATCGTCGTTTTGACTGATCCCATGTCGTTTGATTGTCGTTTTCTACAAAACCGTCAGTTCTGGAAGAATCGATGAGACCACAGCCTTGAAATGTTTTCCCAATTCAGAGAAGAGACTGGTTAGATTGTCTGATGCAAAGAAAATGTATGTTCCATCCATAAATGAGTATGACCGCAGTTCCGTCACTTAGAATGGTTTTTGATGCAGGACTTTAATTGTGAAGGGCTTTTCGAGTTCGTCTCAATGACTGGCATTAAACAAATGTACCACAAACTTTTGTTTTCAACTCCCCAACAGCAACTTGCAACTAATATTGTGGAGAAACAATAAAAAACAAACCGATCGAAATTCTACGTTTATGCACCGTAACCTATGGTAGTGCAGCTGGGACATACTTTGCTATTAAACTATTAAACTGCTCAGCAGATGATGAAGAAAACGAATTTTGAACTGGTGCACGAGTTCTTCGAAAGAATTTCTACGTTAACGATATGATGGCAGGATCAAATTATGCTTCTAAATTCAGAGAAACTATGAAGTAATCGATCGCAATGTTGGTTTTATTTTTTGCAATATTTGTTCCACCGATGATTTTGTCAATTTGTCATTGGTTGAAATACAACTTTGCGAGAAATATTTAAGAATAGATAAGCAGGACGCGATCAAGGCTTTGGGATTAGTTTGGCAACCTTATTAGGACAGTTTACATTTTAAGTATAAGTGAAAGGGATCAACCGCACCTATCACTAAAAGAGTAGTTATGTCAGAAACAGCAAGTGTTTTTGACCCGTTTTGAACAACATGTTTCGTCGGATTGCAGAAACGTTGGTTTATGCCTTAATAATGTCCTAATCATGCCTAATCATGTCAGCTGGATTCGACTTCACTGAGACATGTCACCAAACACCCATTCGTAAGCTCTGTTGGATCTTAGTAACACGATGAGCCACAAAAATACTCCAATTGTGAAGCTCTGCCTTTATAGCAAAGTGAAAACATTGACTAAGCCCATAATAAAATATTTATGAACTTTTGATTCAATGGAAACTTCTTGCCACAGTATAAGTTTAACAGCGATAAAATCAAGTCGGTCGATACTTAAGGTTTTAAGTATCAAGAAGGCACCGTAAATATAGGCATACGTATATTATTTCGCTCTCAAAAAAGAGTGCACTTCACTGAGCTTTGGATTCCCGTCCCTCATAGTAAATCTAAGGATGTAAATTTCTTTTAGAGATTTTATTATTGCGCGCAGAAGTCATCTCATTTTGAAGCAAGTTTACTTTCCAATGTATGGTCCCAGCTGTATTTTGTTTTCCAAAGATGCCCAAAACTCTACAACTAATATAGATGCCACGAATTTCATCAAAAATTTTTGGAAAACCCGCTTATAAGAAGATTTCCTATTTATTAACACATTGATTAATGACACTAAAAACTGACATAATATGCAGATGGTATTATGGCGAAAAATTATGGCGGTATGATTATGGTAGGCTCTAACGATTACTATATTGAAATAAAATATATTTCCAATTATTAATATTATAAACATTTTGGAACAACCATCCCCTCCATCTATAGATATTGATGGAATTTCTTGATACCAGCACAATGCCGAGTGCCATATTTTCTACTTGACTGTCAACTTTTTGGTGCTTCTCTAGCGTCTTCGATGCAAATCCAATTGGGTGTTCGGTTCCATCCAGGAAAATGTGAGATATTACAGCCCCGATTCCATCTTGATAAGAATTCGCTGCGAGCACGATCGTTACTTTATCGTCAAATTGAGCTAACTTTGTCTTGATGATTAGTTTCTCTTTGATTTTTTTGCTTGTTTTGGGCTGCTATTGGGAAGATCGGATAGCTGATAAAAACAATTAATTTGGTAAATAATTGTCTTAAGTTATGTTGATGCTTGGCTGTGGTATGACCGGAAATAATAAGATCATCTAGACATGGCTTGCACACAGATATATCGGTGGTTAAGTCCTCCATTTTTCTTCAGAAAATATCAGTTGCACTAGCAACTCCGAAAGGTAGTTTTAAGTACTTATATAAACTGAAATATGTGTTCATCATCACTAATTTTTGTGAGCGTCTCCTTAATGCTACCTGCATCTACGCGTCTGGCTACATTGGCTTTTTTAACAAGTAATTGGGTGACGCCCAATCGTTTGTTTGAAACGTCCCAATTGATTTTATCTTGCTTTTTGATATTTTGAAATCGCTCCTGTCAAATAAACTTCAAAATGTTTTTCTGCACCCAAAACGTTATCGAAAAGCATAATTCTTTATTTATACTTTTTTGCAATAGATGTCATGACTGTCAAGATTATACTACAAACGCAAATGCTGCCATCTTATGGGAAGTGATATGTTTTAGACGTATGCCTTAGTGTATTGATTATGCCGCTAGATGTCTGTCAAAAATATAAATAAATATATTTTGTGATTATCGTGTGCCGTAACAACAAGTAACAATATCAACAAGTCCTAATCACGTGACCCTCTCAGCCAATTAAATTACTACTAAAAGCACATAATGTTATATTTTTATCTTCGGTTCTGGGTTGTTTTGATTTTGAAATATGAATTTTTGTTTTGCACACGTGCTTTAGTAGACATTTTGTTAACTGAGCGCGACGCGTGATTAAAATAAGGATTTTCATTAAAAATATGCTAATTATAACAAGTGGAGCAACTATTCAAGATTTTCTACAATCATTGCACAGATTATAGTCGAAAATGATATTGACCCCAATTATGATTGTCGAATCGCATGACAATCGACTCGACTCGGTGCAGGCTTCTCAGTTTTACCTTTGCATTATAATCATTCAACTTTAATCAGTCAACATTTAGGAGAAGGTGTACCTCGTTTCTGAATGTAGAAATGCTAGAAATGTTTTAGCTCCAATAAATGGCTTCAATAAAGTTGGTCCCATTATCGCAAAACACATCTGTGCAGATTTCACAACGATTTTGAAGCGGTTAGAATACTGTGAGAAACGTATTTATGGTAATAGATGAAGCTAATTCGTGGTTTAATGCTCGTGATATAACAAGATAGGCTTTGTGTGTGGTTGTTTTTGCCCTACTTTGCCCCATTAGTTGTTCTTATGTAATTTTCTTTTTGGCGAAACCATTTGACGCACATAAGTATGACATTTCGAATTATATCATGGCAACTGAATACATGGTGTGTTGCTGGTTGATGATCGACATCAATAATTTTGGCATTATCCTCGAGAACAATTGGATGCACTCACTTGCATAATACCAGCGCTATATCTAGGTGATAGAGAAGAAATTCTAAGAGATTTATTTGAAGGAAGATTATTGCTCAAATTTCATTAGGAAAACTTAAAAGTAGTGAGATAAGCTGCTGTCAAAGGGCCAAAAATTCTGACCTTGACTTTGGCTGTTTTGTTGGGGTTGGGAATCTTGTGAACGTATCTGTGGTTACAGATTTTTGATGTTCATTGGGCTTACAGCTTCTGTTTTAATTATTTTCACTGAATAGTAAAAAAAATTCCACTTGTTGGTCAACTTATAGCTCAACTTGTAGGGTTGCAGGTTCCTTGATTGTGTTGGCACCAGGGATGAGATCGTCAATATAACAGTACCGTAGGTATTGATTAGAAGGCGGTTGTGTTTTATTGCTTCTGCTGAGTCCGATCTTTCTTTCAACCCAAACTTAACCGTACATTTTCTCAATGCCTGCCTTGATTATGTTATGATTCTTTCTTAATCTAATTATAGTATCTCAAACAGTGTTCCCACTTTTGGATCAACACATCGTTTAATGATATTCCAGATATTCATTTTGTATTGGCCCCTACAATTTAGCCTAGTTTCATGATTTGTGCCACTGGTTGGTTTATGTCGTTTGTAATATGACCAGTATATAAAAGCACCCAATTTAGCATCCCAGTTTAAGATCGGTAAATGAAATGTGCAGACGCTAAGAAAACCAGGCGCCTTTGATATCACTATATCTGCTATGAAAGGGTATAGTTTGGAACTCGTTGCTCTACAAGAAACTCGATTGAAAGAGAGAGAGACTATGAGAAAGCGAGAGAGGAAAATTCATTGTTTTACTTTTACAAATGAACGGTTCAGATTTACCAAGTATACGTAGCTTAGTGTTGAATGAATCACACTGTAAACTTATTATAATATTTCATAGGAGACCTAATCGACAGCTTTAAAACCGAACTTTGAGATTGTCGTAAATTATCTTCCGGCCTTAGATTTTGTTTGACAAATGGATTGCAGCAGTTATTGGCCCAAACACCTCAATTAGTGTTTCTACTATTAAATATTTAATAAATATTGCGTGTTTAAATAACAATTAATAACGTAGCCGCAATGGTTATTTCTTATTAAACAAATATTTTACCTAATTATGGTATTTAAGTACATATGTTTGTTTTACGTACAGACATACACCGACATTATAAATGATTCATCGAACATTTTTGACAACTCATTCGTTTTGTATTTACATGATAAATCAATATTTTATCGTATGTATGTATGTCTATTTTGAAAAAAAAAAAAATCCAAGAGATGATTATCGGGAAAAAGAAATGATTGGTTTTTCATTTCTCACGCATTGCGAGTCGTATTCCAATAGCATATACCAGTTATTAATGGTATTCAACGATGTAAGATTTTAAAAGTGTGCGAATTTTTATTTTCAACGATATACTACTGCAGCACAGAGAACTTGCCTTGTCAAATTGTTTAAATCACTTTTTACAAGGTCATTGCTGGTCGATGTACTATATCAACAAGCAGGTGTCAACAACCTTCGTCGCTAATTGCAATTGAAGAAGAATACCCAATCTCTTGCACTTACCCATAAGAATTCAATGTTTGCATGGGACCTTGTGTCTATTATTTTGACTTGTTTGAGTATAGTGAGGTTTTTGCGAAACCTGAATTGAACATCAAATGGTGTTTAGTTTCTGCTTCGATTTTCTTTTGATTTTCTATATAAGCTGCAGTAGATAATTTTGATTCGCCTTTAGGTTTTCTATTCTTTTTTTTAATGGACTGCATCACGATTACCAAGCACTACACAAAGGTCATTAATATGTTAATGCTGCTTTTTTGTCTGTTTTCCCCACGTCATAAATTTTCTCATTCTGATTTTCGATGTCTTATATAAGATGTGTTATTATAGTTGACGGTTGATTTCTGGACACCTTGCAGATGGACGATTACTGTCTCTTTGATCAGAACGAGGCGCTCTATGTTGACATGGGGTTGTTTGAATTGAAATGTTATTTACTTTGCACTAATCTCCAATGTTTAAAGCACTGGTGTATAATTTTTCTTTAGCAGATTAAGTTCTGCAGGAGCGATAAGCGAGTCGCCTATCAATAAATGAGTTAGTATCCTTTGATACTTATTGGCGAAAATTGCTTTTAAAGGCATCGAGTTAAGACATGCTTCGTTTTGCGAGGTCACTGTGCAAACTTTTAGTATATGTTATTTTGCATTTCCCAATAACTCTTTTAATATGATGCTTCACAGATTTCAACCACTGCTTCACAAAGTCCTCCAAAATGTGAGGCTGAGAGAAGAATAAAATGCCATGTCGTGCCATCTGTAGATGTCATTTTTTTTGGAGTTGTGGAAATTCTTAGTTAATAATTTATAATTTTTCCTTCTTCAAAATGAATCGAGTTCCGACAATTTGATGAATGATCCGTTGTTTGAGTAGATAATATATTAACATATGCCCGGTTGCAAAATTATACGTTTGAATGCTGCCATAAAGGTAATTTGATCACTATCCATCTCTAGATGTATTGTCTTTGTTGAGAAGCAAACTTATTTGTATAGGATTTGCATAATCTATCTCGGTGTGTGTGAACGGACGGTATTATCCTTTCTTTTGGCAGGTCTGCGATGTTCTAATAGAGTTTCGTAATAGAGAGAATTAATTGAATCCCTCCGTAAAATGTTTGAATGTACACCAGTAATTTTTTTGTTTTTAGAATTGATCATTGTGTGTGTATTCTTCTGATTTCTGAACAAATTCATTGTTGAGGGCTGAATACATGATAGAACATCATCACCGTGCTTCTTTGGGCATCTTCTAAGTATGCATCTGATCAGCTTTGTGATGGACGGTTTATACTTGTTAGGGGGTCCTCAACTCCATGATAATGTGAGCCAGTCTAGAAATTTGATTTTACAATGAATATTTGCAATGCTTCGATCACTTTACCAATTAATTTTGTTAACAAAATTTCCATTGGTGTCGATTCCGAGCTTGTTGTTTGTATTTTTCTAAACAACCGCAGAAGAAAATTTTATCAAATTTCTCATCTCGTGGTTCAAAAGCGTCGGATTTAGAGTCATTCATCAAGAGCATGACTCTTCTCTTAAATGTCAGTGCCATGGTTAAGTTAGGTTAGATTTAGGTGGCCGTCGAACAAGGACGAGGCATAGACAAATGTGGTCCATAGCCTTACCACACAATTTTCTTCTCCGCACTACCTACTGAAACCAGTTTGAGCTACTCACGAAGCGGTGGATATCTTTAACGCTCAAATTGCTGAGATCCGTTAGACCCGTTAGGAAACAAGCTCTAAAAAACTTGAATCTGTTTTGAGACAAACAAGGACAGGTGCATAACAAATGAAGTATTGTTTCCACTTCTTCTTCGTCCATGCAACTTCGACAGTATTCATGAGAGAAGACGCTAAGTCTACTAGCATGTTTACCTATAAGACAGTGACCAGGATGACATCCACGATTGTGCTAATGTTACACCTTTGCATAGACATTAACTGGTGCGACTTTTTTAAGTCCAGATAAGGCCAAATCTGCCTGGTAATTATACACAAGAGGTACAATTTGCCCATCTGTTTTTTGTAATTTTATAAGCTTCCTCTTTAAGGAGCAGTTTGCACGTAGCAAGTGGAACTCCAATGTCCATCTTGCATGGTAATAAGAGGCAAGTAGTACCTTGCCACGCAAGTTCATCGGCTTTTATATTCCCCGTAATATTGAAATGCCCTGGCTCCCAAATAAGATGGATGTAGAACTGTTCAGTCATCTCGTTAAGAGATGAAAGGCAGTTCCGGGCTACTTTCGACATAATATAGCCTGATTGTAGAACTTTAATTGCAGCCTGACTGTCCGTAAAAATGCGAATATATCTCGCAGATATTACATGATCCTTCATCCAGTCTATGGCTTCTTTGATTGCTATGAGCTCTGCCTGAAAAATACTGCAACTATCAGGAAGGCGGAAAGAGAGGTTTACATTTAGTTCTTCGCAGAAAACCCCACCACCGACCTTTCAATCACTTTTCGATTCATCCGTAAAGAAGTTAATAAAACCGGACTTTAAAACTGTTCCACTCACCCAGTCCTCTCTGGAAAGAATATCAGCTAAAGATTTAACTTCAAGGTATGATGTCGAGATGGTGTAGTCAATAGATTTGGGAGTTTCTTTATTCGTAAGAATAGACATAATGTTACAGGACCACAAAGAAATAGATTTAAGCCTATTATACCTTTACTTGCAGCTACTTGTTTGGCCAGGATATCCAGAGGGATGAGATGAAAGAAAATTGCCAGTGCTTGAGAAGAGGTACTTCTAAGTGCACCACTAATACACAAGGTAGCAGTTCTTTGCACTTTCATCTGCATCTTTTGGTTCGCCACTGTATTTAAGGCGGGCCACCAATCTGTAACTCCATACATTAGAACTGGTCTTACTATACAGAGGTATAATCCCAATGCACAATGTGAGGCTTAAGCCCTCATCCTTTTCTAATGGCATTTTTACAAGAGTATAGAGTGCTATTGTAGCCTTTTTTACTTTTTCCAGAATTATAGGGTTCCAGCTTAGTTTACTATCTAAAATGAGACCCAAAAACTTCACTTTATCTGTGATGTTCAAAACAACTCCATTGAGAGTTGAAGGGTCAAAACGAGGAAGCTTGTACTTCCTGGAAAAAAGAACCAACTCAGTCTTAGTGGGTTAACACTAAGACCACAACTATTGGTCCATTGAGTTAGAATGCCAAAAGCATTCTGCATAACATCTCTGAGGATAAAAGGATATTTACTGAAAGCGCCAATAGCAACATCATCTGCATAATCCACCACTTTAAAGCCAGTCCCTTTCAGGTTTAGTAACAGGTCATTTAGAAGCAAATTCCATAGAAGGGAGGATAATACACCACCTTGCAGTGTACCCCTACTTACAAATCTACGGATGGATGATACACCTAAATTCGCTGTTATGACCCTGATTTTGAGCATTTGATCAATCCAGCTTCTAAGTGTCACATCCACCACCAAATTTGAAAATGCTTCCGTGATCACCTCTGGTTTGACATTATTAAAGGCACCCTCAATATCACAAAAGGTCACCAAAGAGAATTCCTTATATTCGAGAGACTTCTCTAAATGACATAAGAGGGAATGGAGAGCAGTTTCCACCTATTTTCCCTTACTATATGCATGCTGAGACGCTGACAGCTTTGTAGGCTCGATTGAACCTTTGAGGTAAGCCTCTATCTATCTTTCTAGAATTTTCAAGAAATTAGAAAATAAGCTAATAGGCCTAAGGTTTTTGGGATTGCAAAGAAAGCGTTTTCCCGCCTTTGGTATAAAAATTACATTTACTTCAGTCCATTTCTTTGGAAAGTGGCATAGTTCGAGGTTACTTTTAAAAATCACCTCAAACCAGGGAACAGTTAAGTCAGTGGTTTTCTGAATATCGGCAGGAATAATGCGTTTGGTAAAATAGAAGGGGAATTGGAATAACCCGGAAAATGAATCTCCAGAAGAAGCTCCAAGGATTCCCTACTTGTTGTAGTCCATTGCCCACCAGGTCGTTGGAGATAACTTGGTATGACAGGACAAGTGAATAATATCTTACATAGCCTAGCTGCCGCAGAACACTCCTGTATTTTATTACAAAAAAGCCTCCAGGAATTGCTTTTGACACTTCTTAGTTCATATTTATACGCTTTAAGGATCTCCTTATAGGAGTCCCAGTCCATGTCAATTTTTGTTCTCTTCGCGATTTTAAAGAGCCGCTTGCATTTTAAGCGCGTTACTTGTAGTTCCTGCGACCACCATGGTGGACGAGGTTTACCCTTTGGTCTACTAATGGGACATGAACTTATAATAGCTTCATTAAAAGCATCAGACACCTGGTCTACCATGACATCTAGCTCCTGTGTTGATTCCGGAGATTTAGGAACTATAGTGATGGTAGAGAGTTACTTAAAACTATTCTGAAAGTATCTCAATTGGTCTTCCTACGGTTTCTAAAAGTTGAAGTTTCAAAATATTTTATATCTAATCCGTATTGGAGATAACGATGGTCAGAAAAGGAGTGTTCCTCAGACACTTTCCAATTAATTAATCTATTCGACAAGAAATTCGAGACAAGGGTAATGTCTAGAACTTCCTGTCTATTACTTGTTATAAAAGTAGGCTTACAGCCTACATTACAGATTGATCTCATTTGCATCACTGTTTCCTCAGATCGTATAATGTGAGTTCGCATCACAACCAAGGATGACTCCAACTTTCCGTTTTTGAGCATCCATTACAAGACTGTACACATTTGCAGTAGGGAGACCTACTCCGTCGTGCGGCAAGTACGCTTGTCATCTTGTTGGTTGATTTCTTCCATCTTTCCGTTGATTAAAGCCACTTTTCATCCTCATCCAGTTATACATCTTAAAACGCCTAGAATTTCTATGACAATACCTTTGAATATACCACTCCGGAGTGTTTATGCTCTTCTAGAGTGTAGGAAAAAGACTTTTGTTGGTAAATACCAATGAAAGACAAGAACCGTTTTAAATCTTTAAGTTCATATTATTCACCATTGTCAAATCGCAATATTTTTGAATTATTACCAGTATCTATTTTTGTAATTTGTCAAAATCAATTAAATGCTGAGTGACATCAAATTTATTTGCTCTAAAATAGACCAAGCGATTATGTGAGAAGTAATCTTTGAAAAGTACAAAGTACTTGGATCTACTGTTGCATTGGATTGGATCACAGGCATCACTGTGAATTATGAAAACTGGCATTGTAATTTTCGCAGAAAACGGTAATTGGTAGGTTTGCCGAAATTAACGATCACTGCCTAAATATCACTTGTAAGAACTATAACGACGGCGGTTGACGTGTCGTTATTTTAATTTTTCAGAATTGGATGTTGTGCAAAGTAAAGCTCATTTTTGATCTTTTGGTATTCATGTCCCTGTTGAAAGTTATTTATGCGGTATTTCTGCCAACATGTTTTGCTTTGAACTCCCGCATGAATCTTCTGCCGTCTGAATGCCAATTAATCTGCTATCACAGCTGCTTTTTTTGGAACAGTTCGTGCCGAAGTACCAATTAAAAAATGAAGAAGTTTTCTATTTGACATAAAATTGTAGCCGCCTCTTCAAAAGTTAAATTCACATTTCTTGTAGATTTCAGTTGATGAGTCTTGGACCGCGAATTTCTACAATCTTCCAAAGTAGGGGTGTGTGGGGTGTAGGGGTGTGTTACTGAGATATTCTGAAACGATATAATCATAATACCCATAAACAGGCCTTTACTGGATTTGTTCCACCTTTCTCGTTACGGAATATAGTGGATTCGCAAAACAATTCCTCTATTTTTGAACGGTCGTGTATACACCACCTATAGGTCGTATCCTTTCCATTGGTAGACCTTTCATTAATTGAGTGCAGGTTTTGTGTATTTAGCGGTGAGTTCGATGCGTGAAAATGTTCGTGATGTGTTTAAATGAGCAATCGCTCTGTAAATACATGGTTTGGCAGTAAATAGTCTTAATGAACCCACACCATCTATGAATAGTGCTATTCTGAACCCATCTCCTATGCCGTCTAATTCTAGAGTTTGATACAAATCGTCCTACATAAGCTATTATGATATTTTCAAAATGCTGGATTTCATATCGAAAATGCTGAAGATTAAAAAACTCGTAATGGATATATACCTTTTGCACCCAAGATTCACATCACGATTCTCAGCAGATTTAACATGGCCCCAATACTGCGTCGAAAATGTTTCTTTTATTTGGCTTGTCCTGTTGGCTATGAATGTCTTTTATTTTGCAGGATTTGTTGACAACCGAGCCAACACTGTAAAAGAATCTGTCTAATTACCTCGTAGTGGGATCTATTATTTCTTTCATCGTAAACATCAATTTAGATAATAGATGCATATAGCTCCAATCTTGGTATTGACACCTTTTTTACCGGGGCAACCTTAGTTTTGTATGTAACGAAGTTTATTATTTTGTCTCCATTTTTGTGCACTACTCTACTATGTCCAAAATGGGTTATTCGACCTCTAATTCCTGTATATTCATTATCAAAATATTTGCCATCTCAATCAACTTTTATAAACTATAATTTTTGAAACCATATTTTCAACAAAACAATTGTCGGAGATAAGAAACCTTTTGGGTTAAAAACGCGTGATGATTTGGATATAATTATGCGCTTTGTAATTGGATCATCCAATCATGTTTCATGATTTTTTGCATTGTCACGAGCCAATTGTTGTATTGTTTATATGGTTAATTATGCACAGCAAGCAAATCCAAATATTACCCTGATTAACTTATAATGCCGGATTTGTTGGTTAGAACATTGTTGTCAAAATACAGGTTCACTATACGTTTTAGGAGAATCTCCGTCATGTGTCCCTATTTTACTTTTCTAGTCACCAGATGAGAGGTTACTGATTTTTTATGGCTTTTTTATCTCCCAAAATTTTTGCCGACTGTCATCTACAACCATATCAAAATGCATATTAAGCGCAATATAAGTCAAAATCCTCATAAATCCCACCTAAATCACTAAATATCAATCTGACATTCGCCCAATAAAATTGACTTGTTTGAGCCAGTTAAAGTAGGCTGAAATTTTATCATATTATACGATTCATATAAATACCCTCTGACCACACCATATGCATAAATATATACAAGATAAATATCTACGGCTTGAAATTATGACGCGGCCACGAAACAAATCAATTTATCATCGCATGAATACCGCACATTAACCGCACACGAGAGGAAATCTGAAAATTGAATATTCTATTAATACAACCGTATATACGCAATCGAAAAAGGAAAATGCGCCTTCCAACGAATTAAAACTCATGGATATTATTAAAAACCACCATATACCGAAACAAATTGTATCCACGATTAGATCGCCAGTCGCTACGCCTAAAGTAGGTTACATATATTGAATTTACATATTGACTATACGGGTGTATCGTGACTTGCAGCAATTAAAACCTGACCAAAAAAAATTAACACAAATTAAGGACAACATGGATTGGAATGGGAAAACCCCTAAACACATCGATGATCCGGGGGAAATTTAATTTACAATATTTTCAGTACTGATTTCAGTCGATTAACGAACAAATCAAGTCTGATATAGATTATATCGTTAGATTGGTATGTTCATAGTTCATAATATTTGAAATGGGATCAATTTTGTTTGATATATTCCTGAAATGTTAACCTTTTGTGCGTTATCTGCACAAAAGAGGTAAAAAATAAAAATTTCAATAGAATTTAAAAGGTTGCTGGATAAATTGAGATTTGGAAACATTGGTTATCATCATTTAGAAGACGTGAAATATTTTTATCCACAAAAATTATTTTAGGACTAAATAAATGCGATTTGAATAATTTTTTACTTTAACTATGCCAACGGGCTTAGGGTCGAAATTCTTGAAAATTTTCCTGATTACATTATAACTTTCTAATTTGCGATGATGCTACAGCGAAATCGAAAAGGAACAACTTCAGGTTTGTTTTGGCATAATGGCCAGTCATCAGGCAAGATAACTAACTAACCTAATTGGTTCAAGTATTCAACAATTTTCAACTATTTTCTTCAGAATGATTATCTTGAGCATAAGTCTCAAGATTTGTTAAGGAATTGCCAACCATGGAGAACCAAACAAGAAATATCCAGTAGATAATGCGTTTAAATCAGAGGTGTCACTTGAAAGTGCAGTTATAAACCGCGAATTGAGACACGCCTCAATTTGACAAGTTAAAGTGAATGTTCATGGATTAATATGGGAAAGTCTTTTAAAAGTGGATTTGCCATTCCACAACCAAGTTTTTAAATCGGTCCTCAAACCCATGCAACTATTGGAAATCCAGTAGGAGATCAGCGTTTAAGCCTTTCATCACTTCATGTATATAGTTTACCTCCATCTTCCATATATCTTGGTGGCAGATCGCTTTCTAAATGGGATAAACCGTTTGACACTTCACAGCTGTTGAATGGTATTGGACAATCATTTAGCAAAACCCAAAAATGTCTAAGACCGCTAGACCGGAGCTTAGACTTCGCATCCGATGATAGCAGCCGATGAGGAAATTCGAAGAAAATTGATTAAACTATTGAATGTTTCAAATGAAGTTAACCCGCATTTGTGGTGTAACTTTAACGTCACAGAATGGCGGGCAGTTAATAACTTGATGTTCTTTACCACAATAGACACATTGTCTGTTAGTTGGTATTAGAGATGAAGGTTTGTGTTGAGAATAATTGATATATCGATGTCATTGACGGTTCGAAAGCTTCAAAAAATGGACCACGGTATTTTTAAAACATTTATGAAGTTATCGAAGCTTCATAATTTGTTTGTGTCTGACTTGTTAGTATAATTTTTTGAAGAAGTATCAACGATTTCAATGCATTGTAATTTTTATTTACGTGATCTTAAAAGTTCTGCAGAAAACTACTTAGACGAATTCTCTTGTAGAGATTCGATCTCGTAAATTTGTCTAATATGAGTTATCTGAATTTGAATATAAATTTTATATCGATAGCAAAGAGGATCTCGGAAGGTGTCTCGAAATAATAGTAAATCATTTCTATATCCGCTTAAGGAAGGTAATATCAGCTCCGGTAGTTTAACCGTCATATAGATGTAACATTTGGATCAGTCTGAGTACTGTTAGCTTCTACCTTTCGTAGTTCGTTAAGTTTATTTAGAAGCTTACCCTCGGCACGCTCATAATTTCGCTAAAATGTTATACAATCTGCTGTTGCTGTTTCATTTCGGATCTCAATTTTTATTGACAACTTTTATTGAAGGTTGACATACGCAAAATGACATCCGTGTAAATCTCTTTCGATACTCCAAACCTGAATAATTGCTATTTTCTGAAAGAACCATGTCTACCAGCAGCTCATTTGATATTTTTTCGAATGATGCCTCGACTGAAAAAGCTCAAAAGCTCATGATAATTAACCTATCAAAATTGGGAAACTCATGATGGAAGGCCTATCAACATTGAAAAAAATTCATGATAGCGAATCAAAATTGGGAATTATTTAGGCAAACTGAAAAGTTTCCAAAATGCTCGAAAACTCATGATGTTAACCTATCAAAATTGGAAAATATTTTGGCAAATTACAAATTTTTCAAAATTCTCAAAAAATTGCCTGTCAAAATTGGGAAATATTTAAGCAAATTAAATATTTTCTAAAATTTCATGTTGGAAAACTCATGATGGTTAATCCACGAAAATTGGAAAATATTTTGGCAAAAAAAAAAAATTTCTAAAATTCTCAAAATTTATGATGTTTAATCTATCAAAATTGGAAAATATTTAGGCAAAATAAAAAGTTTCCGAAATTCTCGAAAACTCATGAATCAATCACTTTTAATTTGCCTAAATATTTCCCAATTTTGAAAGGCTTACCATCATGAGTTTTTGCCGAAATATTTCCCAATTTTGATAGACACCATCATGAGTTTTCGAAAACTTTTAATTTGTCTAAATATTTTCAAATTTTGGTGGGTTAACCATCATGAATTTTAAGAATTTTGGAAATTTTTTTTTGCCAAAATATTTTCCAATAACCCATCAAAATTTGAAAATATTTAGAAAAATTAAAAATTTTCGAAAACTCATGATGGTGCCTATCAAAATTGGGAAATATGTCGGCAAACTAAAAAGTTCCAAAACTATCAAAACTCATGATAGTTAACCTATAAAAATTGAGAAAATATTCAGGTAAAATGAAAATTTTTCAAAATACTCAAAAACTCATGATCAAAATTGGAAAACTCATGATGGTTAACCTATCAAAACAGGATGATATTTTGGCAAATCAAAAATTTTCCAAAATTCTCAAAAATTCATGATGGTTAGTCTATCAAAATTTGGAAATATTTAGGCAAAAACTCATGATAGCAAGCCTTTCGAAATTGGGAAATATTTAGGCAAATTAAAAGTGACTTTTTGTGTTAATTTAGCAAACTTTTACTAGGCCATTTGCAATTACTAAGTCTAAGATGCTATATTTTGTTATCATGTTGTGATGATAAGTAACTGGAGTATCGAAATTTTAGAACACAATGTTACCTGAAATATTTTCTGATATTCTGGCCAGAGGGCATTTTAGTTGTCCTTATTACTCCTGCTGCCAACGTTCCTAAAACCTATAGACGTAAGCTTGAATCTTATGAAATTGAGCTAATCCATTGAAATCAAGATGCAAAATAGTTAGATTTGGCAAAAATGAAATTGCTTGCCGAATCACAAAAATGTCCGGGTTTTAAACTGGTCATATCATTCGAATCTTCCGACATTAGACCAATAGATTGAAAATTCGAACAAACTATAATTTTTATGGCGAGGGTATTAAATTGTTCCAATGTATATGAGAATTATTACCAACCGCATACACATTTTAAATGGAACTTACCAATTTTGATCGAAGCCTCCCATAAACCTCCAAAATAAAGAGTCCTTCATTTTTGTGCTCTTCAAACGTAAACAATCAGTGAAGAGTTTTAAACTGGGCGTTTGCATCCACCAAATTCGTAGGAAAGCAGCGATACATTGTATTGTTAAGTCAAAGACCTCCTCAATATGGATGGTTTTGGTCTCTGAAACTCGCTCCTGGGGAAGCTGACCAATAATTTTCGAATAAGTAAAAGTTTCTGATCGAATACATTGGATACATTGTTTAACGGTTGGTTTGCCTTCTAAGAATCCAAAATAGCTCCCGAATGCTTTATAATAAAGTTTGAGTACCCGCATGTAATAAACGAAAGTGTTCATATCAAACCAATATTTTTGAAAACCTGTAGGAAGACAGGAAAACATTGCCATTTACAAGTACTGCGATTTATGAATACTTTTGATATGAAAAGGGAAACAAACCTAATTCGACATTCCAATTTAGGGAACGATCTATATAAATTGAAGTGACGGATCTTTTGATGTATTCCAGTTACAGTAGGATCAGCGCCAGTGGCGCTTGCAGGACCATCATAAGACGGACTTTTCATTGCCTCCATAATCGTTGGAGATCCTGTTAATAATGTTTTCGGAACCTTAATTAAATTGGACGATTCTCCCAGCGTCTACATACCCAATAAAATGTCAAAGCACTAAATATGATGTCCTAAATATGACACGATTTCAAATCATTTAATCGAATTAAATTTGAGATAAATTTTTGGGGGAGTAAAACATCTTATCATATTTTTCATTTTCCCAGAATAATTTAAATAAACAGAAACATTCGTTTCACCTTCCAAGAATATCGAAACAACAAATAAAATTCTGATGACAGCTCATTTGATTGAAAATCATACTATACAGTTTTTCAGGTTTAATTTTAATCATAATTTTTCCAAATAAAAATTGAAAATCGGAAAATAAAACAAACGAAAATTATAAATTGAAATATGATACCTGATCTACCTGTTTAAATTCTCTTCCAGCTTTCTAGTAATTTTCCATTTTCAAAACACTTTAATTTAATTTAATTAATTGCAATGATGGGATTTTAAAAGACGCCGGTTTATTTGCGCTGAACAAAATGGCGTCATTCACATAATTTATGTATGTGTTGTTTTATTAGAAAATATAAATGTATGTGTGTGTGTGTGTGATTACATTTCTATATTTAATGAATTGAACATAATTAATCTTGTTTTGAGAAATCGTTCACCCTCTCTGACATACCACCCTCACGACCCTTACCTTTCAAATTGTTCAATAAATCATCATACATGTCCAACTATATATGGATACAAGACGTTTTCCGAACAACAAATAGAAAATAAATTATTATTGTTGTTGTTATTGTAACTTGGCACAAAATAAACAGACACAATGTGTACATGATTGGTATATTTTGTTCCCCACAACCATGGTAAAATAAGTCGCAGACAAAACCGTCAGTATACATAGAAAATCACATAATATAATAAGCTATATTGGATTTTACAGGCCATTGCTGGCCCGTACTGTATCAACAATTTGTGGCTCTATCGGATTTAATCCCGTGTGGTTCTATGTATTGTTCTAGATAACCTAAAAAAACTAGAAGTCGTTCTTTAGTCCGAAAAGCAAACATTTTCGATCTGACTTTAAGCTATCACGTTTAAATCGGCCACTCTTTAATTTAAATATCGGTGTCATTCTACGAAATATTCCTATCAATAGTGTATGATAATATTGAACTATCCCCAGTTCAAAAATTCAAATATTTGCTCGGTCATCCAAGAGGGGCTACTTACATTTCCATATGCCATTGCCAAAGGGCAAATTGTAACAAATTGCAGAGTTAACAAGCATTGTCGTAAGTTCTTTTTAGCAGTGTTTTTTTCTGACAGCTGTCTAAGTTTGAAAGCGTCTTTCTAGACAGATGTCAAGTAGAAAGTGTACTTACTACAATGAATTCGATTTCGCTCGAGAACCGTATAAAAATAATCGAAATCCACTACGAAAATTGTGGATATTTTCGGTCGTTATAATCGTCTAACAGAGCCCGGAATAAGAAAAATAGTCGGAAAATTTGAGTCGACTGGCTCGGTACAAGATAATAAAAATACCAGTGCACAATCGTCCCGGCCGTTCAACTGAAAATATTACTATGCTGTGAGGGAAACCATTGAAAAAGATCAAAAGTTGTCAAATGAGTGGCGTTCACAGCAATTGGGCCTATCTGCATCCACCACATGGTAAATTTTGCGTCGGATTTAGCTCTTAAGCCTTACAAGGTCTAGTTGGTGCACGGATTGAAGCCGAACGACCATCGGAAACGTCGATAATTCGCTAATTATATTCCAAATCAGTCAGATGGTTTTGCTGATAAAGTCATCTTCTCAGACGAAGCTCATTTTTGTTTGAATGGGGACGTGAGAAGCCTTTACATTCCTCTTGTGTTACTGTTTGGTGCGCATTTTGGTCTGGTGGTGTCATTGGGACATTTTTCTTCACAAATGCAGCTGGAAATGCGCTTACCATCAACGGCTTGCGATATCGATGTTAACAACGTTTTTTTGGTCTATTGTTGATGGTATGGATATATTGGCAATATATGTGGTTTCAACAAGACGGTGCAACATGCCACACAGCCAGCGAAACAATGAATTTGTTGCGAATGAAATTCCAGGAAAGAATAGTCTCACGAAATTCTGAAGCAGTTTGGCCACCAAGATCGCCGGATTTAACGCCTTTATACTATTTTCTGTGGGACCATCTCAAAAACAGAGTTTATGCAAATAAACCAGAAACAATTGAAGCCGTGAAAGACAACATTCGGCGCGAAATTGTCGAGATAGAGCCCCAATTATGCCGAAATTCCGATCGAAAATTTTTTCAAAAGAATCGACATCTGTAAACGAGCACGCGGGGGACATTTGAAAGATTTTTTTTTATTTAAAATGGGGTTTTAATTTGGATTTGAAAAATAAACTCGAACTGGAAAGGTCCGGTAGAATGGAGGCAATGACTAAATAATTTTTTAAAAATTTTCAAAAATAAAGTTATCGTTTATCGATGAGTTTTTACATTTACGGTACTATGGGTCTCTCCTCTGTCATCTAGAATTTACTGACACGATGGCCTTACAGCGCGTAACTTATTCATTTTTTATAAGACACGGCAATTGCTTCTTTAAAAAAAAAAGTTTTTACTGGACGAGGCATTGTGTACATTACTACTGCAAAGTCAAGCGTACCGCGTATAATTCGTGATATCAGTGACCTTGAACATTGTATAAATAATGTTGAGTGCTATAAACAGTTCGATGAGTTTGATGAGTTCCTGAGCCTGCATTTGAAACGAACTTACAACCGACCAATATGTTAATCGAATTACCTGGATGGATAGCAACAATTTCGATACACAACATACTGTTAAGCCTGCAGCGTTACGAATAATTTCTGGACGAATTTCACCGAATGCTGATTACATTCTGTGAACAACAACAAAATACTGACGTTGCTGCTTTTGAACCGGTAATTTCTAACCGGGCGATCTCTAGAGTAGGTTCAAAGAAGACATAATTATTTGTAACATTATTCTATTTTATTGACTGTACCCGCGTCATTCATTCATGTATTTGTCTGTTTTATTTTTTATTTTATTTTTTTTATTTTTTCCCATTATTATATTTTAACATATAGCTTTTTATTATTTCATTATCATTGTCTTATATTAAAAACATTTTTGATTTTTCAATTGACTTTATTTACAGTTATTATGAGCATCAACATTTAAATGCATATAGTGTTGTTTCTTTTTTTATGGAGTGTGTTTTTTTTATTGCAACTAGTGTTCTTATTTTTTATTATATTTTGTTATAGTTTTTTGTGTTTCCATGGAATTTGCATTTGACAAAATTTATGGATGATGGTCAAAGACTTTTCTTCCAACATCACAATTCTCGAGATCCATAAGACCGTCAAAACAATACTTGCCCAGATGTTTGTACCTCCTGTAAGCTAGTGCCGGGCATAATTAGAGGAAGTGGCACACAGTGTCTTCCTCCTCCTCATCCATACAGTCTCTTCGCATGCTCCCCAATGAGGAAATGTCCTGTGAGCACCCCCACGACTATACTTAAGTCAGGTATACGTAAGTATATTTGTGTTTTGGAGCGCTTTAAGTTCAGTTTCAGCCAGACTTGCCGCGCTACATTGCATGTTATGGTGTTATTCCACCTCCTCTGTGCCGAGGCTATTGCCTCATTTTTAAGCGCCATAAAAAGCGCTGCTATAGGCCTGCCCAGATTTGCCCTTTCCGGTTTCAATTGGAGAGTTGTACCGTTCCTTGCCAGTTCGTCAGCCCTGCAGTTCCCCAGAACGTCTGAGTGACCGGGAAGTGATCAGGAAGACGAACCGATATATTCACATTTAATTTGTCACAATAGACTCTAGCTCCGACTTTGCCGTCTAGCTTGGAGCCGTCAGTGTAGAATTGTATACTTCCAGTTTCTGTTGTTGACCTGTTCCCCCAGGATTTCCTTGAGGAAATAAAGGTCCGAAGGCCTTTTTCAAAGCATACAATCGGTATTGTGTAGTCACTATTCGCCAAGTCTTCCTTAAGCGAACTGTCAATCGTCGAGTGGCCCGTCTGTAGACATTTCCACTCAAACACGGCAGGGAGTCGTGCAGCAGTAGTGGCAGCTCTCTGCTTACCAAAGATGTCGACAGGAAGAAGGTAGAGCATAGCCTCCAGAGCACGTGTAGGAGTTGTCCTCAGTGCCCCGCTTATAAGCAAGCAGTGCTTAGATACCTACCCGAGATCACGATCGTCACGTCATCTACATACGCTATCACCTCTATTTCCTCCCTCTCCAGTTACAAAAGTAATCCATTAGATTCTAGCATCATATTTATCAACCTCCTGAAGGGGTAGTCCACATCAAAGAAAGACAGTCCTTCCTGAACTGCCTCCGTTGTTAAAGGCGCCCTCTATATCGAGAAAGGCTATCATATAGTACTCTTTCGAGTGGATTGATTTTTCAATTGTTCGCACTAGGGAATGCAGAGCCGTGTCCACAGATCTCTCTTTCCAGTACGCATGCTGAGAAGTCGCCCAAGAGTTTACTGGGTTTTATTTTTGCACGTATGTACACGTCAATCAGTCTTTTCAATGTTTTCAATAGAAAGGATGATAGAGTTATAGGTCTTAGGTCCTTTGGGTAGGCCTGTGAATTCTTCCCCGTTTTTGGGATAAAAATCACCATAACCTCTGTTCATTTCGTAGGAATATAATTCAGCTTTAAACACCCTCTGAAGATCATCTCTAGCCATCGAAGCATGCTCGACGAGTGTTTTGTAATCCCACTGGAATGATACCGTCCGGGCTTACCGATTTAAAGGGTCTAAAGCAGGTTAGTGCCAATAAGATCCGGTTTTGGCACACGATTTCTTCCGGGCACACCGATGATAATTTTTCCCTATTCCTACCAACCTCCGTCGACACATCCACACTACCTGGGAAATGAGTTTCCAACAGGAGCGCCAATGATTTCCCACTAGACGTTGTCCACAACCCATCTGGTTTAATTAAGTAACTAGGGTTCGTTGGGCTCGTAGATACTATTTTCTTGAGGTGCGAGGTCTCCGAAATACCTTCCATTTTATTACAGAATAGTCTCCAAGACCTCCTCTGCGCCTTGCCTAATTCCTTATAGAAGTCTTAATCCTGAGTTTCCCTAGAGCCTTTTGCTCTGTTGCATGCTTTCCTACACCCTATACGACGGATTCCCAAATCCCTAGACCACCATATCTTGGGGCAAGCAGTGTCCAAGGACAAGTTTCAGGCGCTTGTGATTTCCTCCAGCAGGAAATTCAGCTCTTTCTCTGTGGCGGGGGGCTTCGGAAGGTCGGTCGGTAAGAGTCGTACTAACACTTCCCGCATTTGTTCCAGTTAGTCCTTCTAGGATTCCTGAAGGCTTTCCGGGTAAAAGGGTGAATGTCAATATTAAACGTCACGTACCGATGGTTGGAAAAGGAGAGTTCCTTCGCCACCCGAAGTGTGGTCCTAAAGTGCGTTATAAATAAAAGGATAGGTCTTAAATTTTGCTAAATTGGGTGTAATAGTAAATCGTTAAATCAGAACTGGATTTTTTGAGCTGATGAATTCGCTGCTGAATTTTCAAACCATTTTCAAAATACTACTCAAGATGTCAACAACCTGGAATCTTTATATAATAACGGAATTCAGAATTATAATTTAAATGCATTGATCTTATCATACTGGAAAAAGCTCTAAACCCCGTTAACGGTGATAGCATTGGACATGATCGTATTCCTATCAAATTTATTAAATTGTTATTTCCAGCAGTGAATAAGTTCATCTTACTTATCATGAATAACATTATTACTTGCTCATGTTTTCCTGAAGCGTGGAAAGCATACCGCGTAATAAATACATTTAGAGGGTTTAATCCATCATTTTATGTTACTGCTGTGAAATGTTGGAATAAGCTACCATGACACGTTAAGTCTGCCGTATCGTAGGCAAGTTTTAAGAAACTATATTTTCAAAATGTATAACGTTATAATTTCCTTGAAATTAGAAGTCAAATTTAATGAGCTGGCCAAGCCAAAATTTTTCAGATGGCTGTGTATCACCAAGCAGAAAGTGGAGCTATATGCGGGTTTGCAGCTTCCTCTGAGACCATTTATTGAAGTCGGTATTGACTTGGCAGATTTTACTGTGTAGTAACTTTAATTCATCGGTAGTCGCATTTTAAATGATGTATTTAAGACATCCGCCGTCAGCCAAATCAAGGACGCACGAATAGTGGTTCGCTTTAAATATCCATCTGCACATTGTATTGCTCCAGCCAGCCTGTATTAGGATGAACGATGGTTCGGCTCATTGACTCTGCACTCTACGAAGGGATCATAGTTCCGACCCCAATCAAGTGATGAAAATTTTCTTTTTTAACCCATCCCGTTGGGATTCGAACCCGGTATTTCCCGACCCGGTACTAAAAGCTTAATTTAACGATTTAGACAAACAACTAGTTGATTAGCATCACACTAGAAATACTCAGTCGTGGCCATCTTTATTATATTTGTAAGAGTTGTCAATTGTCAGCCCACCGATACAACCTTTGTTTGATCGCTTCTTAAGACAAACAAAGGATGATGTGGTGGAATTCGGTTTAAGGATATCACATTCTCGTTTAAAGTAGTTTACGTATCTTGCTGGTGTCCTACGACCGCGGGCGCCAGATCTCACATACATATATACACACATATGAAAAATTATATATATATATATATATATATATATATATATATATATATATATATATATATATATATATATATATATATATATATATACAGTTTGGTCGTGCAATGAATTTTAAAATAATAATTTTCATTTTCTTTCTCTTCCAGATTTCCGAACAACAATCAGTGAATCGAATAGACTGGGGGTGGTAAAAAAACGAACAGAAAAAAAATAGGAAAGTTCATCATCAATACCAAATGTGACACTAAGCTTAAATTTGTTCTATAGAAAATAATTTTTTTTTTTAGTTTCTTTGTACACATCTAACAGTATTTTAACAGTGTTAAAGACTTACCGTTATATAAATACACATATTTACAGTGTGTTTGTACGAAGGTCGGGGGTGGTAGTGTTTTGTGTAGAATTTATTTTGTTTTTTTTTTGTTGGTATTTTTTCCGATATTGAAAAATTGAAATGAGTTTTTTTAGTTCGTTACAACAATATGTAACAAGTGGTGTTGCTGGTTTGGGTCTAAGTCCAAGACGATTTTCACTATCCCGACAAGATTCGGGTGTCGAAAATTTAAATATATCAGAACAACAGCAAAAACAACATATTGCATCGGAAAAATCGGGTGGTAGTATAAGTGGGCCGAGTGGTGGTATTGGTACAAATCCATCATCGTCGATAACAGGGACAACATCGGGAACATCGTCGCATATACATGGTAAGTAAAGTTATATTGATTTTGTCGTCATATTATTTTTAATGTTTAGCGTCAAGTCTATACCTGTAAAAGAGATTGCTCTTCTCCTTAAATGTTTGACCATTCTTTAACAAATTGGCAGCAAGTCCAGCACATTCCACAGCTTTCACTCGATGCCCTCACAAAAGAATTGCAGCAGTCAGAGTTTGCATAAAAACGTCTCTCCAGATAGAAAGAAGCACCCCTACTGCCGAAGCATTCTTTTGATTTTCATTGAGGAGTGGTGTAAGTTGATTCAGCACATCTTCGTTGGTCATCAAAATACTGTTGTTGTCGACTGTGTTAATTACTCAGCTTCCTCCTCTTCGTGGGCAAGCATAAATGTAGTCTTCTATTAGAAAACCATTGTTTTAATTCATGTTCTAATCTTTCTCCAACAGGTTCAGTGGTTTTGCAGCTTCCTTTAATGTGTCTTAAATTTCTTTATCTACATTTCAAAGTTCTAATGAAACGAAGTTGTGATGGAATCATATCGGATTATATTAAAAATGGATTCAAATATTTACAAGAACCATCACATATATTAATAACTAACCTATACAAATTTTGTTTTATGCATGTTGTGATGTTCAACACCTTTATGCGGGGAAGCAGCTTTTCATATCCATTTTTTTTTGATTTCCACACTCCCTGACTTCCGTATTTATAAGTATATCTAAATGTTAACTACTCGCAACTGCGAGAGTAAGAGTAAAAGTAAGAGCAGCTACGAGAAGTTAAAATTTAGCAAAGACACACGTTTCTCATCAATTCTAAACAACTTCCACGTCATAATGATAATTACAATAATTTATTATTACATTATTCTATTTTTCTATTATTTAATTCTATTTTTTGAGATGTAACTATTCTTTTGTTTTTCCTTAATACATATTTGCTCAATTTTTGCTAATACTAATGATCCTTCATAGATGGCTCTAGGTTTAACTCTAGAGAATTCGTAACACTAATATATATTTTTTAATTACAATTTGACTTAATTATTTTCCGCTGTTCATGATTTGCGCAGGCGTCAACGTGGCTGGTTGAATCTGGCGATTCGATTGATTCGAGTGATTTGTGTATTGGGCGGTTTGATCCTTCCAGTTTACGTTTTAATAGTGACTACTCTAACTTTGCCAATTTTTCCTGTAAGGTGGTCAGCCCAACAAACGTTTGTTTATAGACAATTCGGTCATCGGTGCAAGATGTAATTTATTATTTTTGGTTTTATTATGCCATTTGATGCTATGCTGCGAATTGGTTAAGTGTTCAAGATACCATCTTTTCCAAATATGTTGATCCATTTCCTGAATTAGTTGCCATTTAGCCAATTTGGAAATAATTTTTATCATTTAAATAATGCTCAGGTTTAATTGTGTCGCAGGTCGCCCAATTTAAAAATGTGTCTGAGAAAGCTAATATATAATAGGTCTCATCGAATTTGGTACCATTGTCGCTGTATATTTCCGAACCAATGCCTTTATGGGTAATACGTTTTCTCAGAGTAATCAGAAAACTTTATCCGAAGTCAGATCGAATACTACTTCGATATGTGTAGCCTTGGAATAGGGGCTCACGAAAATACACAAATAACTTTTAAAAAACCTTTGTCCTCAGCCTCTGATGCTATACGTTTTAAATGGCCCTGCATAATGTGCAAATTTCGGCAGCAGTGGTGCCCGCATATGATTTGTCTGACAGCCTATCTTGAGATGTAATTAAGACGGGATGCCTTATGTCATCGGCATAGGGAATTGGTCCAAGCCACTGATTCTTTGTAGATGGAAACCATACCTTAATAATATGGGACCTATCTGTTTCTTAAGTTTCATGCCTGAGTCGCTAGGTAGATTTCACTTGAGAATACGGCCTGTAACTTTTACTATAGCTGTAATATCTACACAAACCTAGCTGTTCATCTTCCTTGCGTGTCGTTAATACCCCCCCCCCCTCCCCTGGAACTTTTTAAATCGTAACAGGATTAACAGAAATCATTTCACGATTTGATTTGCACATTCGGGCCGAGACTCCTTGGCAGTCAATATACGTTTCGTTGGTGTCTGGTTGTCTAGATATTTGGACATAAAATCTGTGTATAGTGCCGCGAATTTAGGTTGTCTTCTATGATGCCTGATAAAGCTAATTTAGCATAGGTACTCGTTAAGTGCTATTTTTGAAGACACATCTCGCTAATGCTGTAGGTAACAATGCGCTGTCCATCGATTACTTATTTGTCTCTAAATAGTTTGGCCGGTACAGTAATTATTGGCTCTCTCTCTAGTCTCTGTCTCACACTGTATACTACATTACGAACTTCCTTTAAATTTTTCGTCAATTTAGGTGCATAAGGCATCTACTAGATGGGTCATTAAACTCGTTGTGGTCTAATGCTTTTATTTCTGATCATGCTTTTTCGAGTTGTTGAACTTCTGCTAACACCGGGCTTTTTTATGGTATTGCAGGTCTTCCAACATTATTTTTCCCATATGGTGTGTAATAAAATGACTGACCTCGTAGTGCCAGAGTTTAAGCTCTGCAGCCCATCAATTTTGATGTTCTGCCGCTTAGAACTGCATTTCAAAAATTGGGAGTTTCCAGGATCTATTTGGGAACTGTAAACATTTTCTACAAAATATTGCTGTTTTGTCCCAGGATGATTATTAAGAGCACACTCCTCCTTAGCTGAACATTTTACACTATAGCAGTGATGATAGTTGTGATGCTATTAACTTGCTGAATTTGCGAATCTTATTGAAAGTTTTGTTTTCTTTTTGTTGCCCGCAGAAAATTTACAAAAATTGAAGGTACTCCTCGGTTTTAACATGTGTCTGATTGGATCATTCAGGAGATTACAATGGTTTCGTTGAGAAAGTAGGACCACCATCTTGTGGACACAGAGATGCAACGAAGATTCCCCGAATTACGAAACATCTTTTTACGGTAACTGCCAGCAATGGCTTCGACAACCATTTATTATATAGACGTAATTTCAACCGTAATTACGGTTTTTTTGACTTTCTTCGTGCGTACATTTTTCCAACGATTATGAATCTTAAATACGCGCACAATATGGTTTTGTACTGTTACGAGATTTCATTAAAAAAAAAAAAATTTTTTTTGTGTTCGGTAAAGAAAATTTAATGATTTGAAAATTTTATGGTTTCATCTTAACAAAATGGCGGATTAATGGATTTTGACAGAACCAAAAAAAAAAAAATTTGAGTGGTTTAATTTCAAGCTGTGAATGATTAAATAGAAATAAAAAATTGGTTTTTCTTATATAAAGCTTTCGTCGAGCTTAATTTAATACCATCGTAATTTTCCGCATTTTACTGATTTATTTATGATAATTTTTGGGGATAATTTTAATTAAGTCTTTGTAATTATGTATATAGGCTGTATGTTTATATGTACGTCAATCAAACGCGATATACAAATCATTGGTGGTTGAATGGTCGCTGTTATCTTGTTCATTCCAAGAAAAAATTAAAAAAACCAAAAATATTATCTTGAAATTGAGGGTCAAAAATGGTAATCTCTAGAAAAATCAGACACGTTTGACACTAATGGCATAGCCATAAAAGAGTGTTAATCGAGCTCGTCGTCTTCTTAGAAATTCATCACAAACCAAAGTCAAAATTTGTTCGAATGAGTCAACTTTATTTTGCGTCATTGTTAACTGATATCATCTGTATAATCTAGAAACTGAGTAGACCAATGGTACAAGATGGTGTAAGAGAGCATCTCATTCCATCGGGATAGTTGATGGTTATAGCTTTGCAATTTCTGGAAATACCTGTCCCCTAACTTAAGTTTATTCAGCGTAATTGGCTATAAAATAAGCTTGGAAAAATGCTGGTTCATTAATGGGTAACAAAGAGCCGATTAGATGGTAGATTTGTTCTGTATTGTAAAGAATGACTGAGCCTACAATAAACTACGTCAAATGAAATTATTGGAAAGGTGTTGTTGTATGCCCTAATGTTGTTTACTATCTTCTTACACGATAAACCTTTTGTTTGATAACAAAAAAAAATTGGTGATGTACGCACATCGAAGAATTCATCTATAGCTATAGTGTTATTTATGTCAATAGTTTTTAATATAAATCCTAAATGTTGACTAGAGCTATACAATTATCGAATCTTTAAACCATTCATCATGTTTACCAATTTGTCTACGAATATTTAAAAATACAATTGAATATCGAAAATACGCCTAAATGACTATTGTATAAATTTACTGTAGCTATCTATATAAACGATATCTATTTATACGAAAAAATTAATTTTCCAAAGTTAAATAAATTGGTTGAAAAATGGATTTTCACAAGTACACAAAAATAAAAAAAAAACATTTGAAAAACTGAAAAGAAAATGAAAATTAATCGTTATTTTCTTAAATTAAAATTTTTATTTATTATCCGTTATATATTAGTTGTTATGTTGTATTTCCAACTTTAATGATTATTAAAAACCTTTCAAGCTCGAGTATGCTGCTTTATCTGTGGAACGAACATTTTGGTTTTTTATTATGATGCCTGCCTTCATACTCGTAAATTTCCATTTTCATTTCGATCGTTTTGAAAATCACAAAAAAATGAAAACTAGGAAATTTTTTCGCTCATTTCGATTTATCTTAATTTATCAAAATTTTCTTCTCACTCCACCCTTAAACTCAATATTGATATATGTATCATGTTGAGATATATAATCAATGATTGGTGCGAAAGATAAAGGTATATATAAGACATTGGAAGTAAAACAAAAGGGTGAAAAATATCGGGATCGACGATGTTGCAATTTTATTATTTTTGGTTAGATAAAGAAATTTGGAAACGACAAACTAAATCAATCATCATATAACTTAAACAATAGACATTAAACATAACAACATAAATCAACTTTGGTACTTAGTAACGAGATTTTGGTGGTTTTTTATTGGCTTGATTTTATTTTCTGCAATTTTGCTGAGGTTTTTGAAAAGTTTTTTTTTTGAAGTACTGTTTTAATGGCGTATACATTATGCTGTTGTGAAGGGAAGCAGGTACATGTTTTTATTCGTAGAAGTGATTAGATACCGAAATCTTGGATTATTTTGTTATTTCATAATAATTGTGTGGAAGGAGAATCAATTATGAGTCATCGCATTACTTCATACTGTAAATGCGCTCTGTTTATTATCTTGGGTAGATTCAAAAGATTGCGATATCTCAGTGACGTTTGTGTAGAAATAGACGTACAGACTGAAGATGATGATGGCCAGATAATTGATAACTCTATGTAGGTCAGTTGCCTGTGGTTGCATCATTATGGGTTAAACCTCAAAGATTTATTTAATTTATTGATTAGGAGTAGATCGAGACGTCTTATTGATTGCATTATTAATTATAACAAGTATTAGTGACCCGGTTCTGATGAATGATACCTTCATCAAAAGCTTCGGTTATCAGTAAAAACTCTGTATAAAATAGTTATAGATTGCAATAATTGTTTGTTGAAATGTATAGTTATTTTATAGCAGTATTTTTACTGATTACTAGAGCTTTTGATTAAGGTATCGTTCATCACAATCGGGCCATTATTACGTGTTGTATTTAATATCGAATCAAATTCACAAATCTGAGAAGGCGAACCCCTTTGCTAATTTTTTTGTAAACAATTATTTGTTGGAATGTATAGCTATTTTATAGCAGTATTTTTACTGATTACCAGAGCTGTTGATTGAGCTATCATTCATTACCTGTCACAGCTCGTTCCTTTGAAGTTGTCAAATCTTTTATAAATAAAATTCATAATATTGATTTCAGAACCTCTCCTTGTGGTATGCTGTTCGATGTTTTTTTCGGGTTATAGCGCACTGTACCACATTACACGCGAAAATGTCAGTTTGCGATATAATTGTTAGGAGCTTAGGTTAATTTTGTTTTAATCAAAATTTCGATCTTTGTTGACAAACACGGTCAAAATCTAGAGTAAACAGAAACACCTTTTTCTGGAAGTTAGCTTTCAGTTATTTTCCAGAATATAAGTGGTGTCATGTTTTATTCTTGCGTTTAAAATAATTATGCTATTTTCGGTTAGTTTTTGCAAAGGTCCTTCTTACTAATTGGTTATTGCTTATTGCAACTTTTTTACTAAATTTGGAAAGTTAAATAAAGTATTCTAATGCCGTGTCCTATATATCTTTCTATAGCTTAGATCTTTCTTCACGTATCTTGTGTAAATATTGGGTAAATTTCCAATGCTGTTTGTTGCCTTGTTTTAAAACGACCATTTAAAAGAGATATGACAGCGCATTGTGAGTTTATTAGAAAAATATTTTTACTTTCCGTTACAGTTACCATAATTTTGAAGGAATGTTGAATGTATCTGATGTAAGTTTCAGCTAGATACAGTAAAAAGTGAATCAAATTACGTCAAAATATATAGACCACCACAATCATCGCTCTCTTTTTGAATTTCTCTCACAGCACCCACTTTATTGATTTATGATTGAATAAACTTCACAACACAATCCAACAATAACAACACAAATTGGGTTTGAATTTCTTACACATATCTAAAATTTAATTAAAACGAAGAAAAGTCCGGAGAAAAACAAAAAATTAAATTAATAAAATGGAGAAAAGGAAATCCGTTTTTGCCCTTTTTTTTACATTATTTGATATGACAACCCAGGAGTGTCGGATAATAGATTTGTTGTATTTGTTGTATTTTAGTGATGTCACAGAATGACAATAGCTAATATTCAAATTTTAGGTAATATTCAAAAATGATAATCTGGCCTTCAGAATATCATTGATAAAGTTTCCGTTGGAGGTCTTACTAGATACATCAAATACGATTCCCATTTTCTGAGTGGTATACTCTTGTCCTTTGTAATAGTATGAAAGCTCATTAGAAGATGTTCTTCACCTTATCGCTTATGTTGTCCTCTGCGATCTTACGTAACTGCCCCATGTTTAATTATTTAACATGATATTAACGTACTAGAGTTTCAACCCAAGTTCGCGGATTAAATTATTTTCCAAATAAAGGAATCGTTTCCTAGCGATTCTCGTTGAAACTTCTTATTTTTAACTTGAGAGCTTTTTCGGTAATTTTATAATATATCTCCCCTATCTGTGTCGCCCAAGATTTGTTTCGAAATGCTCTTCATATTCACTTGATTGTAGGCCTGGGGTGAATATGAAATCTGATTTCGCTAATCTTTACCAAATCTTTAAAATCTGGTCAGAAATATCATACCAGTGGAGTAACTTCGATAAAGCGTAGGTAATTGACCAACTAAAGCATGTAGTTGGTCAATTACCTACGCTTTATCGAAGTTACTCCACTGGTATGATTTTATCATAACGGTGAGTTATTATTTCTTACGCCTTATCATGGTTTGCTTCAGGTATTACAATATGACGAACTAAGGCAGCAGTCTCACCTTTCAATATTCTACGAAGGTATTATTAAAGCTAGTTAGGTTGCATGTAAATAGTACAGGTAGTATTCAGTTTTTATGTTACTTTAACACAAGGGTTTCGAAATACCGACTAAACTTCAATAGAACACTGGTACATAGGAAATAATAGATGAATGATAACAGGAATAATTGAGGCCGATGAACAATAAATCCATAAATCCATTTCAATTATCCTTGTCATAGAATTTGGATATATATATATATATATATATATATATATATATATATATATATATATATATATATATATATCCCGAAGTTTTATCCATATATTGATTTATAAATTTCCTTTAAGCGAACTACACATGATCCAACACGTCGGTCCAACACACTATCCAACTTACCACCTGATTTCGATTTTTGTTTTTGTTTTATGTCGATTCTTTGTGAAAATAAACTAAATTTTTCCTTTTTGCTTTCTTTATGAAATATACAGTAATCCCTTGCAAAGCGCGGTTGGCTTTTATTTTGAACAACGAAATTTGTACATACTTTATGCAGATATTCCATAAATATCTAACTAACAAGAAATATGTACTTAAAAAATAACAGCGCAATGTGAAATACAAACGCACAGTCCTTAACCGCGCAATGTACGGGATGCCTACAAATGATATGAATGACGAAATATCGTCCAACAACAAACCACACCTCCAAGTTGGATTCAACTTATTACTAGTATTATTTTATATGGCGGTCGGACAACAAGTTGGATCGTGTGTAGGGTCAAAACTAACACTATTGTATACTTATACAATAGTGTTGGTTTTAGTAGGGCCCTTATTATAAAGAAACCCGTTATAACACGTTGTAACGAACTTAATTTGAGACAAAATGTTTCGACTACATCAATATTTTTACTCATTATAATGAACGCACGTTTTTTTTTTACATTTTAATCGATTTTCACTTGTTATTTTATTTATTATTTTGTAAATTTGTTTATGTATATGTAAATGCGTTTTATAAGGTAAGCCAAAAACAAAAGAATAAACCAAAATTTGTGTGTATAACCTAAGGAAATTACCCAATTAATGGCGAAATTAAACTTTAATAACACCCTGTAGCATGAAAAATAATTTTTAGGCACACATATCATAACAGTGGATCATTCCATATGCAATTAATTTTTGTGTCAAGTGATTTAGTATTGCGGTGTTGTTTGTGCTACATGTTTATAATTTGTGTATTATAAGAAAATGGCAGAAAAACAAAATTCAATTAGTATAAAAGTGAAATTAAAATTAATTAAAGATGCCGAAAAAGTAATATCTCAAACATTGATTTGGCAAAATAATATAACATAACCAGGAGTTCTGTGAGTGAAATAATCAAAACCAAAGAAAAGTTAAAAAATGTTATGGTGTACAAGAACCGCACAAAACTTCGTCAAAGCAAATTTTTGCAGTTTGAAGAAGCTATGATTACATGGTTGAAAACCTACAGATCCATAAATATACCAAACAGCAGTAATAGTATACAGGAAAAATCTATAGAATTTGCATTATTGGACTCTAAAGCTAGTAACGGATGGATGGATTTGTACATATGTTTCAAAAAAACGTCACGATATTGTGTTTAAGTTAGTCTGCGGCGAAAAAATACAGCTTCGACAATTCAAGCCGCATGTTGGGTACAACTGCAGCTTTCCTCTATATGGAGTGACCACCAACCAGAGGATTTATTTAATATGGGTCAATAATTCTAGATGGATGCCATATGATTAAACTTGCTTGGGATCTAGTACAACAAAATACAACAGCCGACTGCTTCAAGAAGGCCTGGCCAACTTGAAGTGATGACATTTCATTAATTGATGATGGTACTGACGCTCTGAAGTGGAAAGTTTATATTGGGAAAGCTGTCGATTCAGATATTTCGGCAAGGCATAAAATTTAGTGACTATGTAAATGTAAATGAAAACATTATAATATCTGATGATATTATGGGCGATGATATTTTAAATTCAGTCCGGCAAACTGATTTATTTGTTAAGAATGATATCGATAGTGAAGATGATGTAGAAATACCACCAATAATAGGTTCTTCATTTCGAATTTTTTTTACTTCCCATTCCAATTCTTCACAATCTATAGAATTTGTATTAAACTAATTTAAATCTGTTAAATCTGGAGATCTAGCCGGCCAAGGTAGAGCTCCATCGCGACCAATCCATCGTCCTGGGTAATTTGTATCAAACCAATTTAGAACTTGTCTTCCATGGTGTGCAGGAGCTCCATCTTGTTGATACAAGAAAGTATTTCTCATCATGAGTGGAATTGAATCTAGCAAAGTAGAAGCTGTTTCATTAAAAAATTGAAGATAGTTTTCTGAGTTCAATCTTTCAGGTAGTAAAATTGGCCCGATCAAATTATTTCCAATTATACCACACCATACATTAACACTAAAACGTCTATGGAATGATGATTCTCGTTTAACGTGTGGATTTTCTGGTTGCCATTCATGAAGATTGTGGCAATTTATTATTCCATCCCTCGTAAATGTCGATTCATCTGTCCATAAAATGGATGACAAATATGAAGGATTATGTTCCTCGTTATGTTTAACAATAAACGACAGAAATTTGCTCTTTTTGCTAAATCGACCTGTAATAATTATTGCACTGCAGTGTAGTGGAATGAGTTTAAATGGTTTCTTTGAAGTACCCTTCAGACTTAATTTTTGCTAATACCAAGTTGTATTGAAAGTCGTCTCGTGCTAATGGTGAGATCTCTCTGTACAGAATTCAAAATTTGTTCGTCGGTAATATAACCGATATGTTAAATCTGAACCGATTATTGGGACACCCTATATATATATATATATATATATATATATATATATATATATATATATATATATATATATATATATATATATATATATATATATATATATATATATATATATATATATATATATATATATATACATTCACAGCTTATATACAACATGATATAGTTGTGCTTATAAAAATCCAATTAACCTCCCAATAAAAATAAATCGACGGTAGGTAGCACGAATGTATAAAAAAAAATTACAAAATAAAACCCGTACCATCTTCCTTGAATGTATCATCCCGTACCATCTTCCTTGAATGTATAAAACTTTTAAATTCCTTTTTTTTATGTTCTGACTTAATTTTCTGATCTGACATTTGAAACGTTCGACTCGAAGAATTGTATCGACACTTTATTGTTGCTTTGCAACACAGACCCATATACATACATATGTACGAAGTTACAAGCCATATATACATTTTGATAATCTAGAGCACAAAAATGTTAAAGATTATGCTGGATCCAGAATTATTATTTTTTAATGTCGATGGTTTTCTTAGAAAAATATAAAACAAATTCCACTGTGTGTCTGCTTTTGTGTTTATATGTTTGTATGTGTATAGGTATAGAGAAAATAATACTTCATCCATCCGAAAGATGATACAATCGTTTGTTTATATATATATATATATATATATATATATATATATATATATATATATATATATATATATATATATATATATATATATAGTACAAAAATAAAATAAAATTTAACATGTGAGGTGGAAAATTATCTGTGCTCCTCGGAAAATGATTTTGGTTGTTGTTGAAGCAATATAAAAAAATTAAATGGTTTTATACCAAGTGTTGTCTATAAAACGTATAAAACATTATATAACAACAAGTAACACACTCACACTTACAAATATACACAACAGATATGAAAAATTTCCTTCAATATTAATGATTTGTATTTTTCTTCATTTTCCAATTTGTAACCATATTTCGTATTTTCCTCATATTGGTTTATTGGTATGATGTACTCGTATACGCCGCACCCGCGAAAGTTGAGGAATTTTTAAGAGGAACGCAAGCAAACAAAAATACGGCAAAATAAAAATGAAAAAAATAAAAAATAAAAAATTATGAAAAATTACATTATAAAAAAAATTATGTTTGATTTATGAGTTCAGCAATATGTATGTTGTACAATTATGTATTTGGATACAGGGTACAATTATTTGAAATAAACAGACGAGATGAACGTGTGTATTCGAGGAAAGATATCGAAAAGTATGTTCATTTTTTTCTAATTTGATGGATGTCAAAGAATTTTTTTTTATCAAATGAACAAATGTATATATTTAATTGGGTTCTTCTGTTCTTCTGAATTTTTTGATTCGATATCTCATTCCAATGGAGTTTTTAAAATAGTTCTTAAATGCTTAAGGATCATATGGCTTTTGGATAAACCAATGCGTAGTGTAATTGCCGAAAATCTAATTTATATAAACTTTAATTGATACAAAACTTTAAAATTAATACAAATTAGATTTTAAAATAATTGATTAAACATTACAAGACAATTGAATTAACCGTTTTATGACCAATACGTCATGTAATCGACGAAAATCTAATTTATTTAAACTTTATTTGACACAAAACGGAATCGTATGGTAAATTCAATGAATTCAACTATACCATTTGAGTAAGCCACTTGCGGCACACGCTGTATAAATATGTATATAGTTTAAGACGACATAAATTGATTTTCTTTAAATCTCACAACACAAAATCGAAAAACGAAATGAAAATATTACGACAACCCAACAAATTTAAACAAAAAAAAAAAAAAAAAAAAATCCAAAACCCTTATCATTTAATTTTCATCAAGAGATGTTTGTTTAAATTTTCTTTTTTGAAATTTTCCTTTTTATTTTATTTTGTATATACGACATTGTTGTTCCCTGCGAGACTTCGAATGTAAACTCCCATTTTGGATTTAACGGTACATAATTTTATTTTTGGAACACAAATACTAATGCTAATTTTGAATACAATGTGACTAATTTTTTCTAAAGTCCTCTTTCCGTGTGTCTTATGAGACCACATAAGGATGAAAATATTTCTGAAGAACGAACATCGATTTGGTAATATTCATATGTGCTCCAATATTTTATTTTAACTGGTCAACCATATTACGTGACAAAGTATAATGTGCAAAGGAATAAAGGGTTTCCCATTTGCAATGTTTAGTTAAAATTTTGTTTAATTTTGTTTACCCAGACACAACTGCCTGCAAAAATCTAACACCAAAATTGAGTGGGTTTTCAAGGACAGACAAACGCAAAGTGCAAGACCGCAAAAAGAAACTTTGAGGAATAAAGGCCGACACACATTATTTTTGATCAATCAAGGTAAATCCACATCCAGAAAGCCAGCAAATGGTATATCTGCCTCCAGAACGTCTACAATTTGTCCATCCTATTCACAAAGCATAGGCGTAAAGTACTGTGTGACAATTAAACTATGCAGCTTGAACTTTAATGTGGTTTCAAATCACATCTTGGTCAAAATGTCCGAATGGAAGAATTTTTCCAAAACCAAATATTTCCTATATCCAAAATCGTATATAGAAGTGGGCAACACTAAAAGGGTCCAGATACTTTTTTACGTGAATCGATTTTTTTTAAATCACTTAATGATTTTGAGTGGACAAAGTAAATTTTAACTCCCATTATTTATTTCCACTTGATAAAAGTTCACCAACTAACACCAACCGAGTTTGGTGGTCAAAAAAAAAAAAAAAAAAAAGAAAAAATATCCTTCGCCACCATTATTTTGTGATTTGCTTCGAAACGTATTTCAATTAATTTATAATTAATTTAAACGTCTACGAAATGTTAAATTGACAAAATGTATTTACCTTGATGAAACTTTTTATCAACCGTTATTATGCAGAAAGTTTGTATCGTAAATTTGCAAAAACTTAGACATTTCTTTAATATTGACGATGGAAGTTCATAACTTTAAAATTACTTTAGAAGTTTCGTCTTTTAGACAATTTGTTATTTAATTGCGTTTATATACCTCCTATACATCGTCACTGGTTTGTTGTTGTATACATTTGTATGGCGATGATTACATTGGTATATTGGTAAGGGAAAAATATAGAGTTGAACATTATGGGTATAAAGGCTAAAGGTATTGATCAGAAAATTACTCTAGGTAATTTAGACATTGACATTTTGTTGTCATCAATGCAAGTTGTATCTAATAAAGAGTCATTTCTTTAATTGTCAAGTGTCATGCCTATACTTAGATATTTAGCTGTATTTGCAAGTAGAGCTTGTTCAAGTTTGTTCACTGTTAAGTGGTCGGCCGATATGGTGCAAAAGGCTGCAGTTGCTTTTGTTTCCTTTCGGATTATTCTCCACCTATTTGACTGCATGTCGTCGTTCTGGCTTTTAATAAAACTTAAAAATCGTTTCGAAGTCAATTTGGGCCCGAAGGAAATTCTTCGCCTCAATCGCCTTTAATTGTGGTTCTTCTCCAGGTTTAATTTCACCAACTATTAAATTAAGCTATAGAGAGGTGGCTGTATTGGCACATACCAACGTATTAGCCACCCTAGTCGGTATTCAATCCTAAGTAAATCCGGCTTCAATACTTTCTCTTCTTGCTTGTCCACTTCCAGAATCTGTTCTTGAAAAGCATTTAGCTGATCAGGACTCTCCATGGAAATTCCAAAGGCATGAATTCAATGAACTAAGGCCGAACCTTAGACCCTGAGTTTGCCACCAGAACACAGTTCTCTTCTTTTTGTCTCTTCCTGCTTTTCCCTGGTGAAGTAGCCGCCGCAGAATCAATTCTTTTAGGCGCTTGAAACTCTAAAAGAGCACTAGTCTTCTTTTGCGCCAACAATTTTGCTTTTCTTCTGGGAGTCCCTCTTTGCGCAAGCTGTCTTTTATACAGCTCTTTTGCTCCTCCACACAACTTAATATGGGTAAGACTTAATGGAATGTCAATGACATTTACCTCCGAACTATTATTCATGTGGTTTTTACCTCCTATTTTGACAGAAGGTCCTTCCCCAATTACGGGGAATAGTTTACGTTCTCTGAAGACTTCGAAAGGCCAAGAAGACTTAAGTCCTCGAAACTCATTCGTAGTACCTCGTCAGACGATTCACCAGCCGAGCGAGCTGGAGTAATTAGAGGACATTGCTTCTCGAACTTCAAGGTGAACCCTTCTCTCCAACGTAAGTACCACTAAAGAGGCTTCAAAAACAAGACTACAACAGCATGCATGTACGCACTCTACCAGAAGGTTACGGAGCTGGTAACTATTACTAAGCTTTACTCCCCCTTCCTACCAAGGCACTATACAGCCGCCCTTCCTGAGTTACAGACGCTGACCAGGGGCCACTCAATATGGGACAGACGCTTCTAGATTTATTACCCGCCTCTAACGAAAGGTTTAGCTCGCCGAGCAACGTGTTTTCTCAGGACTCCCTAGCCCCCATTCCACATTCACACGTCCATTCAAGCATTTATATGGAGAGTCCAAACTAATGCGATCCATTTCATTCCAAGGATTGGCCCGTTTATAGGATTCCCCACTCACTCAAAGGAGAACCAAGGAGCACCATCATTTTGTCATTTCATACTGGATATCATGGGCACTAAAAATTTAATTCTGAGTCTAACCACTCCCCACTTCTCTGAGACTCTCCTCCCAGCAGGATCAAAAAAGAGAAAGGATTAAAAGGGAAGTTAATATGTGTTCGAGTTTCTTTTGACTATTAGGCGTACTATCTCAAACTGCTTATTGTATAGTATTGTTAAGTAGAAGTAATTCTAATTGGGCCTACCATTGTGCCGAATTCTGAATTGTTACTGGTACGATTGACATGGTCACTAACTAGTTTCTGCAAAGGTTTCCAATTTATTTAACAATCTTTTTCTTAACAATCATTGCACTGAGAGTCATGATTACATGATTTTACTTTATCAGGCGGGTTTCATTGTATTCCAGCTACTTGATCAGTGTTAAGGAGGGAGTTTTGTTGAATTTCTCCACTTTTCGGAGACGACTCCGCTTTCTTTTGTTCACTTTTTTCCTTTTCCTTTTTAAAGCCAAATCTGTTTTTCTTTCTAGTTGATCTTAGAACATCTGCGAAGACTTTAAGATTACTTAAAATTACTTGAAATTTGAAAATGGGCACAGATATAAGTTGGTCGTTCACTAGTTAATAATTAAGACTATGTTCTGGACAGGATACATGTCAAATACTATGTCGTAGTTATGTTTTACAAAGCTATGCTGAAACAATTTTACTGGTTGAAGTACTAATATCACACAAACTAGAAAATTGGAAAACTTTTTTTTTGTATTTATTTCAAGTTTTGGTTGGTTGGTTTTCGTTTTCCATTTTGTGAGTGATTTAAAATCAATGATTACACCGAAAAAAAAAATTTTTTTGTTTACTTTTCTTTTCCATTTTTTTTTTTTTTAAGAAAACATATTTTCAAAAACGATAAAATTATCTTTGATCAGTTAAAAAATTAATTTATCATTATTTCGTTTAACTGTGCTAGCTTTTGGTGAATTCAAGTTATAATTTTTTTTTATCAAATAACAATTCGTTTTGAGTCAGTTCTGTGGGTTGATTTAATTTTTTCTAAATGTTATTTTAAAATCAATAGACATTTTTATCAAAGTTTTGCGCTTTTAATGAAAAACTGTCTAACAATTTTTGTTTTTTGGGGTGGAGGCACACGAAGTCTGTTAAGGTATTTCTTTATAACTGATATTACCAAAATAACAATTATCTTTTTGTGTATTACCAGAGAGTAGATACTTAAAGAGACAAGTTCTCATTTTTCGCAGCAAACGATGAAAACTAAGAGGCATATATACAATTCAAATTAATTTTCCTTTTCTATCTTTCATGTTTTGTGCACGGAAAAAATGTTAGCATGAAATATATATTATGTAACAATGTATGTACAATACATTCACATGCATAAACAAATAAAAACCAAAAATATAATCTCCTATTTATCAATGAAATATATTTTTGATCGTAAACCAAAATCCTCTTTACTACAAGCCATACTCATGCTATTTAATCATATACACATGAAAATGTATTGTAAGTAAAAAACGTGTCGATATATGATTTAGAATATAGTGTAAAATAAAATAAACATTTCCATACCATAAAACAAAAGACAGTAATAATTGTCAAAAAAAAAATTAAAAGGCAAAATTGATGTTATCTCTTTCTTATACAAAACACAAATAACAAAAAAAGAGACGAAAAAATTCTCAATTATCCGTAACCATTAAATAGTGTGCTTAACTTAGAGGTAAAAATGTTAATTAGTGGTAGTAGGAATGAGAAAATTAAACATTTTTTGATATAGATCTTCATAGCACCAATACACTCAATTGTGTAAATAGGTTTTGTTTATCTGTGTCAACGAAAGTTACAAAAAGTCACGAATTTAACTGATCATTAAAAAAAAAGAAAATTTTGTAAATACATATGTAATTAAATAATATATCTAAACCACTCTATATATTATGTCATTGTATTGTATTTATTAAGTGCTAGCGAATTATATGAAGTTCCACGAAATATAAAGAAAAATGTGTACTTACAAATTAAAAAATTAAAAAAAAAAAAAAAAAGTCAAAACAAAAAAAATATACATCACGAATTTGGCCGAAAAAAGTGTGTAAAACCGATACAATTTATTTTGTTTTTTTATATTTATTTAACACAAAAAAAATTTAATTATAGTTGCATTACAAAACATTTTTTTTTTTCTATAGCCATTTTGTTAATTCCGCATTCATCTACCTCTACAATAGTAATGAGAAAGGAAAAACAAAACCAAACAAAATTGAAAATAAAAATCACAAATGCAAAATAATATGCAACAAGGATAGATATATACTTCAACATATGTTTTAGTTTCGCTTTATACTGGCATGCAATAACCAGTATACACTATATATTTTTTATTATTTCAAATGCCATTTTAACATACGAAATTTATCATTCTTATGTTCTTTTTCTATGGTATTACAATAAATCTTTGTTCTCAGACGGTCACAGTTAAAAAATTAAAACGTTAGTTTCGTTTTCATGTGTTCGTTGACTTGCACGACATCTGACATCGTAGTTTAATATTTTTGCATAAAAACATTTATAAAATGTCAAAAGCGTTTGATAGATTGATTTTCTATCGAACTTTGAATATTTAATTTCAGCGAGTTGAATTTTTGCTTGAATAGAAGGCCAATGGTTCCTTTTTCAAACTGATTATGGTAATAGCAAATATTTTTGTCTACTGGTTTTTAAATGGAAAAACTTTCCGATCGATTTGGAGAATAATGTTTATTTGGTCTTGCCATACTTCCTGAACGACCTTTATATTGTTTATGGTTGTTTTCTTGTTTGTATTTTCTTTTCTTTATTTTTTTTGACTTTTAAAATAGTGGCAAAACCTAGCCTCAAATATTTTATCTGCAATGTTGTTGTATACTATGCAGAAATTGGTCACTTGTAGCCAAGGTAGTTCTAATATGAATTTTACTGCGCATAAAATTAATCTTAAAGGCCATCAACACCAGTATTTTGACTAATCCCATCATATTCCAGAAAGAATGGGTTATGTGAATCCCCCTTTTATTAAATGCTCTTTAAATATAATATCAAATTTCAAAAGTGGTCAGATAAACATGTTAAATTCCCCAATTTTATGGAACGCCGAGATTTTCCCCAAAAAAAAAATAAATGTTTAACCTAAAATATTTTATGTATTTATACATTAAAAAAAATTAAAATGGCAGGGCAGGGGGAGCAATCGAAAAACATAAAACCGGAAAATTAAAAAAAAAAATTCCATTATAAATTTTCTTTTAAAATTTTTTTTTTTTTGTTTCGAAAGAAAATGAAACTTTAATATTTTCATTAATTTATTTCTAATATATAATCTTTGACTGAAAATGTTTTCGAAAAGTTTTTTCCCATTTTTAATAAGAAAATAATTTATTAAGATCTCGATGTGTACATACTCGTGTATAGCGTAAAACAAAAGTTACCACACTATATAATCGGATGATGGATCTAATTAAAATTGTACAAAACAACTTAGCACTTTATTTAACTATACGAGTATAATATACAAAGTATAATATCCGCTAATTAATTAGCACAAAATTCTGACACTTAGTTTTACTTGAATTATCACTACTGACACAAAAAAAAATTATTCTGAGTTCCTCAAAGGTCAATGTGTTGTCAGTTTAGGAATGGTAAATTCAAGAAAACAGTAAAACAATATTCTTTTTCCTTTGAACTGTGTTGACAATCCTGTGGACTTGCTCTATAGTCTCATGCTTATTTCGAAATCCAAATTAATGATCTTATAAAATAGGCCATTCTTCTTGAAAATTGTTTGCTGTAATTGTTAACTTGTTTATGTGAATACGCACTTTAGATTCAAAAACATTAGACTTTTTTTTCATTACTTCTCATCCAATTTCCATTTGGGCCGAGACTCGGCTCATAAATGGTATAGACCAATTTCTTTGTCGATGGTAGAAAAATAAATAATTTAAGTAGCACAATTGGAATTTTTCAGTCATGTTTAGTGTTATAGGGTATTTAAACGTACAAAGTTGCAGTTCGAGCTGTTCAAATTCCTAAGGAGCCGCAACAAGATAGTTCCCAGACCAGATTTAGTAGCGAGCAGTCATATGCCATGGCATGTATGATGGGACAAATCCGACAGTTGTCCCAACAAGTTTCATCCTTGACATAACAATTCAATGATCGTTATCTCGAAGAAGAACCAGTATATTCCAACCAGTTCACAACCTGTTTTTTTCGGTAAAGGCAAATTACAAACCTCACAGTTTGTTCCGCCAGTTAACAACTTTGCACCGTCACGGCTAACAGCAGGAGAACACCAGTATTCCCCATCAACTCAATTACCACGGTTCAATGCTATGGAGATGTAGTCCCAAAATCATTCGTCCATACCGACGGCCAATCAACTACCTAATACGCAGTATCCTAATATGGTTAATGTCCCATTGCCTTCGTTGATACCAAAGCAATATGTACCTAATTATGGTTAGCCAGTTCCAGCGTCCGATTACCATCATTATGAACAGCGGAGTCTATCAAAAAGTGGTTTATCTTTTGATGGTTCTCCAACTGGGATATCAATTGAACTATTTTAATTCCAATTGGAAACCTTGGCGGCTTCAATGAACTTGAACTTCGATCTGCTGCTAACGGAAATTAGTTTTGTATTGACTGGATTAGCTTTGCATTGGTATTGGACATTCCGACAACAAAATCCTGGAACCCAATTGCCAGAACTGAGACAACAGATGCTAATTCCAAATGAATCCTTCCTAGATTTTTATAATCAAATTTGGTGACTCACCTTACAATTGAGTACATCCTATACCGATCAACAGTTGATCAAAATTTAAAAAAAAATATGCGACGTGGACTTCGGTATCAACTAACGGATAGACAGTTTGATACTATTAGTGACTTAATCAGCAGTTGCATGAGCTGGGAGAATACATTGGTCGATTTAAATATTGATCCGGATACTTTCATTCCTTTTCAACAAGAGGGACCTTCTTACGAACACCGAAAGACTCCGATAGCCAGAGGGATAGTTAATTATAAAAGCAATTCGATGGATAGCAATTATGCTGATAGTACTAGCATGTGGCAAATAGTGTACCCTATTATACTCGAGGAGCAGCAATTCCGCCGTTAAATTATGTTGACTCAAGCCCACCTTTGTTTCCGGCATATTCTCCTTACCAAGTGAGGCCTTAAATCAGCCAGATGTAAGTTACAATAGATCATCATACGCTGAAGAACCAACGAGAAACCGAAGTTGCTTGACCAATAAAGATTTCACGTATGTTATTTGCTACAATTGCGATGATATTGGTCACGTATTTACTGAATGTTCCGTGCCGCCAACGAGATGGTTTTGCTACAGATGTGGTCTAAAAGACACTATCACTCCTAAATGTACGCGGTGTGCACGAAACCAGAAGAGAGTACAGTGGAGAACTGGGGACCAGGGAACTATGAACAATGGTCCACTCAGCCGTGTTTCTGACATCATCAACTCCGCCGAGGCTACCAAATCATAAAGGACGACAAACTAAAATCCAGTGTAGTGTCGTCAATCATTCAAATAGATCCTAGTGATAAACGACCTTATGCCAAGGTAACAAGTGACAGGATCGGGTATATCGGGCTCCTGGACTGTGGTTCCACCAACAGCGTTTTAGGTTTTGGCTCGGATAAATTTCTAAGCGATCCATCCTCCAACTTCCATAGTTTTTCAACATATACATACATACCGCTAGTGGACACCCAAAACGTGTTTTTGGCTATATTACGGCATTTGTTGAATTTAATGGTCAAAACCATTCGATTAATTTGTATGTCGTGCCCTCATTAGATCAGCCGTTATATTTGAGGATTGACTTTTGGAATTTATTTAGGATCACTTTGATGTTCGCCGGTTACTTTGGTGCAAAAGTCAAACGGTTAGGTTCGTCTGTGCTTAGATGCCCGTGAATTGAATAAGGTCACCGTCAAGGATGCTTATCCGTTACCATTTATTGATTTAGGCACGGCGTTTACGGGGCAGTTTACGAAGGCTTTGTAATGCTAGACTGTTCGTGGTCGTTACACTGAAGCCGCTTTTATGGTAGCGTTCGTTCGAATTTTCTTCAGTATTTTTTTCACTAGAGTTGGTTCAACATTTGTAAGTCGCGCAATTTTGTTCGTTGAAGAGATCGAACGTGTTTTGTTAGCTGATAGTTTGGGAATTTTTGTGTTCGTGGTAAACACATTTTTTTATAGATGTAACACCGTTGTAGGTTGTTATAGATGTGTATATGTGCACATATGTTTATTATATATTTCTTTTTATGTGTTTATGTGTATATGTGTGTGTTTGTGTATGTGTATATATAAAGGTGTATGAAAGTGGGATTCACAAAGGGCTTAACAATTTAAGGGATTTGATAAATACGGGAAGCTTTTGTTTCCTTAGTTTAAGAAGTAAATGATGTGTGTGTGTGTCTTTAAAACAAAAATTCCCTGAATGGAGGTACCGTGGTTTTTGGTTTTTCAAGTGTTTGTTGCGTCTAGTGTTCATGTGTGATGTGTTTCGATTGTCGTTGACGGCATGGTTCGTGTTTATCGATTGTGTTTATTTTTAATCACGGTGTCATGATGGTCTGTTATGGTTGAGGTCTGTGAGGCACCCTATATAGTATGTGGGGATTGCGTATCACTACAATTTTTATTTTTTTTTTATTTTTATTTTTTTGTTTTTGTGATCTCTTTTGTTTTTGTAATATAGAGGGTGTTTTTTTTCTTTATATCATTCGTGTCTGATTGAATAGGTTCCCATTAGAATGTTCCTATTGATTGTCAGTTGTGTGGAAGTGTCGATGTGTGCTGGCGTGATGTGTGGACTTGGACATTGCTTGGAATTGCCTATGACTGGACAGGTTGGAGATGGTTGTGGGATGTTTTTTGTTTAGTGTGGTGCCATAGATTCTCTATGGGATTAAGATCGATTGTTTATGGTGACCATTCTGTGGTTTTTTGACCAAAGTTTTCAAGAAGTTTAGTTGTAGATTTGCTTTTGTAGATTGGAGCAATATCTTGCTGTAGTAGGAAGTCTGTTATTATCAATTTGCACCCGGAAACCATTGCATGTTCTTTGGGGGCCTTCAAGTGTGTGCTTGAAGTAACTTTTCCCGGCAGCATTGTGCGATCTCCTATGCCATTGTAGCTGAGACACCCCAAACCATTACTTCGCCGTCTCTGCTGTGCCAGGTTGGCGCTGTTATGTTACGAGCGTCTCTTTATTGGGGTGTCGAATGGAAGTATTTCTTTCCGTAGCTTCCATTTGGGGGAAGGAGCGATTCGTTTCTGTTTCTCTTGCATACTGTTTGTCTCACTTGGAACAGATTTTCCTCTACTCAGAGGGTCTATTTGCACAAGCGTGGTCTGCCTTAGACATTGTGTTTCTTTTGCGCCCTCTTCCTTTGGGCACTTTGGGGTTTTGGATTTCCAAGTTTGGTACATCACCGGGTTTTTGTAGCAGTTTGTATCTGTGTTATTATAACTGTGTTATACTCTGTGTTATATTGTGGGGTGTATCCCTACCCCACAAAAATTTACTAACTATTGACTATCACGGTATCTGTAACCGGGTCGATCTTAATAATTAACTAATATCTTACCTTATCTTTCCAAGTATAGGTAAAAACAGTACGGTAGGCTCTGCGCTTTCCGGAAGATCCTGCTTAATGCTTGGTCGTATATTCTAAATCAATCAATTACTTCTCATCAAAATTCCATTTGAAAGTCTAATTGGCGAACTCGAGTTTGTCGGCCTCTTAAAATGTCTAGTTGCTTTCCATAAGTAATATTCTGTTCCCTCTGTTGTCGAGAGTTTACATAAAAAGTTTTGGATACCTTCATTGTCTTATTCTTTCAGAGCTTCCCTCAAGCTTCTATTGCTCTCGTTTAGTTTTGGCTATTTTTGCTGTTCACTTTTCAAAAAAAAAATATATCACGAGTTGCTTTTCTGCTGCTTTTACAAAAATATATCTTAGATCAGAAACTTTATTTTAATCCGTAGGCCAGTAAGAAGGATGTCCTGCAGATAGAATCCAAACTCGTTTTTTTAAGAAGTCGTCAACTTTAAACCCCATTGAGTTAGTTTTGCATTATAATCACCTCCTCCAATGAACGTCTTCTACCATCTGGATGATTAGTAATGTAAATCGAATACCCATTAATTTTGAAATGTTTTTTTTTTTTTTTGACAAAGTGTGTTTCTAATATTAACATTGTGTCAATAATATCAAAATATCTACTTAGAAGCAAGGACTCATCCGTTTGAAACGTCCTTAAGGAACAGTTTCAAGTCATCCAAGATATGAAATCACATCGATTAGCTCTATCAAATTTGTTGGCAGTGATCATTGATTGATCACTTCATAGGTACGATGATAGTTTTGGTACAACTCAGAAATCTCTGGTGTACGCCATCTGTCCCGATATTTTTCAATCTCATGTTGGAATTTATCTATTGTAAAAGTTAAATACCGTGGTCAACTTGTCCCTTCAAATTGTGGTGAAAGTTCGTTTATGACCTTGAAATACAAAACATAATTTTTTTACTGGTTTCCCAGTAACAAACCCCACACCAAGTTCGCCGAACGCTTTACTTACCTTATTACACATACAAACATTTAAATTCTCGCTATGTGTATGTAAAGTACAGAAATTGATTTAGTGCCGTATGAGAAGAGGTAGTAATGCATATCTGAAATATTTTGTAATGTCCATGGGAATTTTAATAGCCGTAATAGAGTAGTAAAAATCTACTATAATTTAGATGATGATTAATGGCGATACAGTGGGGAAGAGTTATTCATGTATAGTCGTATACGTATAATGTGTGTATATGCTCGTAAAATACTGGTTAATAGTTGACCACACATATAGAATGTAGATGTAGATAAATAATCTAAATGTATTTTTGTGGCTTTTTATATGATCATAATATCCATTAGACGCAGGTAGTTAAAAGTGAAAACCATGTAATGTACTAAGGTGTTACGATTATAGCACCCCATACACATTTGTATAACCTCACATTAGCAAATCCTATCATTTATTAAAGTAAAAACTATTACAGTTGATACATTAGTTAAGCAACAGTTATTCGGTGATTTTGCTTAACTTTTTCACCAATGTTACGCTGATTGATTCTGCTTTTAGTTATCAATTATTGATAACGGCTAAGCGTAAACGAAGGTCTTTAAAAAAGAGGCTGTAATTTAAACTGGTTCATTATGAATTCAATGGAAATGTTGAGGTTTCAAAAATAAGTCAGCAATTGCCAAAATTTTAGTAATCTGTAACTTTCCAATTTATCTCAAAAAGGTTCCACTTTTTAATGTTGGTTATCTAATTTTAATAATTTCTGAATAACAATTAATAATCCAGGAAACAAAAGAAGGGCCCAATATAAAAAAAGTAAGAAAAAAGTTGATCAACAAAATAACGGTACTTTAGTTTTCTTAAAATGGCTATACCTTTGGATATAAAAGATTTAGAAACTAGCTTTGTATACGGAATTATCTGAGAATTGGTGGTTATATCGAAGTGAGATATTTCAGAAAAATGTGTGGGTACCCTCATTCCGGGTTTCTCTTTTGTGTGTTTGAAAAGAAAACCGTTTTCAGAACGATACGAAACTTTTTGTTACCTGTGTGAGCTAGCAGATGTTTAAATCTGCGCTATGCATCATTTTAAGGGAGTGATTCATGCTAATTACGTGTGATACCGTGCGGACAAACCGAACAATACTATTAAATATTGTATATAGGTAAAAAGGGATTCAGGGCAATATTATTCAGTATAATTTTGAATTTCAAAAAGTAAAGTTGTCAGAAAATTTTTAAATTTTTAAATTTTATAATTTTTTATTTTTTTTCCTGTATCTCCAATTTAGGAGCATAGGGCGTCTACTTTTCTGGACCATCTTACTCTATTTAGGGCTATTGCTTTAATTGCCGTCCATGATTTTCCCAGGTGTTTTGCCTCTGCTAGCATCGCTGGCCTTCCAACCTTTCTTTTTCCTTGTGGGTACCAATCTAATGACATCTTCGTTATATCACTTGATGCCTTTTTCAGTGTGTCGCCAATCCATCTCCATTTTCGTCGCTTTATTTCGATCTCAATGTCTGACTGACATGTTGTTCTGTGCAGATTGATGTTACTAATCGTGTTAGGCCAGAAGCACTTAAGTATTCGTCGGAGGGATTAGTTTACGAATACCTGTAGCTTCTGTATGATTTTTCCTGTATGCTTCCATGTCTCAAACCCATACAGTAGTACCGATTTCACACATGAGTTGAACATTCGTATCTTGGTCTTGCGCGACAGGACAGAAGTATTCCAGACTTTTGTGTAACATGTTGAATGTATGTCTGGCTTTATTTATACGTTTGTGTATGTCTTCTTCTGTTCCACCTGTTTTCGTTACTGTGCAACCAAGGAATACGAATTCATTTACATTTTCAATTAGTATATTGTTGATGTGCATCGGTGTGGTTATTTTTGTGTTGAGTCTCATCGTCTTGGTTTTTTTGATATTAATCTTGAGACCAACTTCGTTAGCTAGATCTGATAGCTGTTGCACATTCTGTTGCATGTCGGAGTGTTTGTGTGTGAGCAAGCATATGTTGTCTGCATAGTCTAAATTATTGAGCTTACCAGTTAACCCCCATTGAATGCCATTAGGAGTCTTGTTATCTAGTTTCCGCATTACACTGTCTAATACGATTAGGAACAGCATTGGTGACAGTACGCAACATTGCCTTACTCTTCGAGTATTGTAGACCATTAGCGTTCCTTATATGTGGTATGTTTGTAATTTTACCAGTGACCTTTCTTACACACTGGTGTAGTGCTTGCATATGCTAGCTTTGATGTTTCATGCAAGAGTTCTGATGTTTCAGTTTCCGATTTGTGCCCTTGTACGATAGCCAAGGGTCGATATTTGTGTTGGTGTCCGGTTTGTGTTGTTATTTGTAATAGTATTCGTTTCTGTAATCATTTTGGTTTCAGATTGATGAATGATTGGGCCATTGAATCCTAGCCAGTTTCCAAGGCTGCTAGATAAGGTATACTGGCATGCCGGTGGGGAGGCCTCATTATTTTTCATGTTTTATACTTTTTCTTCTTAGATGTTACCAAGCGGTCAACCAAATATGTACTAACCTCGCATATAGTTGCTTGACGATGTTCATGAATGGTGTGACGTCTCTTCTGCCTCCTCTACTCTAAAATTTTAAGAACAAGTGTGTCATCATTTGGTTTGAAAATTAATTGTTTATATTGTTGCGAAGTGATTCACGAGATTGACTCGAAGAATGTAAGCCGGTACAAGCAAGTTAGTGTTGTGAAATCAACCGAAACGCAACCAACTATCCTGGTTCCTTGATATAAACGCAATTACGCGTAGAGAAGTATCGTCAATACGCGGATTGATGGGTCAATTAATTTGTGGACACAAAATGCGCGATATCATCTGAAATGCTAAAGCAAATTTACAGAAGTGACCACTAATTCGGCCAGAAAAAAACTCATAAATGACAACTGTCGTGTAGGTTTTGAAGTTTTGTGTGCCTTCATAAAACAAAGTAATGAATATTAATCGCATTATGCGATCCGAAGGAAAAACTAAGGGAATTCAGTGGCAATGGTGTAGATCTGTACGGTGACTACTACTTGAGGGACCAGCTAATAAATAATTTTAGACCAAATTCAATTTCATAATCAATCGATGGCCACCAACAATATCATCTAGCAAGTTGTTTCATCCTGGTAAAGCCCCAATGCCCTTGATGGAGCAATTCCAATTAAGAAATAGTGTCTTGTCGCCGAAAACAGGTGGGGAGGTAAGACATTTGTTTGTAGAACTATTAAAATAATCGTCCAGCTTTGCAATCGATTGATGGTGTGTATTGGTAACTTTGGGCTAAATTATGTGAGACGGGGTTTGTGATCCGTCACCAGTTGAAACTTTCTACTGGTGAAATTTAGTGACACCATAAATGATAGATAATTGAAACCGTTTTCCTCCAATTAAGTTTTAGATCCGCCGTCAATTGTTCCATCAACCGCTGAAAAATATTTGGAGCACTAGTAATAACAAATGGTAGTCGTTATGGAATTGATGAACTTTTTAGTCTCTTCCGTCATTTCGATTTGGAAATATGCATCTTTTACATCGATGTTTGTGAAATATTGTCCACTTTGTAGTCGATAAAATAACTTGTCGATTCTGGGGATCGGATGCCGATCGATTTCAATTTGGTGATTTAGTGTTTGTTACCTTGAAATCCACATACATCTTTCCAAGGAATCTTCAAACAGTAGATGATGTTTTGAACCAATTTAGCAATCCCGTGTTTCAGTTCGTCTACGAAATTCTCTTTGGATGACACTGAAAATATATTACTAGGCTCATGTACAATTTTTAAATTAAATGATTTAAACCAGTCGATGTTCATAATGTTTGATATATCGTCCTGGTCTACCACAAATAACAGTAAAACAAACTTATAATTTTTGGACATAACATTTACGTAGCACGTGCCTTTCACCTTAATCGTGTTTCCTCCATATGCTCGAAAAATTTTCGATGTCGGTGTACAAATCGGATTTCCAAGTTGTCGGTTAACATTTAGACCTGGAATGATCGACTTGGAATGATATTGGATGATCGTTAACTTTGAGTCCAATCCAAATCTTACTCGGTACTCGTTATTATCGAGTTGGTGATTAACTAGATATCGGTTACTAAGCCTTGATGTGGATCGACCTCTGGAACGTGTCATACAAATACTAGCAAAATGACCTATTTTCCGATAGTGATCATAAATAGCATTGGCAAACCGGCAGCGTCGACGATCGTGTTCGTCCAAATATTTAGAACACTAATAGTAAAAATTTGAACTGGAATTCGACCGACCTTGATTACGATTTTGAAAACAAACGGCATCGTCGGCTAATCCGTTTATTTCGGCTGTATCGGCTTCTCCTCTCATAGTATCAAACATGTTTTCGTTGTAGATTCATAAAATCTTGCGATTTTTAGCTCGCCATACAATGTTGATTCAGTTGTTCCAAATAAAATGGCCAATGATGCTTCTTTTCATCGAACGAAAAAAAGGTGGAATTGCCCCACTACCCGTTGGTTTTACTGCATTTTCGTTTATCCATTTTTGTTGGTTGACTATTAGGTTACTCATAAATTGATTTTGTTTGGCGGGAATTTGTTCTAATGTTGCCTTATCCATCAGGAAAAATGTATTATCCTCGTTGGCCACTTTTATAATTAAAATACACTTTTCTAATTTGACATATTTATTAAAGTGGTGTGACAACCATTTGTTTTCAGCGTACAATCTCGAATGACAAAATTAGCAAATAATAAAATGTGATTGCAAGAGTTAACAGTTAATCAGGAAAAGAAAGCTGGTTTTAGTATAGTACAAAATAAGATATTACACTTGGTAAAGTACTAATCACTCTAGGTGCACCTCTTTAGGCTTGCCTCGTTGCCTCATTTATAATTTTGTTGGTTAGTTATAACTTTTAATGTTATTCGAACTATTGCAAACTTCAAGTCTCCTGGCAGTCTCAAATTTCCTGGTGACATCGTATCGGTCACTGCCGATCAAAGGACCATCAGAACCAGGGATCCGGCCTATTTCAAAAGAAATTTGATCTTATTGATGTATTTTAACAATCTAATCTTAATAAGCCATACTTTCGAGGACGAGTTTTAAAAAGTGATTGGACGGTAGTTGTTCACCGATTTAACAACACCTATACTTTTAATTTGTCAGTACATGTACAATGCTTAAAATAGATCGCTTTAAAGTAATATTAGAAACACCATAATCACCGCAGAAGAATTTGTATTTTGTTAACTCATTCATGGAGCTCGAATAAAATACTCGTTAAAAATGTTGGCAGAATCCACATCAGTTACCACCCAAATTATTATTATTTATGGTATTTCCCAATAAATCATTGACAACCTTCTATTTGGATTTATAGTCGGTTCGTTTGCTCTAAAGGTTGTGTTTTTCTATTTCCTTCTCAACGATTTTTTCTTGTGTTTCATCTTTATTTTCTACAGTTATCATATCCATGTTTGCTATTAAGTAGTTAGTTAACCACTCTTTTTCCATAGCCTCACTAAGTCGTACCACCATCGTTTCTTTTCTTCCAATTCTTTGAAAAGCATCATTCTTTTATTATTCACAATCCCACAGCTGTCACCAATTGTTACGGTTGTCACAATTGGTGACAGCTGTGGGAAAGTAATTGCCTTACATTAATTGCCAGTTTCGACTTTATTTTTGAATGAAAAATAACTGTCATAATTGTATTTAATTATATCAATGATTGCAACCATTTTAACATCATATTCTTTTTGTGATTTTAAATCAATAACTCTCGCTTCCTATGGACCGATTCAGGCCAATTACCAAACATTTTTAACAAAATTTGCATTTCTGTTTTGAAAAAAAGACAAATCGATCTTCACAACTCAAATTTTTTTACTGAATTTTCATTAAAATTAATGAACCGTTATTTTAATTTTAATTTTACAACAACACACAAATTCGATATAGGTATACGCAACCCACATTCATAATACGAAATGAGAAAATCGATAAGCCCCTCTCATTTTATTAGTCTGTCATGTGTCAAAATCAAAATAAATAATTTTAAATATTAAATCAATTTGTAGAGAAAAATTTTAATTTTCCCAAAAACATAGATAAATTGAGATAAATTTGTTAAGATTTTTGTTTTTGTTGGAGCAGGAAGGAGATATAAAAGGGTGAGTTGTTACTTAGGCGAATTAACTTCGTTGTTATACACTCACACGTATATCGAACGGAAGTATTTTCATGATAGATTTATTTTGTGTTTTTTTTTGGATGATTACAACGAAAGCCACATAAAACTTTAAATCCCTCAATAATTTGGAACAAAAAAATAAAATTTTAAATTAACGAACGGACATACGTAGTTTGCACCATAACCGTCCAACCAAATTTGTTTGTTACATGAAAACAAATTACAATTTGATTGATTGAAAATTTGATTAAATTGAATACGCAGCTGATCTATCATTGATATATAATAATTACGTACATAGATAAAGGGTTTTCCATTTTTTAGGTTTTCTATTTTTTGGTTACGAATGGGTCGTAACGTTAAGCCGGTTCCTGTATGTAATGTTACTACCCCCACCCTATGGTCTGATCCTGGATGCACTTTAACGAGTCATTTATAGAAGGAGGGGAATTTGGTTCTTTTATGACCACTATGCTGTCAATTTTTATATTTGATTAATCTTCATGCCATTTAGGTCTTTGTTGTAGGTTTGTGAAATATTTCAAACTCCATCTCTTCCAAAATTGTTGGTTAGTTGTTTGAATGATTTTTTGAACTAGTTGGTTGGCCAATAAGGAACTGTGCTGGTGTTAATGCATCCATATCTTCATTGGTTAATACATAAAGGACGCGAATTTAAAATGGATTCTATTTCAGCCACCAATGTTGACATTTCCTCCCAGCAGCCGCCCACAGACCTGTCAAGAGTGGTGATCTTGGTGGAATAAAATGGAAACTTATGTGGTCTCTGTTGAGAAAATCGGAAACAGCTTTAGTGATAAAATTTAGCTCGCTGTCACTGTGAATTTCTTTACATTATTCTCTTTTTGCCACAAATTTTCGAAACACAGCAATAAATGCTTCGTATGTGAAATCAGTGATCAATACTAAGTTTTTTTTTATTTTTTTTATTTTTATTTTTTATTTTTTTTTATTTATTGAAACTAGTCTTTTCAGACTAACCATCAATTTACAAAACTATACTGAATTCTTAAAAACTAAACTATAATGAGGTCACTGTTGAACCAGCGATGCTCAATGCCTGTTCGTTAATAGGTAGCTGCTCACATACTGACGAGCTCGAAGGGTTTGGTTCTCTTTCGTCTTCCAACCAAGTGTTCATTATCCAGTAGCCGAAAGGCTTCCGCATTACCATGTTGCAATAACCTCGATTCATGTTTCGTTGCAAATCTTTTTATTTCGTGTTTTACATCCGGTATCCCCAAATCTCGATGCAAATCCTTAATACGAATGTACCAGGGTGCATTGACTATACTCCGAAGTACCTTATTCTAGAAGTTTTGTATAGGTTTGATGTTAGCATTTTTAGTACAGCCCGAAAGCTGAATACCATATAGCCAGACCGGTTTTAGGATTTGAATGTAAATCAATACTTTCTTGTCTGTGCTTAAATTTGACCTTCGTCCAATTAGCCAGTATAATTGCCTATATTTAAGATCAAGCTCATTTCTTTTCTTCTTCACATGCTCTTTCTATTTGAGCTTAACGTCCAGTGTCATACCCAAGTATTTGGCGGAGTTCTCGTATGGCACCATGACATCGTTTATGCTGATTGGCGGCGGATTAAAAGATCATATCCAGAAGCCTTTCCGGTCTTGAGATTGCATTTTATTTCCCTATTAACTTCTTTCTGGCTTATTAGAGGGATTCTGCCTCCATAGTCGTTGCTTCCATTTTCGATTATAATATTCTATTCGGTCTCATTCGGTTGGAAAATGCCAGCCAGGTGATCAGCAAATACTTCAGCTTTTGATTTATTATCCCTGGCCCACGAGCCGTCACTTCGCTTAATAGGAGGGATCTGCATGATTGGGGTTTTCATTCTTTTGGTTGTCTTCCATAATGAGTAATCTGTATTTTCATCAGCCGTCAACTTTCCAAGAAACGAAGAAAACGATTTTTCATTTCGCTTCTGAATTTCTCGCTTAAGCTGCTGTGATTTGTTATTTAGGATCGTCTTGTCATATAACCTCTTCGTTTGTTGCCATTTTTTCCTAACTTTCCTTTTTTCTAAGACCAGGTTCTTAATTTCTCTTGGATAGCTTTTACCAGTAATTTTAAATGTGGTTTCTTTAATGTTATTCCACGCGGCTAATTGAATGATATTTGTAAAGTTTTCAACCTCTTCTTTTAGCTCCGTTACCATTTTTAATCGTGTTTGCAGGTTAATATTGCTTTCTAATTCAGATCTGAAGCTAACCCAGTCATTTGTTTTATTGACAAGAGTTGGTGTTGTTTCCTTCCTAATTATCTTGTCGCTTATGGTAAGTATCACTGCAGAATGATCAGAGACCATATCTGAATTATCCTCTACTTCAATAAATTTTGATGAAACTTGTTTTGATCTAAAGAAATCCAGTAGATCAGGAGATTTAACTGCGTCCGTAGGCCAATATGTCGGCTTGCCAGTGGAATGTATGTTACATCCCATTTCATTTATTGCATTTTTAGTTCGTTACCTTTGGTTGTTGTAAGCCTAGATCCAAAGTCAACATGTTTTGCATTAAAATCACCTCCTAATATAAATCTACCATTGAAATGTTGTAGGATATTCAAGTAGTTTGATTTCTTCAGATTGTATCTAGGTGGAAAATATACCGCTCCTATCTGAAGGCGTTGCTTGGTAGATGTAATTTCTACTACGGTAAACTGGGTTTTAGGTGATTGATAATGCTGGCATTCATGGTGTTTAATATAGTTTTTTACTATAACAGCAGTTCCACCTCTTGCTTGGTTATCCGGATGAATTGTTTCGTAAAGTTGGTAACCCTGAATTTTAAGTAAGATTGTCTTGTTGAGTGGGGCTCAGATATCAGACACACATCGATATTTTGCATTTTTAAAAAGGCTTCAAGTTCATGTTTTCTATTTTTAGTACCGTTAGCATTTCCATGTAGCAATTCTCAATTTTTCTTGGTACATCATTTTGGGAGAAATAATTAGAATAATAAAGCAGAATTGCCCTGCTCCAATCTTTGTAGACTTTCAGAAATATTGCTTATGGCATTCGAAACATTCTGCATCATTTCCACCGGAGTATTCGAATGTGTAGGGTTCAACACTGATCCTGAGCTGACCTTTCCTGTCGCAGCCACCTGTGCAAAAGATATACCACCTCTGACATAATGACTAAATGATTATGTAGGTTGACTCTTTTGTAAACTCATAGGTTTATTTTAAATTATTTCTTCTTTTTTGGAGTTCTTTCGCTACCAAACATCCTCGGTAGCTTGCAGGGTGGGTCTGTGCACAGTTTGAACACTGTGCCGCGGTAGTCCTGGCTTTCTCACAAGCAATAGTTAAATGTTTCTCAGCACATTTAACACATCTAGGGTCGTGTTGGCAGTACTTTTGAGTGTGGCCATATCGCTGACAACGTTTACCAATACTAAGTAGATAGCCTTAGTGCTAAGATACACAAATAGACAAATGTAGCTCTTTTATGTCTTCCCTTGGTTAAGTGACTTGGAAACGAACCTGCGTTATCTACTCCCATCTTAAGAAATGGGTGTATTAGGTCAAACCATATTGCTGGCAGGTCCCCCATTATTTGAGTTATTTCGTTGGCCTTATGCTTGGTATATTGCCATGAACAATTGTTTTACTACATTCCTGCAGCCTAGTAGCCAATATTGCTATAATCATGAAAAGTTGCTATAATCAGAGTTTGTTCTGGATTTGAATGACGATGGTGATTTTCTTTAATGATGACTTCAGTCAGGTGGTCTAAAGCTGGCAACATAATTAGGTGTTCAGCCTCATATGTAATTGACACATTCACCAACCGTCCTTCTAGTCTCCTACTCGTAGTACGTCAAACGGATCAATAATTGAGTGCAATGCTTTTATCAGATACTGGATTTCTGTGACGTGATTGTTGAATAAGAGACATTTTATTTTCGCTGCAAAATGTTTTTGTCGAATGGTCAAAATGAGGCGCCTTTGCTCATGTATAAACTCACAGTTTGAAGAATAGTCGTTATCAATTTTACAGGTGGTAACCATCCAATTGGATCGAAAAGTTTATTGGTTTCTGATAATATTCCCCTCTTGATCAAATTGGGTTGTTGCTGGAGGTTCACACAAATATCGCCCTTTGGATTCCAGTGAAGATCTTTTGTTGGTAACTCATTTACTTAAATAAAACCCGAAACTCTTTAGGGTGATCGTTATATTCTTTTTTAATTGTATTGCATCACACATAGTGTTGGCTCCTGTCATTGGGTCATCCACATAAATGTCTTTTTTGAGCTGCTTCTGAAAATTTGTCTTGATATTGTTCAGCCATTTCTAGGAGAACTCTAGTTGCCAGTAATGGTGCACTGGCGGTCTCATTATGGTTACTGTCTAAAGCTCGTAATGTGGAATGGGATGTTTAGGGGCATCTCTTCAAACAATTCTTTGGTATTTGGCGTCTTCGTTGAAAGTCGTTAAGAAATTTTCAGGTAGTTGAACACAACTCGCAGTTTTGTGGTAGTGTTTGAGGGTTTAAAGTCGAAGATAGTAGTCTGGTAACTGTTAATCCGCGAAAGTAATTTTGTCCATGTGTCCTAATTCGATATAGTCCTATAATAATAAATTCCTTGTTCATGACACACAATTCTTCAAGAAATATCTCTCCATATATACATCATTCTTTGTATCGCAATCGTTAAGGAGTCTCCTAAAATCGTAGGTGAATTTAAGAATGGTAGATGTACTATTTTCTGACCAGATTGTTATTGCTGTGTTGTCTTCTGAAAATGAAATTCAAAAAATTGTTCTTCTTCCGAATATGAAGGAGTGTCAATTGTGATAATACTTCCGACTTCCCAAAATCTTCTTAATAACTGGTTAAAATTTCTTTCTTCTGTACTGGTGGTAGTGGTAAAGGAAAGAATGGTTTTATTATTGTTCATTTTGCCAACAATTGTCCAACCAAAAGATGTGTTCTGCATGGTATGTTGAGTATGGTCTCCCTATATATCGATCGTGCCATCCTCCAATAGTTTCAAAAAAGTGATCTGATCCAATTAAGATATCAATATCGTCAGATTGATAAAAATAAGGATGGGCTAGTTCAAATTGGTCAAAAGCACCAGCTTATTATGGCATGCTATAACTTCCTAGCAGAAGGTCACGCATTGTTTATAAATAATCACGTGCATGATACCACCCTGATCTTGTAGCGGAAAAGAACCCGGTATATGTTTTGTCAGACGACGTTTTGTCGACCAACTCGTACATCTCTCTCTTGTAGTAATTCAGCTTGACGGCACTTGCAAGGTATTTAAACTTCAGCAGTGGACATAGGGTGTATATGTGGCCAATTTCACAAATATTTTGTTCGTTACGTCTTTTGGAGTGGATATTTTTATGAGGAAAGAATGTGGTAGCCATAATGTGATCGAAACTAACTAACCTGTCAAGCAATTGTCTACTGAATTGGCTTACTATTTGGGTATTAAAAAATATTTTCTGGACAACCAGGTAGCGGTCTATACTAATTAGGAGATACATTTAGGTTAGCGGCCTTGGTTGCTATACCTTAATTGGTATGCCTTAGTTGCTGAACGGTGACAATATTTTTAACCATGGACCATTAAACTAAAGCTAATTTTGTATATCATTTTGTGACAAAATACCACGTGTCAGGAAGATTGTGATTTGATGGGACATGACACCATTGGTCCAGCTAGATGTACAAGTGAAGATTCTAGAATATGTAAAGGTTTTTCAAATCTTGGGTAAGATTTTTACAGTTTTTTCCATTACACGACCGTACATCAAGGCTGTGTAAGCTTCCATTGATGCGTCAGCAGTTTATCTGTATTCATCTAGCTGATTTCTAATTAGACACCTCACTTGTGCGATATCTGAAGATTTTATCATATAACTTTTAAACGAACTGTTACTGGTGCAACCAGCCCCAGTGGATCAAAATTCTGAACATCTCAGAAAGAAACGATTTCTTCGTTAATTTAACTCACTTAGTTACGGGATAGTGCAAAAATGTTTCACTGACCACGTACTTATGATCAACCCACCTAATATGTATAGTATTTGAGTTCAAGTTAGTGCTAAAACCTCCCGTATGTGATAGTTCACGCCAGATAATTTTTTGGTAGTTTCTTTCTTTAAGATGAAATATTTCTCAAACATCTTCTCAATGTCGGCATTAAATACAAATCTGTGCTGACTGAATCGAATAAGTTTATTTTTATTTTGTTATTTATTGACTCTCTAGATGCTGTATATCCAGATGAATCAAACATAACAGTCTCCTTTTGAGCGACGGTGGTAGCTGAATAAGCTTAAAACGGCAATGACAAAAATATTCGATTATCCTGATACAAAACGTCATTGTCGAAACATTTTACACATAGGTAATTTCATCATCGATGAATCTACTAGGGACTTCTCGATACTTGTTAATTCTGGATGATCTTGGCTTATTTGGTTGTGAATTGCTCTGGTAGAAAATTTCTGGGGTTTCAATTCTACACCTTTGGCAGCATTCTTTTTTTCAATTTTTTTTGAAGAGTTTTGTTAGAAACTCCAGAAAATCAGGTGTCACAAATGACAGATAGTTGGAAGGTCCCAGTGTACTGATGAACCAATGAAATAGCGAAGCTACGAAAAAAATGCTTCCATGCAAGCAAAAAGCGATGATTTCAAGAATTGTATAAAGAGGTAGACAGGGATCCTTAATGCATACCCATCGTGCCCAGAACTGTGGCAAATTATAGTCTCTATGTTATTTCCACCAACAGCCTGGTTATGTGCAAAACATTGAACCAACGTGCTTTCGGTCTTGATGTACGGCGCACTGATTTCGGCGAGTGTTATGGAGAAGTGCACATATAAGCAGCCAGTAGCTTCTGCTTATAGATTAAGCACCTTTGCAGTGGTTTGCCAGAACGGAAATGCCGCCAGTGGATTTATTAGCTACTGACAAAAAATCATATTCATTCCACTTATAGAAAACTCGATATTTGCGAATAAAATTTAATGATTTCCCAATTTTATTTCTACAGTACGTCTTCGTTGTGTGCAGAAGGAAATGGAAAATAACATTTTTTTTCGATACTATTGATTTTTTTGACATTCGTAATATGAAGGAGGTATATCCTAGATATTTATGAGTACATACGTTCGTTTGTTTTTATTTTTTTCATTTTTCTAGTTCTATATACTCGTTTACACTGTTGTTGGTGTAATAAGCTTTTACTTAATTTTCTTTTTTTTCTATTCTGATCATCTTATCGACAACAATAATAGAATAAAAACAAAAACAAAGCAATAACAAATATGGTAAAATATTTTTCTGTGAAAATGCGAAAACTTTTTTTTGAATCTTTCGGTGAATATTTGCGTAGCGGTGGAGTGGGGTAGAAATACTTATTGGTGTTATCAGTTCTTCGGAATATTTTTTTTTATGGATTTTTGGTAAATTAGCTGGGATAATCAAGTTTTATGTGATTTTAAATGCTACATGTTTTACGTGTGTGTGAGTGTAGGTATGTATGTATGGCTGTGTAACAAACATAATTTTACACCATTTTCGATTCAATTAGAAACATTCTGTTGAGTGCTTATATGGTTTAGGAAAGCATTTACGGTAAATGGTGTAGATAACAAATGCACGAGATTATAGATGTTTTCAAGGATGATTATCAGATGATTTATGCTAAATAACAACATTAACCTTTGTTTCAGCAGTCGCAGTTATATACTAGGAACTACTCTAGTCATTCTGGTTCCAGGATAAACTGACAGGTTGAATGTACAGTTAGGTTAAACCCTACGAGTACAATGTAGTATAAATTGAAATTTGTTAGTCTCGTTCGCCATTTGGTTTGTTGTTGTAGGAAAATCAAATATTCGAGGTAACATCTTTCCCAAAAGTGTATTATTTCAGGTATCTTGATCATTGAGTGTCTGATCGGGAAATGAGTCGGAGTAACCGGATCAATAAATACAAAGTGGTCGGAAGTTTAAGATTCTTTTGCATTGTGTTAGATAAGAGTAAATGCAAATGCTTTATTAGATATTTTTGTGAGGGGGACATGATTTTGTCTTTGAGCTGGTATCATTGTATTTGAATAGCCTTTTCTTGGCTGTAACGTTTGTAATTCATTCTTGCTACCATGACCCATCCAAATATGTTTTTCTTTCTTTATCTTCAATTTAAGAGCATATGGAGTGTACTAAACTTGACCATCTCACTCTATTGAAGGCTAATTTTATTACTGATTTTACACAGGCATTGAATATTCGTAGCTTTGCATTTCTTGACAGTGCGGATATGTTCCAGATCTTGTGGATAAGGTTTATGATTTACCAGGTTTTTACTCAAACCGGTTTTCGGTATTTAAAATCTGAAAATATTGATAAAATCCTGTTTTCAGTAAAAATATGGATTTTGGACAAAATTTACTAAATTTTAAAAAAAATGTTGGTTTAATAAAAATACCTTTCATTTTACTTCTTAGATCACAATGTTTAACTTTATTTCAGTCTTTCAAGTAAAAATATTAATATAACTAAAGAATTTAGTAATTTATCATTTAATCTGCTTCAAATTTTGGTTGCAAAATTGCCTGCAACGGATAACGCCCTCTCACTTTCGGTAGAAGTAAGTTTTAATGTTTTTAAAGCATCAAAAATTAATTCAATATTTTAAGTACGCTCACCAGTAGCCTCAAATAGATTAAATTTTTCTTCAGCTGCTTTTGTTGATTCCGCAATTACTGTATTTAGCTACTGATCTAATAGTATTGGGATAGAAATAAAACTGCTGTTATGTTTCCTGCTCCTCTTTATCATCCTGAAATATATTCAGAAATATTCTTTCTGCAAGTGTTTTTGCGAAATTTATGATCCCAGAGTGGGGTAGGAAGTTGAAAAAATTATACTGCATATTTGGTCTTTTGACGGAAGCTGGATTGTGAAGATGTTTTGCTAAAGAAGTTAAGTTTTTATTTCGCCTATCACCTAAACGTTTCTTTAGTTATCTTAGCATATCACGGCATATTTCTGATTGAAGGTTAAAAATAACATTAAATAAAAATAGAATAGCTACTTCTCCGGATATAATATTGGCATTTTTGTTACTTAAGGCTTCTACTGTCTGCATAATTGGCTTGAGAATTTCCGAAACTTCTTGTAAAATAGTTGTGTGTTCTTCGTTCCAAAGCATCCAAATCAGGTAAAGCTTTAAAGCATCTAAATCAGGTATAGCTTGTTTAATACAGCAATTCAACAATAAAATTCTAGTAATCATTGGCTCGAGTGAATTCCATCTCGTTTTACAATCTAAAATTAAGTTCAATTCTTTTCTTTCTTGCTCCAGTACGTATTTTTGTAAAATACTGTTCCGAACTGGCGATTTTCGAAAAAAAATCCACTAATTTTCGACTATTTGCAAGAACATCGGATATATATAAATTGATGGTTCTAAATTATTTTCCTCGTACTCGACTACGCTTAAATTCAAATTCTCAAGATCCTCGTCATTCACTTTGTTGTTGTTCAGATTCTGAAGTTTACCTTTTTGTATATAAAACGTCAATTACTGCTAAATGAATGGCATGGTTAAGGCAAAGCTGAAGTTTAGTTGGAGACATTCTACCAAACTTAATCATAACTGCGGCACCATGTTTGTTGTTGCTATTACATCACACTCAAAATTAACCCCAAATTCTTTCAAATGATTCTTGACAATGGCTAATGTAGATCCCTTAATCGGAACCAAACCTAAATTTCGATATTCACCTTTCCCGTCATGTATAGATTTATATTGAAAAATCGCTTATTTCTGGTGCTTGTCCACTCGTCAAGTGTTAAGCTAAACTTTTTACCATTTATTATGTCTACATTTATTTCTTCGACGATCTTTTGTTTTATTCGATCAAAAAAATTGTGTACCAATTTCATTACCTCTTTTGGATATTTTGGCAACAATACCTCTTTATAAATAACAGTTTCTCTAATGAACACAGAATTTGTAATGGCATTTATTGAAAAACAATCTTTGGCAGCTAATCTAGCTACAATTTCATCTAAACTCTGCCTTGAAAAGTTTGGCTTTTAATATCAAAGCTATCATTTTCATCAGCTTTATTTTTCATCAAATTAACCCTATGAGGGGATGAGAAATTAGACCACTTGTTGAAGATCCTCTTGTTTTAATTTTTTTTAAAACATTCTTTACATTTAGCTTCTTCAGCGTTAGATTTTTCAAAGAAATTCGAAGCATCAGAATTTTTTTTGTCATGTTAACAAGTCAGCAAATTCAGTAGTTTAAATCTAAATATTTATGAAACCATGCAATTTAAATAAACGTTTCACTAAGCATAACCAATTTATGATGAGTTGAGGATACTTACACAACGAAGAAACGCACATGAACGATACAACGCATTACAGTACCTGGATTCCGGTTTAATGAGATGGAATAAATTAAAATGGGATTTTTGATTATCTCGAATTTCGTTTTCTCACTAAATAATTTCATCCCATAAATTGGTATTCTCGTTCTTTTTTCGAGATAACATTTTTAGTACTAGTTCTAAATCGAGTTCATTGTCCAAAAATGGAAAATTTCTGTCATTTTAATTATTTTTGTGGCTTGTTTTTGTGTTTGTGCATTTTTAATTTTTAAATTTTATTAAATATGTTAATCAAATAATTTTGATTATACAAATTGTAAATCGAGTCATTTTGTGGGATTTGTGTAGTGGATTAATCTATGAGGATTTTTATAGTATCACAATGAAGAAAGCACAAGCTAGGGTCAATACGGCGTCGTCGAGATTTGAGAAAACTTAACTTAATTGTATTATGAAAACTAAAATTATATTATAAAAACTAATAAAACATAAATTGTTCTATAAAATATTTTCTAAATTTGTTATGATATTAGGATTGAAACACCTCGGCCACCTCATTCCACTTCTCTCTCATTTCTCGGTTGCCATCTATTCTTCCAAATCTACAAGAAACATTGTATATAACCATTATATATATATATATATATATATATATATATATATATATATATATATATATATATTTCCATATTTATTTTGTGATTGTTATCCACTTAAAATTCCACTAATGTAATAATTTTATTTATAATTCAAATTCCGCGACGAGATAATTTGACATTTCATTCCACAAAAGTGGAATTTATTTTCCGATTCCACTGAACAAGAATCCAAAAATCTCGAATAGTACAAAATCTCATCCCATTAAAAAATCTCATCAAACCGGAATCCATGCACAGAACAAGAAAATAATTTTGACAGTACATCAGAAAAAAAATGCTCCAATGCACAAACTTATCGTGCGAGGAAAAACATATTTATAAACAGCACCCAAAGAACAAATTGCACAGATTTTGTAAGGAAAACTTTCGCGTGTCGTAAAGTTTTTTTTTACTTTTATTTTTTTTGAATATTTTGAATTTAAAGGCGTTTGATTTACTTGAATTATTTCATTTCTATTAACATTTTAGCTTTTATATCGGTGTATTTATGTATTAGCAGGCGTAATATCTGCGTAATCAAGATCATTTAGTCGACTTATATGAGGTCCCATTATATTTCATTTGGGACTTCTACAAGAACAAGTGTGGTGATAGAACAAATCCCTGCCTAACTTCTCGTGTTGTGGTATGTTTCAATCTACTTGCTTTTATGAGTTCTGCTGTTTTGGTTGGAATATCGATTTCGCTAATTGTCATCCTAATTTCGCTCTTATTAATCGATTCGCTTGTTCCAATCGTTGGCATGGTCTAAATGGCTATAGTCTGCTCATTTTGTATGTGATTGGCGGTTGCAGGTGATATACGCTGCAGGATGATCAAGACCAATAATTTTATTAGGCTGTTGCCAAACTTCCGCTATTGGTGGTGCTAGAACCACTGCTGCTGTCGATATATCACTATTTAGTAGATCAGCTAGGGTGTAGTCCAATCCTGCAACTTTGTTATATACTTCAACTTCCTCATGGCACTTGTATCTTTCTTCTCCGATGGTGATGGCTTATAACGCATTGAAGTAGCGTGCACATTTTTCTATATTCTGTTGCTTTTTTAAATGTTTCGAGAATGTCTATTTTCAGTGCCATTTTCTTTACTTGTCGGTCGAATTATATCTCCGTACTGTCTTCTAATGTCTGCCTTGTTTTGATGACAAAATTGTTGCTTAAATTGACGGTGTTTTGCAATTTTTTGTGTCTACTCGTGTGGTCTTGCGGTTTTTTGATGTAGGCTTATTCTAATTTGCAAATATGATATAAGTTTCTTGTTTACCAGCTCGTGATCTATTTGGTTTGTTGTTCTGCCATCTGGTGACATGCAAGTGTACTCGTCAAGTGAACCTTAAAAAACGACTATGTATAATGATGTGTGTCCTTAAATGCGGGTAGTACCTTAAATGCGGGTAGTAATGTTCCTTCTGCATGTACCTTAGTCCTTAAATGCGGATAGTAATGTTCCTTCTGCAACCACCCAAACGATATTACTCACAAAATCTTAGAGTTTCGTCTGGTGTCTTCGGTTATTAAGCTTTTGCAGTTGAAACACATTATCCTTTCGATTGCTTATCCTGTCTTGTATATAAACCCACCATGCACATTGGATACATCACATTATGTATAAAATATATAATATGTACACAGCATGAATTTTCACAACAGCACACGTCAGACCACATAAATACATTTCAAGGACTGAATCTATTTTTTCTAAATTACATTCCCTAAATAAAAACAACAACAAAAATACCATAATCGTACTTATGTAGATTGTTTATAAACCAACACTTAATTACCTTAAATGAACCTTTTGCCACTAATCACTTGCTGTACAAAATCTTTTTTTTTTTTTTGTATTTCAACGATAATTAAATTTTTGTACAAATAACACCGACGACACCACCTACTCCACCTCCAACAACACTACCACTAATTCATAGGTGCTGATAAAAAATGGAAAATATTTTAAAAAATTGTTCCTAAGAGCTTGAACCAAATAAATAAAAATTTTTACCTTATGTTTGAATATTTTAAAATTAATTAAATTTTTAAATAAATTTTAGATTTTTGTTTTTTTTGTTTTTTTTTTTTTTTTTGGTAATTTAATTGAATAATTTAATGAACGAGATGAAAGTAACCTAAAAAGTATATAGTATGTTTATATATTGGAAATTTGATGAAGGGATATTTTAATACGCGGTTGTAAGGAGGAGGGTGAGATTTTACAAGTAGAATACAATTAGCTTAAATGACATGGAAATGCCCTTGAACAGGATATATTTGATCGATTATCAATTAAATTGTAATTATAAGAATTATAAGAGTAATGCCAGAATATATATATATATATATATATATATATATATATATATATATATATATATATATAACTATATATAAATATTTAATTTTTTTATTTGCTTTCCTCTGCAGAGGTTATAGCTATAAATTTAACAATTTCTTCTGAGCCTGTTTGTGTAATGTGTGTTTACCGTTTTAATTTATGTTCGACCGATGCTTTTAACAATGAATTTAATAATTTGTTGCAAGGAATTAAAATCAAGAATTTATTATGGCTTCATAACCCAAATTACATTATGTTAATGATTATTTATCTATGATGTCAACCTTTGGCCTTACTTCTTTAATTAATACTACAACACGTGTAACTAAAACTACTTCTACATGGTGTTGATCATGATTTGGCTCGTACTAAACCTTTTTCAAAATTAAACTTGACCAGTGAAGTATTTGAAAGTTTTGAAAATTTCTGTTCAAGGGATAAAACCTTTTAATATTAATTTTCTAATTTTAATATGGGGTAGCATATACATATTACAATTTTTCGCCGCTCATTACTCTTTCAAGCAAAAGTAGTAAAGAAATCAAAGAATTTCAAGTTTTTATGGACCCGGAATGGAATTATCATGTCGAGGAAAGATCATGGGGAACCGATTGTTTTTGTTAGATCAAAGGAAGATTTGGAAAAAATTATTTAACCTAAAAAAACACGGCATCTTTTAACCCAAATAATATCCCTTTGATCTTAAAAAGCAATCGTACTTCTCAAACATATCATAATATATGTCATAATTTTAATAACAGTTTTCATTTTTTAGAATCTAAATAAATCATCCTACAGAACATCAGATCACTACGTTCAAATAAGGTTCAAGCCCTTATTGTGTTTTCTCACCGAGATATGGATCAACTCAAACGAAACGGGAAATTATAATATTGGAAACTATAATTTTTATGCAAATTGCAATGACAAAAATCGTTCAACGGGAATTGTTGTGTGTGTATAGATTTCAGTTTATTTAAACAAGTTGATAGGTTTCTTGGTGAATTTAAAATTTTATTAAGCTCAATTGTGGCTAAAAACTTAGTTGTGTTAGGCGACATTTAACATTAATCTTCTCGATACCAATAATACTATCAATGAATACGTTTTGCTAATGTCGTCCTTCGGTCTCGCGTCTCTTATTAATTCCCCCACTAGAATTATGGGCATGCAAAGATCTTGCATCAACCACATCTTTTTTAGATCGGATCCGTCAGCAAATTTAATTACGTCAACGACTAATAGTAAAGTAATGAGTGATCATAATTTATTATCCTTAAAAATAACCTGTAATCGTTTTGTGAATGATCGTCATACTAAATCCAAATCTAACTTCACTAGTGATTATAAGTGTTTTATGCTTTTGGACAACGTATTTTGGAATAGCGTCTATACTGTTATGGATCCGAACACTGCCTATGAATACTTAAGTTTAAGTCTTGATGAAATTATAAGTCAGAGTAGTAGGCCTAATTCAATTAGATTACAAAAACTCAAACCATGGATGACTAATTCACTTTTAAAATTTTTAAAAACTAAACAAACAGTGGATAAGATGGTATCGAAATATCCAACAAATGTAAAATTGAATAAATATTTTGGTAAATTAGAAAAAAAATTTAAAAGAATGGGTAATGAAGCAAAAATCAATTACTTTAAATTTAATTTTAACTTGCACCGTGGTAATGCGAAAGCTCAATGCAGATTTGTTGATTCAATTTTGAATAAGACTGTAAAAAATATTGGTATAATGAAGATATTAACTCGTGATAACATACTTATTACTGAAGAAAAATGATCTGCGATCAATTAAACAAATTTTTTATAGATATACCTCTTAAATTAACATCTAATATTACACATCGCAGAACTAGTTCTTACTATGAAAATCTTGTAACGTCTTCTTTCAATTCTAATAAAAGTTTATTCTTTTATCCCACCGATATTAATGAAGTATATGTCTCTATTTGTCAGCTCAAGAATAAAAAATCTCTTGGCAGTGATGGCCTAAGCAATGTGTTGACCATTTTTTATCTAAGCTTTAACACCGGTATTTTCCCTGATAAACTTAAAAAAGCCACAACGATAGCACTTCATAAATAAGGGTCAACTCTTGACTCTATTAACTACCACCCGATATGTCTTTTGTCGAGTATATCTAAAATATAGTTGATTGTCGAAACGATAATGCTGGCGTATCTGGGAAAATCTAAATTATTAAGCGCTAATCAGTTTGGTTTTATGCCTAAGCGTTCTACTGAGGATGCTCTTATATATTTTGAAAAGTTTCTCTATGGTAACATCAACAAGAACAAAAACATTGCATCACTATTTATCGATATAATAAAAGCATTCGACACGGTTAACCATGAAATCCTACTGCATAAGCTTAAAATCATTGGTTTCCGGGGAATCGTTTTAAAATGGTTTCAAAGTTACTAACAGAATAGACGTCAAACAATGAAGATTAATGATTCTTTTAGCTTCGAGGGTGTGGTGGGCGTTCCTCAGGGTTCGGTGTTGGGTCCACTACTTTTCCTCATCTATATAAACTCTATTTTTTCGATAGGTCTACGCGGACTTCGCGGAGTTTTGATAGCTATTGCAGATGATATTGCAATTTGTTGGATATTTTGGCACGAATTATTTGGAGATAGAGGAAAGCATCCTATTCAAAATTAATGTTTTTCCATGGAGTCGATGACTACACTCTTATGAATAATTTCATCTTTCACAGTGCAGCATGTAACAACCTTATTTGCTACAATCATAATTGTGTCAAAATTGATCATACGCAAAATTTCAAATATCTAGGTTTAAATATTAACAGCAGTTGTTGTTGGAAAACGCATGTTAATAACGTTAATAAAGAAATGCTAATTTCCATTCGAAAATTATATCAACTCCGTAGTTTCTGCCCTCGAATAGTTCTTCAAATGTACTATCAATCGATGGTACAATCCCGTTTTCAGTATAGAATAGTGTGCTGGGGTTCGACTTACTTTTCAAATATTAAAAACTTAGTGATTGGCCAAAAGTACTGTTTGAGGATTATCCATTCTAGGCCTCGTATGTCGTCCTCGTTTCCTTTATTTTGTAAATCAAACATTCTTCAGCTTTGTAATTTGTATATTTATAAAGTTTTATAACTGTTTTTTACTAGAAGTGGAAATCGAAATATCAAAGTAACTGACTATAACTTAAGATATGCTAATCATTCTGTGACACAGGCAGTTAAACAAGAACGTGTGCGTAGCACAGTTGGGCGTGTAAATTACACAATGTAATTTACTGGGTTTTTTACATGTAAAATGTATGTAAAATGTAAACGATTATTTTATACATACTGTAAAATATAAATCAACTTTTTCATTACAATTATCGCCATCTGTTATCAAATCTCTTAATTAAAGAAAAATTGACTATATACTACAGTGTAGTGTATTTGTGTTTATTTATTGTGATATTTGTACATATGTATAAATGTAAAATAAAGTGCAACTTTACTATGATAAGAAATATTTTGACAATGAAATCTTGACACCTGCTATCAATAAATGTAATTTGATGAACGCAAAATTATTTTAAATTAAAAGCCAGTCAAACAAGTATAGATTCACTTCATTCATTTCACTGCAGATAATTATTTTATTTATGATTAAACGTCAAATTGCAATTAGTTTTCCGCTACATATCGAAAGAAATATGCACTCTTAAAAATATTTTATTTTAGTTTATTCAAATGTAGCTAGATGGCACTATGTCACTAGTTGTTTATTTTGTCGAATATAAGAACTAGTTTAAGACGTAAACAGATGGCATTGTAGAAGGATAGGTGATTTTTATAGTCTCAATGTAGATAACTAAAAGTTGAAAATAATTATGATTAACCATTTAAATAAAATGTTTAATTGGATTTTCTAATGCAAGTTATTCTTATAACCAAATGTTTGTATCATTTATTCAATATTTTAAATTATTTCTGGACGGATTCTCGTTTTTTAAATATAATTTACATATTTTTGTTAAATACACATTTTTTTGTAATTTACGTTATTTACATGTAAAATGGAGAAAACGTTTATTACATGTAAAACGCCCAACCCTGGTCACTGCGTAGAAGTTTTATGTATATGGCACCTTATCTGTACAATAAAATACTAAGTTATATTAAGAATGAGAAAAGCACACAAATTCGTTTGAAACTTTTAAAATCTTGGCTAATTAACATTGAAAACGTGGAAGATTTACTAAAAGTGCAGGCCTTCTTCGTTTTAAGAGTGTAAATAGTAGACGGACCGAGTAATCTGATGTTGTTGTATTTTGATGTTTTTCGATCTTTATATTTTTGTATAGTTTTGATCTAATTAATTAATTTCTATTGTTATTCTTATTTTTAATTCTTTTGTCTAACTTTTAGATAATATTTTTAAGTTTTAAGTATGTATCTTGGCACCCAAATGTTAAATCTGTTTCCAATAATAGTAATCTGAAAGTTAATTCGCCACACTGAGCTATTTCTCAGTCAGGATCAACTAGCTTATTTTTATTTATTTATTTTTAAAAAAATATGTAAGGATATTGTAAATTTTATATGTATTATAAATAATAAATAATCAAAGTAAATATTAAAAAAAAAAAAAATTAAGCTAAGGTTAGACGATTTGTGTATTACGGGCCAATAAAAATTTAACCTGACCCGACCCAGCCCGAAACTGAAGTGGCCCGACTCAACCCGAACCCGACTCTTCATAATATATTACAGTCCGAACCCGACCCGACTCGAAAAAAAGAAATGCTTGCTTATATTTGGTAAAATTCTAAAGAAATCGCAATTAGGATTTTAATTTTAACACTACATACATTTATGTATTTTTACTTTTCAAATTCACGTAGGTTTTTATTTCACGTTGCTATGCAAAAATAATATAGAATTGACGCTTTCTGGTTTTGTACGGCGTTCTTGCAGTGTTTGTCCAGCTACGTTAAAGTTTCTTTCAGAACTAACACTGCTAGAATGCATAAGCCTAGCGACTTTCGCTATATATTTATATTTTCCCTCTGGTTCTTGCCACCAATTCAATATAATAACAGATTCAATGTGGGTGGTTACATCACAGTTAACATACATGTTTACCTCGTCGTCGTCTATTATAGTTTCATCTACGTTGTCTTCGAATTCGCTGAAATCCAGTAATTTAGCTTTTTTGATTATTGGTTCAACATTTTCCTTTTGGTTATTTGAATCGGAAAGTGATGTATTAATACTCTTGCTCTATGTTGTTTTTAAAGTTATTAATCATGCTCCGTTTCAGTTTACGGAAATTTGGCCATAACAAAGCAGCTATTTTATGAATTTTATGTATCACAAATTTGGGTACCGGTTAAAACTGGATAGTTCAAAACTGGATTTTACAACTGGATAGTTCAAAAATGGATATTTCAAAACGAGATAAGGTTCAAAACGAAATATGATACAAAACTGGATATTTCAATACAGGATATTTCGACATGTGATTTAAACTTAAAATGATTTTTTAGGAAAGTTCTGGAATATGGCCAATTAGGGGGAACTCGGCGAGTTCTCAACCGATTTTGATGAAATTTGATATGTAGGATGAAAATGGGATTTTAAAATGATTTTTTGGAAAAATTCTGAAATATGGCCAGTAAGGAAAGAACTCGGCGAGTTCTTAACCGATTATGATGAACTAATTATATTTTCATAAATATTATCACAAAAAAATCGAAACTAAATGTTTTATTCGGTTATTCATAATGAAGTTCATAAAACAACATATAACTACATAATTTAAAAAAAATACATAATTCAAATAAAATTCAGTTTAAAATGATAAAAATATTACCATAAAAAGTGATACGATTCAAAAAAACATCTGCACAAAGAGCCGGTTTTTTTGGACATGTCTTTGTCTTGCATCGAAATGGTGTCTCTCTTATTTTATTTTTATAAACTCTTCCTCTATGTTGTTTTTATAGTCATTAATCATGCTTTGTTTCAGATTGATTTTTGGTCTAAAAACACTACGATATAATTTCTTGTAATTTGATAGAAAAACATGTTTAAAAACACTCGTCTGTTTATTGTTTGTATGCTTCTTTTTGACATTTACGTATGTTGTTGTCAATACAAAAATAATTATTTTTTGTTTTGCTAACAATTTAAATATATATTTATTTGTCTTAAAATATTAAAAATATACAAAAATGAATATAATATAATAACATCTAAATATATAATATATCATATTTAAATTTTGTTATTTTATTCTCTGTTTTATTTATATAATACTTATTTTTTGTTTTTATAATATATTTATTTTTTAATAGTTTTATAAAACGATAAATTTGTTTTTATAGGAGACTGTGATAGACGATTTACGTTTATTACATAGTCTATTATAATAACAAATTTACTTTTCCGTTGTTTAAATAGTGTTCGGTTAGGTACAAATTTATTGATACAATTCATTTTTAGTCGGCAAAGTTCATATATTATTTACAAAATTACAATAAATAAATGAAAATAAAATAAAACATTGTATGATATGTATTCATTATTAATTCATTATATCTTTTGGTGTAATTGCTAAAAAATGGTGGATTCGATCGAATTCAATTGTTTAATTATTTTAATAAAATTCGATTTGTAGTGTTTTTGGTTTTAAAGTAAATATAAAGGGGATTTTGATGCTTTGTGTAATTGCTATTATGTATTTATATACTTATGCATTTATATATTTTAATATTTATGTATTTAGGTATTTATATATTTATATTACATTAATATATTATTAGTATGAGACAAATTAATATATTTGTATTTTCAGGGAAAACTAATCCAGTTTATTGCAGTCTACGGCTTGCAGAAATTATATTATGATATTATTAGTTTATTATATTACAAATTAATTAATTTATCATTTCAGATGAAAACTAATTCAATTTATTACAGCCTAGGCTAAGAGCGGTTATTTCATTAATAGATTTTGCTTTTAGGAAACATTTGCTGATACACTCGAATGGGGGCACACTGCAGTTGATGACAAAAAATGAAATAATGCAGAGCAGCTCGTCAAAATTGTGATTGTCTTGTGCTAACATTAGTTGAAAATTGGCTTCTGGAAAACCGGGTCAAATCTGTCATTACTAACACGCTCTTCCTTTCCTTACACCACAAAAAAAACACTAACTATCGATCGCTTAGGTGTCTGCAACCGGGTCGAGTCTGTCACAACTAACATTCCTTCCATTCCTTCGGTTTTGTTATATGTAACACGGGTGTACGGTGGTGCCCGGCATTCCAGGAGTTCCTGGTTCGTCCTTGGCCGTACACTCTAATCAATCAATCATCAATCAATCATCAATCAATCAATCAATCAATCAATCAATTATTAATTCATTATATCTTTTATTTATTTTAAATATTCCATATTTGTTATTAACTCTATATTGATTTTTTTTATCGACTAGTATGGATGTACTCATAAAATAAATTTTGTATAGTGATTTTTATTGGAATCATGTAAATCATCCGTGTTTTGAGTTGGTATCATGTAACCTTATTGTAGCAGTTTTAATAATTATTTTTCGGTAGTGATTTTTTTAATCACTAAAACTCGTGCTTAATAACCTATACTGGTCTGCGCTATCGACACCAGACATAAATTGACTGTAGAAAACTATTTCGTTGGGTTTTCTCATTAATTTGCTAAATCTATTAAAAGTTTCAACAAGTTCCGGTTTAATTCCTGTGGTAATGCACAACACATCCCGTTTATCTTTTCACTAGAAATGTAAATATTACCATTTCACCGCCAAATGTGTTCACCTTTTTATAATTTTTTATTTATTGCATCTGCCGGATTTCCCTTGCAATTTGATCGTAATGTTCCAGTGGAATGAGTCTTATAATTTAAAAGAGTTTTGCTTAGTTCTATACTATTATAAAAATTGTCCATAATAAAATGGTGGCCTTTATTAGTAATGATCCATCAACGGTCGTACTAAATCGTCTAATTTAGAGCTTTTGTTGTCGTGTTTTCCCTGATAAATTTCCATAACAACCAGGAGACGTTAATTTATAAAATTTAATGCCGTATTTAGCTCGCTTTCACATATTGCCGAAAGCATGAGCGCCCTCTGATAAGAAGGAGAGAAGAGACCATCTCTATGAGGAATCAGAGTCGTTTTGATCATCCGTTCCACTAATTTCACTTTCCTCACTTCACTTTCCTCACCATCATCTTCAAATGGATCTTCTTTGTCCAATTCAGGTGTAGCTATCTCATCAAATAATTTTCGAAGTCTTTCTGTTCCTCTTCATTCATTTTATTTACTAAGAATTTACTAACTACATAATGTGTGTGTGCTACTACACTCACACTTACACTGATTTTAAAAGCAAAAAGACTCACTGCACTTACAATAAATGAAAAATATTCCTTTTATGTTCATGCTTTACTGTCACATCAATTATTTCTCAAATTTATCTTCTATAAAAAGTAATAACTAACTGTACAAAACCAACACTAATTTATGTCCATTTCACAATACCGACTAAAACAGAATAAAAAACAAAAGAGAGAATTTTTGTTTATTTTCCCGTTATGTGATCATTTATTCGTTCAATTATTTACAAAAACCAGTAATAGATCAACGCAGTGTTATTATTTATTTATATAACAAAATATAAAACAGATCAACATATAGGCGTAATTATTCACAAATAAAAACCGTTGCTAAAATGACACAAAATTCAAATTAATATGAAGACCCATACAAAATTTGACGTCTTATGCCGTCATGACTTTCTCTGAACAATTTTATCAAAAAAACTATGAATACAATAAAATACCAATTTTAGGTATTTACGTGGGTCATACTGAAAATCCAGTAACGTTTTTTATGGGGAACTAAAGATGGCGCCTATATTATAAACCAGTGAAACGATGATTGCTACTACCGTCAAGTCCCAAATTAAATTAGTTTTGATGACTGATATTACCGTCATGACCCATAAAATGTACTTTTAGATGACGGCATAAGCAGTCATGTCCGCGAACGTGTTAAATGGCAGCAAAAAATCTATTAAAATATTTAGTGTATTTCGATTTATATTTGCTATTCTCTCTTCTTCATGGCGTTCCATGAAGATATTAGCGATTTGTGTAAAATTAGTTTCAAACGATTCATACATATCAATTTGTAACAAGTACTTGTAACAAGTACTTTTGACTGTAATTTCTAATTTTTGTTAATAAAATGAACTGTTATGATCGTATATGAAATATGCTTATATTCATCGGTCAACATGTCGGTTGAGGCACTACATCGCCTATAATCAATCAATGATTGAATTATTTTAATTATATTGCGAGTGGCAATATATCTCTAACATTTTAATTTCCATTTGGGCTCCAATTCGAATAAATTCCTGTGAATAGTTTATAAAACCGCTACCACTTACGATGTCAAATAGACGAACATCTCTACTACACAATTCAACACACGATTTTGTAATTCGGTTTTGACCCTTGGCAATGTTATAGATTGTGGCAGAAAGAATTTTCCGATATCAGTGCTGGTTTTGGATGATGTTAAGCTAATTGCCTGTTTGCTACAAGAATGTCGCTTTAAATGCGAATTTCCTGTCCTTGAAGAGGACTGTCCTGTTTTAGTTATTGTTTGACACAATAACTAAAAATTGTTTCACACTTAATACATAGTACATAACCAATATTTTTATTATTCGATTTATCAACGATCTCTTTGAAATTTCTCCAGAGATCACTCTTCGCGTTCTTCTTGTCAGTTAAAACATATTGTTCTGTTTTTAATTTTTTATTAATTTCATCAACGTTCAAGACGAGTGTTTCGCTAAATATAACAATAATTATTTATTAATTACCCGAACCACTAAATCAAAACTAAATTTAAATTACTTACAGTTAAAAAATATTTGTATTAGTTTATATTTAAATTTTTATCGTAGTTTATTTATATATTGTTCAGTATTATTTATATATCAATATAACCATAGTATAAATACACGTAGTACTACCATCATAAGAAAAAACAGTTTACCCATTGATGTTCCAGATGTCGGGTCGATAGAATATCGTCAATATTTAGTATAAATATATGACATTTAGGCGAATATACATATACAAATATTTTGAGTATTTTAAACTGATATCAGTAGCGACATCTAGCACATCAATGGGCTAACATACCATGGTAATACTATGTGTATTTATATTATGATATTTAAATACCGCAGAAATGTGTTAACGTTAATATATCGTTTCAATCGGTTACAACAACAATTGTTTCTGTCAAAAACAGAGTAATGGCATTTAGTAAAACAACAGCTCAATATAAAGAGAAAGACGAAATTATATTTATCATATTTTGTACCATATTTTCAAGTGTATGGTATCGAAAATCGAAATGCCGTCATTTTGGCTAATTAAAATTTTTATGTAAGCAAGAAAATTTACTCACGTAACTCGAATGAAACAACAAAATATACTGGGCTAAGGCCCGAAGGCCTAGCCCGGGCCCGTGCAGGTCTCTGGTGTATACACAAATATTGGTGTATAAATTTGTTTGTATATGACATAAAATTACACAAATCTTCTGAACCACAATTTTTTTACCACAAATGGCGTACACAAATGGTTTTGATACTTTCATTTGTTCAGTTGAATATTCAATATCGTGTAGTTCGCACGCTTTGATTTAATTTAAATTTTGGTAAAGATATTATTTTCTGTTTTTGTTTGCCGCGTATGTTTATTCATTTGTTTTGTTTTTGTCATGAGTACACAGCTAAATGAGTACGATACTAAACGATACTAACAATTCTGCTTTCGTACCGTTTGCCAAACCAACAGCGAAAAGGCAAAATTATGTAAAAAAAGGTTGAGCATGATTGGTCTCATGACGAAATCATGCGATTGACTGTAGTAGACGAAGAGCGGCGAGTGTTGTGAGAATTCAGCCTGTCAGAATATAAACTAACAAAATCATGTGCCTAGAAGGAGGTGGCAGATAAGATTGGGAACACCCCAGTGGATGACGCCAAAGCCAAGTGGACGAATCACTTTTAAAAATCACTTGAAGAAGTCGGGGCAGGGCACATCGGAATCGGTCGTCGTCCAATGGCGCTATTTCAAATCGATGATGTTCTTGGAGGCAAATGGCGTCCAACAATCAACTGGATCGACGTCATCATTTGCATTGGTAGTATTTGCACTGCAGTAGTTCGAATTTTATATAATGATTTTGTTTGTGATTTGATTGTGTATTATTCAGGCTTACGCTGATATCAACGCATTGGTTCTGAAAGATTTTTTAGAGGCGCTTCTGCCGCTTTCCAGCAATGTACCCGGGTAACGCAAACGTCGTGAAACTTCAACATCTAAGCCATCACCTACACCTAAATCTATCAATAATTCAATGAGATAGTGTTCAATGCACTAAATCCACTCAGAGAACACGACGGCAGATTCAGTGCTTTCGGTAATTATATTGCTAGCAAACAAACTTTAATCCTTTCCTCCTGATCGGGGAGCATTCGTGCAACGTAGATTAAATCATGAACTGCTGAGATTGTTGGAAGCAGAAGAAATGCGATTTATCAATCGCCTGTTCAATTTGTCGATGAAAATGGCCATTATTCGACCAATCCATTATAGTTGTTGACAACACAATTGTCGCCAGGACACTAGCCGACGAAACAAATTTTGAATTCTTTTTTTAAATAAATAAAAACAAACACAAATTCAAATGAAAGAATTTTATTGCAGAAAGAAAAATCCTCCGAGATAAATATTCAAATGTTTTTGTATTACCATTTTTCGACAAACTAGTCGACGAACTCTTTCTGAAACTTTTTTCAAATCGACTGGAGTGGATGTAGCGTTTCAGCAATTGTATTGCTTCGCCATTCAGCCTGAACGAGGTTGCCATTGCTTTCGTACCTGTCGAATGAATCGGCTGGTGCGTACGTGGCTTTATTTGCGGTGAACAAGTAATTGTGAAGCACGCAGCACATGAGCACCACTTTTATCGTTTTTTCTGTAAAAATAAAGTGGTGGCAAATAAAGCTGATGGCTGTCAATCGCTTGTGCAAAAGTGCAGCGATTGAACACGTCGCCATAAAAAAATCGACCGTTGTGGCCAATGTCGACGTAAAACAATTTATAATTGGCGTCCGCAATACCCATTAATATGATGCTATTCGTTTCCGGTTAGCCGATTTTAGCCAAAATTAACTTACCTCCATACTTATTTTTAGCCGGAGAATCCGAATCTGCAATAAAAAATAGGGGGATCTTTTTTAATTTCAAAGTTATTCCCTGACCCACCTATAAAGAGGGGAAGAGGTATTAATTTTAGCACTAATGTATTTCCACTTCGGAATGGTTAAATTATGATCTTGAACATTTTTTCGTAGAGTTCTTATTTTCCGAGATATTTGAAAGTTTAAGCTTAAAAAAATCACCCGGTATATAGTTATCAGATATTCATTTTGTTCCTAATCCCTCTCCAATCGTCAGTACCATTTTCAAATAAAATTTAAAACATTTCGTGTTATTACACTCGGAAAGATCAATTTTCGAATCAATTCATCATGTATATTCTAAAAAAATTAATTAAAATTCAATTATGTCGCCTAAAACATAAAATATAAGCAGGTGGATTGTACTATAAATCATACTGTAATATACAAATAAATAGAATCAGGTGGCTTACAAGCTCTACCAACATAAATTTACATATTTCTCATTTAATTTATTTACGTACATAATTTATATACACGATATGATAAAGTTAAAGTTCCTCTCGCATTAATTTTTATTTTTAGGATTTCCAAAAGTTGTACCACCACCTGGAACAGTAACACCATCACAAAGTACTACAACAATAATAAGTAGTGGATCGATACGCAGACAATCACGTGGATTAGAATGTTTAGCGCCACCGCGAAAAGGATCATTCCGTCAAAATCAACGAAATTCACCAATTCAACCGACACCACCGGATCGACCACCCTTAGCATTTTGTCGCCGTCGTTTATCATGGCCCGAGGTTGATCCTCGCTCAACATCGGGGTAAGTAACAAAATTATTTTTATTTTTTTTTGTAAATTTAAAGTTTTTTAGTATGACTGGGTTGGGTCCACCATCATCAACGACAACAAAAAATGTCTTAGTATTATAATGACACACAAAAATTTGTCACAACTTAGAAAAATGAAAAAAAAAAAAAATTCACAAAATTTTTGTCGTTGTTCGACACATTTTATATCTCGCAGTGGAAAATAAATTTTTTGTGTTTTTTCTATAAAAAGGATGCTTTATTCTTCCTTTAAGCGACGAGTATGATATACTCGTATATACGTCATATATAAAATGAAAATAATTTTCCTCTGAAAGGTTTCCGTTCTTATCATAAAAGGGTTTTTCCTTTTTTTTTTTGTTTTTTTTTCGTGTAATTTAAGTGAATGAAAATTGAGGTAGAAAATTTTGTAAATTGTTTTAAATAAAAAATAAAATAAATGTTCAAAGTGGTATGGTAGTACACAAAGAGGTGCGGCAAAGAAGCTTTAATTCTGAGAATTTTTATTTTGTTTTATTTTTGTCAAATACTTTTAAATAATAGCCTATTTTTCGAATGAGTGGGCTAACTATATAGATGGGTGGGTACGGGGTGGTACATTTTTTTATTAATTCTATTTATAAATTTAATAGATGGAATGCGAGGTTAAATATCGATCTTAATATACTCGTCTGTTTACACAAATTTGAATTATTAATGTGAGTATGAAGAGGGACTACCACATATGGTTTAATTCATGGGTATAGTATATCAATACGTCGCATATAGTTAATAATAATAATAATAAAAGGTTTTTACGGGCCACTGCTGGCCCAATAAAAAGCTTCCAAATTTCTCAAAATCTCATGATGAGTCTTAAAGCCCCTTGTTAGACAAAAGGCTAGACGAGTACTATTATGTGATAGATGTATTGCCAGGTATGTTACCAGATATTATGTATGGTCATTGAAATTAATTGGCCACATTATTTCCTTAATACCAGTCGTATTATCTGGAGGGAATTTCTATTATCTGATTTCATGTTCATATCAAATAGTGACGGATTTTTAGTTAATTATAATAGTCAAAGCTTATAAATAAACACAAACAATGTCACATTTGTGTCCCATTTCCGCAATTTTATTTTTTTATTCCAATAAATTCCTGTTGCTGTCAGTAGAGGCAAATTGAATTGAGATAACAAAAAAAGTTAATTAAAATGTAAAAACAGAATATTCCTCTTCACTTGTACATATTTGATTTGGGATAAAAATTAATTCGTTTTTTTTTCTAAAGTAGAAGCGAAATTTTTCAATTTCAAATTTATAATTTGATTGCACCAAATGTTGATTAAAACTGAATAAAGTGATTTTTGAAGGTCTCTAAAGAAATCCAAATTTCAGCAAAGACCAAAAAAACTTTTTGGATTTTTGTTAAATCTAAATAATTTTAGAGCACGTCTACGACTTAAAACACTTAGCCAAATTGTTATAGCAAACGATTCGAATACACTTTAAAATTTTCAGAAAAAGGCTATTAGTAACAAAAACCTTAATTTAGTGATATTTGTGTTGGTTTTTGTCCAAATAAAAACAGAATACTGCAATATATGTGCGATAAGCACAATTAAACATACAAAAAGTAGAGAAATTGGTATAAGGTACCAAGATCGAATCCTAATGAGAAAGGATATAAAAGTCACATTAGGTCCAGCAAAATTATTTTCTAAAGCATCTGCTTCACCAATTTGACTAAGAAAGGTTCTTGCTAAAAGAATGTGCTATTTTCTTAAAAGAGTATGCTCATATTTTTTCCGGGTACCGGTCGAAACTGGATATTTTACCACTGGATTTGACGAAACAGGATAATTCAAAACTGGATATTTTAAAACGAGATAAGGTACAACACTGGATATTTAAAAACAGGATATTCCGACATGTGATTTAAACATAAAATGATTTTTAAGGAAAGTTGTGGAATATGGCCAATTAGGGAGGAACTCGGCGAGTTCTTAACCGATTATGATGAAATTCGATATTTAGGATGGGAATGGAATTTTAAAATGATTTTTTGGATAAGTTCTGGAATATGGCCAGTAAGGAAGGAACTCGGTGAGTTCTTAACCGATTATGATGAAATTCGATATGTAGGATGAATGAAATGTTGATGAAAATTAATTAATTTTTCGCACATAGATTCTCTAAACGGAAGAAAAGTAGAAGAATAAAAAAGATAGATGAACATACATTTTACTGACAGTAAACTCGAGCAAATCAAAGATTATTTTAATAAGATGAGAAAAGCAGCAAAGAAAAAAAAACATTAAATGAAGGAAAATTCTATTTCTCTCCTTAGAAATATTCAAGTACTGGCCTTATTCCAGAACTTTCCCAACAAATCATTTTAAAATTCCATTTTCATCCTACGAAACTACGTACCTTATCTCGTTTTGAATTATCCAATTTTGAAATATCCCGTTTTGTACCTTATTTCACAATTAACTAATATCCTACCTTATCCTTCCAAGTATATGTAAAAATGGGTGTACGGTAGGCCCGGCGCTTTCCGGGAGATCCTGCTTAATGCTTGGTCGTACATTCTAAATCAATCAATCAATCAATCAATCCCGTTTTTTACCTTATGTCGTTTTGTCAAATCCTATTTTGAAATATCCAGTTTTAAAATGTCCAGTTCTGAGCGGTTCCCATTTTTTCCTAACTGTTAACTTAATTTTTCAATACGAGCTTGGCTGAAGGTCTATTGCCTGATATGCGAATTTTTTCGGTTCTTTTACTGGTAAGGACATATATTTTATAGTCCATAGATTCCGTAGTCACCACAAAAAATAATATTGAATCCCATCGTTAGCTTAAAGGTTATGATCCTAGTTTGTGCTTTTTAATTTTATCACAATTATGGCTGAACCTAATAGTAGTGCTATCTTCTTTATTGATAGAATGATCTGCCAAAGAATTAAAGTATGCATTCTTCTTAAATCTTTTTTCCATCTAGCTGCCGCTTTGCCTTTAGATTCTCCTAATCCCATTTCTTTGAATTTTTGTTGTAAAATGGTATCCGAACCTCAAATCTTTCATTTTGAGAAACGCTGTCGTGTTTCTTCATGGTACTATTTATACTCGAACTCTTCCACAGTAAGGCATCGTTTAAGATGCAGTTTTTCAGATTCCCAAAAGCATTTTAGCTGCTTGTCTATGTCCGCTAACGTGATGTAGTTTTTTAACCCAATAATTTGGATGTTGCTATCTTGGGTAAGACGACCTATACTTTTATGCACTTAGGACGCGGTCATCTGTCCATACACGTCAGCGCCTATTACACGATCCATAGATCAGGGGGTATCGAAAGTAGGGTCGGCTAGGACTACTTCTTTTTGAAGTTTGTTTTCTAAACTCATTAAGCTCTTGCCTGGAAGTGGCTTAGTGATAGTGGCTTAGTGGCAGACCTAGTTGTTGTGCTACTTACTCTGTGATGACAGTAGATTATGACCTTGGGTCGATTAAAGCCCGTAATATATTGTAACCACCTTTAAATGTTGAAATGTTTAGTTTGGCAATGCTGTTTTCTTGGTATTTCACGTGTAGCATAGTATGGTGCCTGCCTTGGCAAGTAAAACATTTGATTTGACTGCTACAACCTGCTGTCGTGCGATTTGGACCGAGACAATTTCTGAAATACTCAGGTTTTTGAAATGTTGACATTCAATGATCTTATTCTTTTGGCAGCATATGCAAACGTTAGTTATTTGTTTTGGTTGTATTGCTGCCACAAAAGCATGTCTTAAGGGTTTAAACTTCAAAAATTGAGGTGTTGTTTGAAATTGCTTTGGATTTTCTAAAGAGCTTTCGTATAGGCGTCGTGAGTCACTACGCAATTTGTTCAACAACGTGAAGATAATGAAAGGGCTTCACGTTTGAATCTCGATACCAGTATTTTTTAATGCAGGGAGACACTCAGTTGTTGTGTCGTGTTTCTTATTATCGTACCGATTTTCTAATATGTCCCATGCTGCATCGTAGTTTCTACCAGTGGATTCTAAATGGCTTAATAATTTTGCAGGTGATCTTCCTACGTGGTCTTTTAGTTAGTTTATCTTATGTGTGTCTCTCAGCTGGTTGTTGTCATGAACTAATTGTTTAAGCTTGTCCGAAAAATCTATCGATTTCGTGTAGTCAAATGTGGGATCTCTACAGGTGGTAGACGAATTTCGATCGGAAGCTTCCTTGCATATTTTTTCGTGAAGGTCCATGATTTGGTTTATCATTCTTTCTATGTTTTTTAGTTTTAGGTTTCAAGTTAGTCTGGATCTGTTGTTACTTTCCAGCATATTTTAAGCCAATCGGATTTTCCGATATAAACCTCTCATTTTGACGACTTGTTGCCTCTGCTTTTGCCTAGATTTGGTAACTGGCTGAACTCAACAAGATCAACATCTGAACTATCCTTGTTCGTACTCCATTTTGTTTGTTTAGTAAGGCCTTTAAATCTGACAAGACAGCAATCACTACTGTACAGAAATTAACTATGCGAGGTTTAGCCTAAATTGGTCTTAATGTTGAAACAAACAATGATAGTATTTTATAAAACTTTTCTCTATTAATATCCAGTAAATTGCTACTTTTTAAGTAAATATTGTAACTGATTTTGCACAAAAGAGCTTAGTTAGGATCATCCGGGTACGTCATTAACAATACATTACGATGAAATGTTCCATTAACATGTGAACATAAGATCAAGGCAGGTCTCAAAACTGCGTTACATAAACTGAAATTATTGCTGAAATGTTGTACCTTTAAGACTTAAGCCTTACACCAGCAAAATATATTATGTGGTAAAACTTTTACGAAAAAAGCCAATGCTCTTCGACCATCAAAGTTAAAATAAAAACTAGAAAATGTCATACATCAGAAAGATAACCCAAAGCCTTCTAAGATGGGGAAATCAGTCTAGCAATATATAATCGAGTTATACATTAATGCGTTTCAACATTAATGCGATAAATACGCAACGATTTATGAACTTACCTAATAATTATTACGGTAATGTATAATTTATCATACATAAAGATCAATATCTATAATATGCGTCTACCACAAACACATATTGCATAAACCATAATAAATGTTGGCTATTTATTAAACAGCGATGTGATACCTCATATATTCAATTGAAAGATTAAAGCACAAAAATGAATATAAAAGCAGCAACATAAAAAGTCAACAAACCAAACAATAAATTATTAATTTAATTAAAAATTTGGAAAATTTTTTGAATTTCCTCAAATTTTTTTTTAAGGCGTAACATTTTGTTGTTATAAAGTTAAATTCAATATAGAAAGTTTTTATTTTGTTATATACGAAGTTTGGAAGGCATTACAAACACTGTCTCACATTTAGTTGCATATTTATATATACATACGTATGCATAAAATGAAAATTGAAAACAAAAAAAATTTACTTTTGACATTTTATGATAAATGATAACGGTATATTATATAGTAACCTTAAAGGGTTATCCATTAAATGTTCTAATAGTTTAGCAAGTCTAATAAACAATATCAGGAATTGTTTGCTGATCCCACATTATAGATGGCGTAAACTACTTAAAGTTTTTAATATTACTAATATTACAAAAGGCTAATATTTTCAAAAAAACACATAAAATAAAGAGGATTTGGGAAGATTAGTTAGTAGTCACTGCAGAGTTACCAATTAGCTGTCACTAATTATTTAGACCGGCCCATTTACAACGAAGAAGCGCCTCTTAACATCCAGAAGCAGTGGCACGCTATACAGTCAGCCATAACCACCACGGTGCAAAGTTCTATCGGAAGAAAGCTTCCGAGGTCCCGCAACGTTTGGTTCAATGATCAATGCCAAAAGGTCATCGAAAATAAACGAAAGCTTCGTGAAAAATGATTGGCTTGCCACACTAGAAGCACTCTAGCAGAATATCTCCGCGCTACGAAAGCTACGACTAAATACCTTCAATAAAAGAAGCGCGATCATATGAGATCTTGCATCGAAAACATCAGCTTCCAAGCGGAAATAGGAAATTTTAAGGAACTGTTTTGCTAACACCAGAAGTCTAACTAAAGACTTCCACCCAAAAAGTACAGCCATCAAAGACGGAAATGGAGAGCTGAGAACAAACGAGGCTGATGATCTCTCAGTTGGGCAAACCTACTTTTAAAATCTGCTAAATCGGAACGACGAAGTGACCCCCATTAGAGCAACAGCTCCTCCAGGTGAAGAAGCCCTTGTTAAATATCCCACAGTAGAGGAAGTAGATGCAGCTATTAGTAGATTAAAAAATGGAAGGGCACCTGGTCTCGACGGAATCGCCGTAGAATCCATTAAGCTCGGAGGCGCTACACTTGCAACAAATCTATACGATCTCATCGTATCTATTTGGGACCAAGAAGAGTTGCCGGAGAATTGGAAGACCGCACTCATATGTCCGCTGCACAAAAAAGGAGACCGTCTTAAATGTAGAAACTATCGTGGTATCCCTCTGTTGAGCACTTCTTAAAAAGTATTGGCTAATGTTGTACTTGCCAGACTCATCCCTCTCGCCGAAAACACCATTGGCGCCACGCTTATGAGCCACGCTTATGTGCCTAGGAATTCCAGAGAAACTCGTTTCTCTGTGCAAATTAACAACTTCTGAGTCTGTATGTAAAATCGTAATTGAGGGAGCTGTGTCAGACCCCTTTGAAATAACATTTGGTGTTCGATAGGGAGATGTCCTCGCGCCTGTGCTGTTTAACTTGGTGCTTGAGTACGTAGTGAGAAAAGGTAACATTGAAACTTCGCGCTGCATATTTAATAAATCAGGCCAAATTCTTGGATATGCAGGTGATATCGTGCTTCTTGGCCGAAGACCTAGCAATATCAAAAACAGTTTCATACAGCTCGACCGCTACACAAGAAGACTCGGTTTGGAGGTGAACGGCAGCAAAACAAAATTGTTATCAACACCCAGGAACATCTCAATGGGAAATCTCGGAATTGGCGACCATAATTTTGATAGCGTCGAAAACTTTAAATACCTCGGGTCAGTTATAACATCGTCAAATGATATGCAGGCGGAAATGAAAGCCCGAATCATATGTCGCAGTCGTGCAAGCTCGCACTTTATAAAGCACTCATAAGACCTGTGCTAGCTTTCGGAAGCGAGAGCTGAACCATGACCTCTAACGATTGTAGATTGTTATCTACCTTCAAAAGGAAGGTCATTCGCTCAATCTCTGGTTCAATCAAAGTCGAGGACAACGAATATCGGATTCGTATGAACCACGAGATAAGGCAACTTCTTGGAAGCTGCGATATTATCGGATTCATCAAATCCAATCGAGTTAGATGGCTCGGCCACTTTACACGATCTCCACAACAACGAATGACCAATAAAGTGTTCCATTAACAACCAGCCGGTGTTGGTCGTAGAGGAAGACCCCGATTTCGCTGGCGTGACGACGTCGAACAAGCTCTACATGCATTATGATTTTAAAACTGGAGGACGAGAGCGATGGACCGAGATGGATGGAGGACCTTAGTGCGGGCGGTAAAACCCCTTCATGGGATATGAAAGCCAGAGGGAAAGAGAGAATCACTAATCCAAGGTTCTTGGTAGCCAAAACTAATTGAGTTCTTGGTAGCCAAGCACGTCCGAGTCAGACTTAATAAGGGCTTCTTTAGTTTAGTTCCAGTTCTTTATAATGGGGGCTTCATTTCTATGGATATTGGCTTGAACCGGTTCATTGAAAAGATTTTTCGCTTACAATTTGATATTCCTAGCTGACAGTTACGTGTCTTATCTTGTTTTTAGTTCTGATATCCCGTGAGTTCCATGTGTATGTATGATCGTTTTTATGAATAGACCTACTGCTGCCTATGAACAGCTTGTGATACAGAAGTCGTCAAATTTTTCTTCATTGTTGTTTAACACAAAATTTAATTCAATTTTACCCCTGATCTTTGTTAGGCAAGTGTTGCCTGTTACTCTATTCCAATTTTTGTATTTAAAGCTCCTTGTATTGATTGTTTCATCTGCATCTGCGGTTGAAGCATATCATTACAATAATCATTATGATCATTATGATGATGGTTGTGTTTCTTATTTTCTTGTTAAAATTATTTTGCTCATCATTGGTTTTCATTATCAATGCTTTCTTTGTCTTAGAATTTATTACAATGCCCACGTATTGTTTATGTGTGAGGTTTCATGGAGGTCTACTGTTTTTAAACAGTTTTGTATAATTATTTCTTCCAGTATTCTTTTCTATAATTATTTGTTGTTCAGCTTAATGGTTCATTGTTCCATTAAATCTTAACCCTTTTTTAGGATTGCTGTATACAGTATACTGACATATACTAAAAGGTAACGACTTTAATGTTGTCAGCTGAGATACCCAGAGCTTACACGGAAATAATGTAAGTTAGAATTTTGCATCTTAACAAACTGTTAATGGTTTACAAGGAAAGATTGCAAACACTTAAGCAGGCTTACTTTAGCATACTGATAAGAATAGCATGAATCTATTTTATCAAAAGCTTTAGAAAAGTTCTTGTAAACGACTTCAAGTTGCTGACCTAGAGGACAAAAAAGAACTAAATTTGTAACAGTCGACCTTCCAGGAAAAAATTCATGTTGAACATGTGCGATTAAATCTGGCAGACAGAATGGCAATACCACGACAGTTACTAGCCAGGCCTCTTATCCCAGTTTTAAATATCGGTCTTATAAAGTTAATCTTCGAAAGATTTGAAAAAATTTCAGTCTGAAGGTTTTCCACTAAGGCTGTTAACACTTCCACTGTGAAAGTGAAAACGAACTTTCAGATAAACCAAGATTCATTTACAGAATGGAAAATAGTAGTAAAATTATTATAATTTTCGGAGGGTGAGCTGGCGCTTCCGAAGAAATAGAAACACAGTAGAATGGATGAAATTCATGATCTTATATAGACTTCCAGGTTGAACCCGCTAGGTATATATTAAACTGTTACTATGATAACCGATAAGATTTTGAGTTTTACCACCATACCGCAATAACGTTAAGATGTGTGTGATAATCAACCAGCTCATTGCAAATGAGTCATCATTAATTATCATTAATACTGAGACACACTGAGTATTCAGACATACTAAGTACACCCACTTAGATAAATGTAGGCCATTTCAACAGCTTGCTCTGAAAAATGAAATAGCAGCTGTATTCACGTTGTTCGTAAAGTAAAAAAATCAAAGTATTTATAGACAGTGTGAAACAGTTAGTATAGTAGCAGTTATAGAAAATTATGAGACGAGAGATTCTCTTGCCAAACCTCACTTAACTTCATTTAAAATAATGCTTGGGACGAGAATGCCAACCCAAGAAGAAGCAAGAAAAACGAAGCGAAAAAACGATACAACCGAGAAGGAAGAAAGCTAATATTAAAGGTCCGTACAAGGTCACTGAAATTAAAGGAAATGCGCGTTATATCGTAGAGAAAAAAGGAGAGTTTAAAGGAAAATAGGAGAATTTTGGCATCAATTAGATTCAAACATCACGAGCGACGAGTCCGACGCGAAAAGTGTCACAAAAAGTAAAATCGAGTTACAGACTACTTGATGTACTACCATATGAACATCGTGAAAACCACAGAATCAAACCGATTCAAACAACGCAGGGCCAACCTCATCTAATAATAATATTTTAACGTCAAAAATATCCATGTTTAAATCCAGTTTTCGAGTTAATTTTTTTTGAGCTAAAATCGGTTAAAACATTCTAAGAAAATTAATTGCCTACTCATCAGGCCATGTCAACCGAGTGTTACAATACACACAAAATCCTTAAACGTATATGAATTAAAAAAAAATCAACAGCATTACAGGCCAAAGTTGACCCTTTACTGATATCTTTAAGAACATATTTTTACAACTGGTGATCGTTTTGAGTGGTCTGTGCAATGAACGACTTTACACACTAAACTATTGTGTGGTTAAGCCAACACCTTAACCATCACTATATGACCGGATCCATATGAATTAAAAATTTAAAAAAAAAATATTAAGCACGAAAACTAAATGAAATAACCGTTAAACATATCATTGTAGTTAGAAACAAATCAGAACAGGAAAAAGACCCATCAACACCCTCATTACACCCAAAATTCTAAAACTGTATAATATGAATTACATAAATTAAAACTTGTGCACCCTAATCGGTAAACGCTGTACCAACTAAATTGAAAATAATAATATTTAAGTTGACATTTAAAATTGTTTATATGTATGAATGTAAATTATGTGATAAGGTGTCTTATGTACCTTTTTCATTCGTATTTCTGTGATGTCTGAAATTGTTGTGATATATATTTTTCGACTATATATAATTTAAATCGTATTGCTATCCTCCGAGTTCAAACGGTGAGGTTACACAAAAAGAACGAGCAGTTTAATGTATCAACGGAAATTTTCAACATAATTTTCAACATAATTTCCACCTGTCTGTATGCAAGGAATATTGTTTAGGATTAATTTTAAAACGGGTGTCATGTATCGTTAATGTGTCGTCTCGAATAAAAAACCGATATTAAGATTTTATGAATCACATTTTACGGTACAAAAAAAGTTTTGTTATAATATGATGGCTAAAGGACACATCGACATAAAAGCTTTTGTCGTCTTAAATGCTAATGATTTTTTTTTGTATTTAAGGAATGCATTGAGTGACTTAATTGTAGTAGGTCATTGCACTTTGGTCATTGGTCTTTTTTGAAAACATATATGTATTTTTCTCTATATAGTCTATGAAAAGTGTTTAGTCGCCGATTAGAAGGTTAATGATCTATATTGAGGACCACTTTGTAATGATGGTCAGAAAACCTTTCATTGGCTAAAATGTTAACAAAAAGACTTTGCACCAAACGAGGACATTATTACCCATTAGTAACACAGCTCGGATACTTTACTTTAGATTATTGTCGACTATAATGGCACTTTATCAACAAATTCAAAATTTTAACTCTAAATTTAAACGCAACTTTTTATCTGACATTTATCGTACATCAAAGTAACCTTTGCATTTATTGTTTAACTGTCACTACTTTATATGAATAAGTTTTTCATAATTGTGAATAAAAATGGCTGCATCTAACATTGAAATGGACGATCAGGATTATTTATTTAAAATAATGAAGCAGAGTTAATTGTTTTAAACTTACTTCCCAAAAAGACTGCTGATATGTATTTACGCTCGTATGATAAGTTTATGGAGTAGAAAAAAAAGAGTACTCGATGCTGAAAACCATGATCGCAAGAAATCGCAATGTCAATATAGAAATGGATAAGCTCACTCCATTTTTAAAATGTATTCTGTTGGATTTCGCCCAAAAAAACCAACATTTTCCAACCGGAAGGCATACGAACAAATTTATCTGCTGCAGACGGAACGAATTTCTTAGCTATCAAGGTAACAGATCATAAGAGGTAAGAGATGTTTACATTATAAAAATTCCAGAAATAGAAACAAATGTGGTGCGCACATTTACTGTGAAGGAGGAGTATTTAGCATATATCAGAAAGTATATACATCATACTTCGTCCATCAGTTGTCGGTCATAATCAATTCTTCTACATCTCAACCAATTGAAAGAAATACATTTTTAAGTTGAAATACAAATTTCCAATTTTTTGAAACTTGAAGATGTCGACAAGTACACTGGCCATAGTTTTCGGTGCACATCTGCAACATTATTGGCACACAATGGTGTCAACTAACTGACCCTTAAACGCCACGGTGGTTGGCGATAATCTAATGTAGTCCAAGGCTAAATTGATGAATCGATATCAAACAAAATAAAGATTTGTAAGATCATTATTTTCAATTTGGTAGAGCTACCAAAAAAAATTCCTTTATTGGTATTACTTTCTGTTCCATAAAGTGGCTAATACAGTTGAGAATTCGATATAAATTAAATTTTATATAAATTAAATTACAGATTCAAAAATAAAACTATTTAACACCAAAAATCAATGAAATACTTTTCAAACTGGCAAAATACGCCCAGCACACTGTTTCATGACACTGTTAAGTACCGGGTAGTTTTAACTCCTAATGTCGTATCAAAATGTTTGTATTTTTTCAACTAAGCATGAATATACTCCCCGACCACAGAGGCCCAAACAAAAGCATATATACAAATTTAATATTCAATTCAGCAAAATGCTTCTAATCAATAAGTCTTCGAGCATAATGTATTATATGAACAGAGTAAATTTGCATCTTTGCACTTTTGCTTGAAAAAAAAAACACAATTTAATTTTGATTGGAGCCAAAAAACTAATTAAGTTTATAAATAAAATTTAAGGTGTGTTATGAGTTACACAAAAATGTATTTACGTTAAAAACTGGGAAGAGAGCATTGTTGCGTTTGGGGCCATATAAAATGCGCATGACTCTTCTATAATATATATATATATATATATATATATATATATATATATATATATATATATATATATATATATATATATATATAATATATATATATATATATATATATATATATATATATATATATATATATATATATATATATATATATATATATATATAAATAGATAGATAGCTGCAAGGAATTTAGACTTTAGTATAGTGGCAGATTGGTCAATGTAACCTAGATATGTCCGGTTTTACATAATAATAATTTAGCATTTACAAGAATTTTTCAACTGGTATTTCAAGTCATCCATAGGTAGAGGACGTAAATTGGAAATTCCGACCGTTTGATTACAATTGCATAGTCTTCAAGGTAGCTTACTAGCAAAATAAGTTTTTCATACGTCACTGCATTTGAAATTACTTTTCGTAATTGTGATTTGGCTTATTGGCAGTCAGGAATGAGATGATAGTTTCGAAAATATGACAGTTATTCGCATAATCTTTCATCCTGCTTAAGAAACGATGGTCCCAAGTGACATTTTTAACCAAACGAAAACTATTATTGAGTCACTTCAATGAAATATTTTGTCAATTTTAGAATTACTTAACTGGCCTATTGAGTTACTAAATATGCAGCACGAAGTTATATTTTCAGAATCATTAGGTTTGTTATAAATTTTGACGTCACTCTAAACTTAGAACAAAGAAGTGGTAAGAGTACTGAACCTTGTCTATGAATTTAAATATTAATCGAATAAGGCTGCATAAAATACGACGTTGCAATTTGTAAAGCTCCCTTTGGACTTTTTGCCCGTTTTTCAATCTTGTTTAAACTTCTACCAGATGGATTTCAGGTCAAGCCTACCTTAAAAATTGACATCTTCATAAGCATGTCTTCTACCTGTTATCTTATTTATGAAAGAATCTTTCAAGTAAGCTGCACTTTAAAGCTTTCTTCTTAAGAATTTACTTTCCTCGAAAAATTTATTACCCAGTTTTTGGAACGGATACCGTTTCATCTGTTTGCATTTGAGATGTATTCCCTAAACTTGAATACGAAGGACGATATCGGTAGCGGAATTTGCAGATATATCAGCAGCTTGTTAAATACTATAAGCCACGCTACCAATGAGCTAATACATTTGTATGCACTTTCTGTTAAGTACTTTGGTTTTTACATGATCTCTCCACTTGAGTTTAGCATCAATAGTCATGTTAAGGTATTAAGCTGTGTTTGCATATGGCCACTCTCTTAAGTTAATTTGTGATGGTAGATGGTTGTTAGTCTTTAAAAACTAATATCAGTGGATTTCACCTCGTTCGTCATCGTTCGTTGGGCTAACCATCAGCAACGTGCCATTTATATATATATATATATATATATATATATATATATATATATATATATATATATATATATATATATATATATATTTATAAATATATATATATATATATATATATATATATATATATATATATATATATATATATATATATATATATATATTTATATATATATATTATATATATATATATATATATATATAATATATATATATATATATATATATATATATATATATATATATATATATATATATATATATATATATATATATATATATATATATATAATTATATAAGATAATTTTGATTTTCTTCCTATTAGCCAGTACATTTTTGAAAAAATTATTTTTGGTTACGCTTTGCTTCTATATGATTTTTCCAGGTGCGATTTCGGTCAAGGTGTAAAACCTACGCATTTAACCTTTGTTTGTTGAGGGATATTTACACCAATTTTTATCAAATGCTTGTGCAACATCCAGACAAACAGCAGAACAGTACTTCTTTTCCTCAAAGGAGTGTTCGATTATATTTACAATACTGTGTACTTGCTCTATGGTTCCATGTTGACTTCAAAATCCAAACTGATGGTCTGGTATAACCTGACGCTCTTCTAATACTAGTTTACATTTACTTAGTATCAATTTTTTGAAAAGCTTCGATATTGTTGGAAGCATGCATATTGGTCGATATTTGTGTTACATTTTTCCCGGGCTTCTGAATCATTGTGAATACGGAAATTTTCCAGTTCTGTAAAATTTTTTCTGTTCTATTTATTAGGTAATTCTCTAATCATTTTTCCCGTAGTAAGGCCATATCCCGGTGCCTTTTTCGGGCTTATATGGTCTTTGATTGTATTCTGTACACTTTTCTACTTATACTTAATTGGCTTGAAGGACAAATCATTAGCCGTTTGCTCAGGTAGAACAAATTAATTTGCATCTTGATGAGGTGAACACTTCCTTCCAGATGATCAGCGAAAGTTAATGCTTTTTCTTCATCGCTTCTTGCCCAATTTCCACTTGTCAGTCTAATCGATGAGTTAGAATTCACTCGTCTTCTTAAATTTTTCGTTGCCTTCCACAAAGAGTAATCTGTTATTTCGGTTGCCGAGAGTTTACTTAAATAATTCTGTAAAGTCTGGTTTTGTTCTTCCTTCAGTGCAATTTTTAGAGTTTTAATAACGCGATTAAGCTGCCACTTCAATAAAGGAGATTTGGTTTGTTGCTATTGCCTCCTTATTCTTTGTTTTTCTTGAGCAAGGTTCTGAATGTTTCGGGGCAGTTTATTAACTTTCTCTGTTATGTTTGACAGCGGGTATAGCATTTTTTGCTGCCCTCTCTAAAACTTCGGTTAGCATTTCTGCAGCCTTATCAAGATCGGTTGATGTTGTAAGTGGAATATCTAAAAAAGTATCTTGTTCGACTAGCCTTCTATATTGGTCCCATTTAGTTCGCTTTGGTGCTCAAAATTACTATTACAGATGGATGATAAGAAGACAGATCGAAGCAGTTGGTTGCTTTAACATTTGTGCGTGCAATACCCTTCGTTATGCAAAAGATACCTGATCTCAATTAGATCAGGCATATTTTTTTTATCTGTTGGCCAGTAGATGGGTTGACCAGCTGATAAGTAATTCAAACTCTGTTCTTCTACCGCTTCAAAAAGTTGTCTGCCTTTCGGCGATGTTAGTCTTGATCCCCAGTGGATATGTTTAGCATTATAATCTCCCGAAGATTTGCCATCCGGATGCTTAGTGTCATAAATTGAATATCCGCATTAATTTTAAAAAATAGTTTTTATTTGTAAAGCGTGTTTCAGATATTAACATTATATCAGTATTGTGCTCAATGAGCAATATTTGAACATCGGCTTTGTGTTGTGCTAGGCCATTGACATTCCATATTGCTATTTTAAGGACATCCATTTTTGATTTTTAACGACAATCTGCATCATCATATCCATATTTTGCATCATATCGGTGATATGATGCATGATGGCACCCTATATAATGATTTCCGTATGATTTTTTCCACAATTGTTACATCTTTTCACAGAAGTATCGGCTTTGTTTCTGCTGCATTTCTTGGAATTATGTTGTTCCCCGCAGATAACACAGACATCGCTCAACGAACAATAATCTTTACTATGTCCGTATTTTTGGCATTTAATACATTTATATTGGCCCAGTTCTTTTTCTGGGTTCCTTTACTGTGATTCTTCTATGCAGAAGATATTTCAAGCTATATATTCCATGCTTTTCTTTTGTTTTTTTACTTTCTACTTCCAACTGTACGCGGAACAATGGTTGAGGCACGTTTTCTCTATTAAAAATGTTCGTTATTGTTTTAGCGTAGAAGCCTTTATCAATAAGAGGGTTGTTTATTTCGCTTTGATCTATGGAACTCTCAATACCTTTTTTTACCACAACCAATCTTTTTTGCTCTTTAGTTGGTAAGTATAGTATCGTTTACCAAATCGTTTATGTATGATAATAATATATTTATGTTTGCTCGACGAAAGCAACTTTGCAACTCCATTTATTCCCATTTATTTGTGATTCCAAATTGATTAAGAGAAATAAGATTTATGACCATAATTATTGATTTACATCTCTTTATCGTAATTTTTGTTAGGTGACTTATTATTTGTCATGCAAATCATGAGCGGAACGTACTTCAACCGAAAAGTCGCGTAATTGATAATGAACTATCCGGTAAAGATTTGATAGTTGAACAAGTAATCAAGTCATTTCCATGGGCTTTTTTATATTCAGGTTACTTTTCACTTCCTCTTTTAATCCTAGAAGAGTTACTAGGTCGTACACGTCAAGTATATTTCTAGCTTGTTAAACTTGTAAACCACGTCCTGGCGATTTAAATATATAGTTAAATTTAGTTATCCGTAAAGCTCTGTCACATCAATACCATACCATTGAGAAACGAAGAAAACAGTACCCATTCTCTATTGACTGTAACATTCTGACCGATATCATCGTAATTGGCTCATAAAGTAAATCAAACAGTGTCTTTTATTGGATGTAAGGGCATGCCAACAAATGCTCCTGGTTTTTCTATTCTTCCAATTCTGCAATTTCGCTTATTGATGTAAATGCTAATTTATATACACTTTTTTTGACACAAAACTTTTAAATTAATACAAATAAGATTTTAAAAAATAGTGAAATAGCAAAACGTACTGACCACAAATCAATTTTTAACTATTAAAATGACAGTAACTTGAAACGGTGTTGCCAAAAATCAAACCTTTAAAAAACACCCTTTACATATCTGAAACGGGTACCGGTCGAAATGGATATGTTAACACTGGATTTGACGAAACAGGATCATTTAAAACGAGATAATGTACAAAATGAGATATGGTACAACACTTAAAATGATTTTTTAGGAAAGTTCTGGGATATGGCCAATTAGGAAGGAACTCGGCGAGTTCTTAACCGATTTTGATGAAATTCGATACGTAGGAAGAAAATGGGATTTTAAAATGATTTTTTGGGAAAGTTCTGGAATATGGCCAATTAGGAAGAAACTCGGCGAGTTCTTAACCGATTAAGATTAAATCCGATATTTAGGATGAAAATGTTGATAAAAATTATTTAATTTTTCTCAAATAGATTCTTTAAAGTGATGAAAAGTTTTATTAAGTAGAAGAATAAAAAACAGATGAAGATAAATTTTACTGACAATAAACTCGATCAAGTCAATGATTATTTTAATAAGATGAGAAAAGCAGCAATAAAAAAAATACTAAGTGAAGGAAATTTTTATCTCTCTGCTTAAAATTATTCAAGTATGAAACCTAATTGGCCATATTCCAGAGGTTTTCCCAAAAAAGGTTTTAAAATCAAATTTAAGGAAAACAATATTAAGTGAAGGAAAATTCTATTTCTCTCCTTAGAAATATTCAAGTATTGAACCTTACTTGCCTTATTCCAGAACTTTTCCAAAAAATCATTTTAAAATCCCATTTTAAAATCCCATTTTCTTCCTACGTATTGAATTTCATCAAAATCGGTTAAGAACTCGCCGAGTTCCTCCCTAATTGGCCATATTCCAGAACTTTACCAAACAATCATTTTTAAATCCCTTTTCTTCCTACGTATCGAATTACATCAAAATCGGTTAAGAACTCGCCGAGTTCCTCCCAAATTGGCCATATTCCAGAACATTCCTAAAAACTCATTTTAAGTTTAAATCACATGTCGAAATATCCGGTTTCGAAATATCCAGAGTTGTACCATATCTCGTTTTGTACCTTATATCGTAATGAAATATCCAATTTTGAAATATTCAATTTTGTACCTTATCTCGTTTTGTCAAATTCTATTTTAAAATATCCAGTTTTAAAATGTCCAGTTCTGAGCGGTTCCAACCTGAGACATATGTTAGCTTGGATATTTTTTATAACTCAGATTTCGGCCGCAATACCTTTGGGTGTGATTATGTCTTTGATAATTTTTGAATTGTGGTGTGCATATGGAGGTCTTTCTCATCGGTTCAAATTTTACCTGAATGTGAAAAATTCCTTTAATACTAAAGTTGATTTGAACATATAATCTTTGTTATAAATCACCAGCATAAAACGGAGTTACCTTTTCTAATGATTTTTTTAAAATAATTAAAAAAAATTTTTTTTTTAAATTTTTTTTTAATATTTCTTTGTTGGAACAAGTATTATGCAGACCTCTGACCATAACTTTTATAAGTCAAACTTTTTTTTCCTGATAGAAGTAAACCATTGATACTTTTCAGCATTCAACTTTATTGACACGCATATATACCTGTCTGAGTCCATGGTACTAATTTTTTTAAACGTCTTAATAGCTTTGTTACCTTAAACACATTTTCAGTTACCTATTTCATCAGTGACTGATTTCAGTGGTAGTGGCTTTTCAGTTCTTTTCTTTTCATTTGCATCAGTTTTGCTGTTTTTTTTGGTAATTGACTACCTTTTGGTTGAACCTGGCTTCAGCTTAGTCATAAAATATTTAGCCCTCTTGAGAATTTCATAAGAGTATGGATTTTGAAGCCGATTGACAGTACCCCTTCTGGATATAATAATTTTTTATTTTATTTAATTTTTCATAATTTAGATGTAGCTGGTAAGCACTTCTCTATCCACCACTCAGGGACGCTGCCAATCGGGATTCTAAGTTACCCCTCTTGTGGTACGTAAATGAATTTCTAGTATTAGTTGACCGTACGCACAAAAATATTTGAAATTATTGCTATTAGTGTACCTTCAACTGAGCTATTAATAAACTAGTCTGGTATGGGATAGCGGTAATGCTATGTGTAATGCTATCCTCCTCTACTCTTATTAAAATATTCCTTCTAATTATAATAGCTAAGCATCTTAAAAGTTATTACATATTCCAACAATCTTTTTCAATTTATCATTAAAATTTTATGTTATTCCATAACAATTTATATGGGTAATTAAATATTTAATTACATTTTTTTTTGCCAATAATTAATTCATAAAAATTTACAATGATGATAAATATTTTTCTTGTCTGTTAAAACATTTTAATCAGTGACAACAATTTTACTTTCTAATTACTTGGAATGTACTTGGAATTTTCAAAAATATTTTAAATAATATAATTAATTTATTAGCTGAATATTTAATTATGTGTACGTATGCATATTATTATGTAAATAACATAATTAAATTAAATTTTTACGATATATCGATATAATCCACCATTAAGTTACCAAAAGTTAATTTATGTCTTTTGAAACCATTTTTTCAGTTACATTTGTTTGATGATGTTGAATTTTTCGATATCGTATTTTTTATCATATCGCAAAAATCCGCCCTATTATGAAACTCAAATACTGGAAATCCAAGAGCATTAAGTACAACTGGCCAAAGGAGAGCTATGCACCGATAGTTTTAGCATTTGAAACGATTTCCTTTCTTAAGAATAAGGAATGTCGTGACCTTTTTCCATTCTTTAATTTAAAATCCCATAGCAATACATTTTAATATATCCAGCTTTGGCAATTTATTTATGATAAATTCCATCATTTTCGTATTCTGCATGACAATAATCCGACCAAAAACAAAAACAAAACAAAAAACGCTTTTTGCAACAATAAAATATGATAAAAACAAATTTTCAGTTTCCTTTTATGTACAAAGATTTAAGGTTTCTGCGAAACAAAATTATATTTCCTTTTGTCAAAGTTAAATGACCAAAGGAGATGAAAAACAATTTAATAAATTAATACGGTGCCATGGAAAAAGAAAACAAGATTCTTCCGATTTTTTTTTTTGTGTTTGGGTGTTGGTTGTCGTAGGTAAAAATTTTCATTTTAATTTTCACAAAGAATAATTAATTTTATAATTAAAAAGCTTCCCTTTGTGTTATACTTATTATTTTGCCTTAAACTGGATTTTTTTTCTATTTATTATTGTCGTGATATAATTTTGTGTTCGTTATGTTGGTATGGTGTTGGTGCTGTATCGAAACGTATAAAGTGTGACATTTTATTTTGCCTTATTATTAACCTACTTTTCTTTTGTTTAAATACATTTTTATTTATTTATTTTATTAAATTTAAATATAGTCTCTTGGACTAATGTGCAATTTGTTTCTGACCAAAAACTTGTAAATAAGTTTTAGGTAACAAGGGATTTAAATCTGCAAGCCGCTGTTGTCCTAATAAATAAACGAGCTCAATATGCGTACAATGCTCAATATTCACATGATACTGGGATCTTCCATCGTGTCTTCTTGCATTTTTTTGAATTCACTTTTTTTTCACTTTAACGTCTCTATAATTTTATTTATTTCAATGTATACAAAATTTCATCTAACGTTTTATCTTAACTTATGTTTAAGTCTTTCATGCCATACTTTGTCAAAAGCTTACTAAATATATTGTTGAGCAGACTTTTTCTCCTCAAGTTTGTTTCCAATTTTATTGATTATCTTGGATACTTGTTGTATTGTTAAGTATTGGATACGGAACCCGACTAATGATTTAAAATTAAGTTATTCCTTTCGATTATCGGATTTATCCTTTTAGTCATTAGTTTCTCAAATAACTAAGGTATAACTGGTACCAGCAAAATTACGGTCTATAAGACGAAGTTTTGTGTTATGATTTTCCAGGTTTTAGTATTTCTTCTGAAATTTTTCCACACGCTGGATACAAACTAGATTCTAAAGGCTGTATATATATATATATATATATATATATATATATATATATATATATATATATAAATCTATATATATATATATATATATATATATATATATATATATATATATATATATATATATATATATTTATATATAGTTATTTTAAAACTTCTTTAGTGATTAGATCGTCACCAGGAGAGTTTTCGAATTCATATTCAATTAACTCTTAGGCATGACTTGTTTTCATGAAGTAGTTAAGATTTTTTCACTCTCTTTTTCAGATTCTTCCGTTAAAAACTTTGAACATTTTTTTCGTTATTTCGAGCCCATTTCTCACCTCCTATATCCTTATTGAAGAAATCTGCATTGTTGGTCTTTTAATTGTGTTGGATGTTTTCTAAAGTAAATCATCAGTACTGATGTTATTTGTTACTTTCCTGAAACAGTTACGGAATGACTCATCTTTTTTTTTGAATTTATCTTCTTAGCCGTTGAGTAAGCTTGTTCAACTTCGTTTTATATTGAAGAGCTCTTGTTTGTTGCTAAATATTCTTCTACCTCTTCTTTTTTCTAAAAACTTTTCTTTTATTTTATCTTTCATTTTTGAGGTACTTTCCCAGTTTGCTGTATATCATTTACAAAGTGTTGAACTTCTTTTTCTATTTAATTTTTAATGGAACGATTAGGTTCAATTTTTTTTTCTAAGAACTGCCTTAAGATCTTAAGAAAGTATGGTCCCAAGTCGATCATGTTCGTTGATCAGAATTGATTACTCAGAAACCTCTATTTTTTGCTTTGCTTACACATTTTCAATAAAAATTTTCAGAATCTCACAAACAACTTTATTGAAATTTAGACAGAACGACGTCTGTCTAAAAAAAAAAAAATTCTTCAATAAGAAACTAAGGCTACTTGATTTTCTTAAACACAATTATTTTCTTCAAACAACAAGTAATTTTGTTATAAACTTTACATTATAAATAACCCTTCTTAATAAAGGAATTTAAGGTAAAGGTAGCAAAAAATAGTATATATACACCAAGGCGCCTTATAAACAAAGCAGGCGGCTATATAATATTATAGGCACTTGACTGTAAAATAATTTCCACTAAACTAATTAATTTATTAATTAAAATTTATATTTTATTTTTTATTTTTATATATAAATTAAAATTTTCAGTTCAGTGAATTTGTAAATTTTAATTTTTATTTTTTAATGATGGTACATTGTATAACAATATTGACAACTGAAAAAATTATTTATGTGAAAATATAAAAAACAATTGGTGTAAATAATATAGATTATTTTATTGTAATTTGTTGATACAAACAACAAAGTGTCGTCGTAATCTCCTTATCCCTTTTTTAGTTTTTCCTACGGAGGTTATTCTAGTAAGAATCGTCTCTACTCTCACAGAAACAAAATCACATTTGTCGAGCGATTGTGGAATAAATATTTTGTTATGTATACATGGTCGAGATGCTGTGCGGGTAAGGTTTTGCATATAGTGTTGTTGGTCGACCGTAAACCATCTCGACTAATGAGCATTTAATAGTTTTTTTGACCAAACTGAACGATGCGTATTTCTGAGCTCTAATGTATTGTAATGCTACCATCATTGAGATGGTGGCAGAATCAACTGATGTGAAATCTCGTTGACTTTCAGTTTTTCAAATAGATCTAGCATAGTTCTTTGCAAATCAGGCATAGTTGCATTAGAGTCATTTGACTCATGCATATCCGAAGTGGTATGTAAACCATTATTTAAAAAAAAAGTTTTTAATTAATGTCGCTTTTATATTGCCTATTATTTTGACACATTTGATATGCAGTAATTTACCACATTTGTTACTACATAATATGTCTGGAAATCTATTCTCAGTAATGTTGCTTAGGTATAAACTGCACGTTTTTACAGACATATCAAAACAAAATTTAGTTAACAAGTCCACAATAAAATAAACACAACATGTCAATAACACAACACAACAACAAAAAAAAAATGTAACACAATAGAACACAAAAACAATTAGTAAATAATGTCGAAAATGAAATATATTTAATTGAATTTTATTTATTTTATTTGAATGCAAAAACAACGTCGGTGCGCTGAGAATACTCGAATATAAAATTGATTTAATTTAATTGATTTGTAAATTTAATCAATTTTTTTTCAATCTAATTTATATTAATTTTAAAGTTTATTATCAATTAAAGTGTATATAAATTAGATTTTCGGTTAATACATGACGTATCGGTCATAAAACGGTTAATTCAATTGAATTGTAATGTTTAACCAATTTTTAAAAATCTAATTTGTTTTGTAAATTTCAGGCTAAAAGAAATTATATTATTTTTTTAATATATCATGGATTAATTATTTATAATCTTCAGGTGAAAATTGATTTAATTTATTACAGTCTACGACTTGGAAAAATTAGCCCATTAATAGATTTTGTTTTTAGGAATTTTTTTGCAGATTACAGTTGAATGGTGGCACACTGGAGTTGCTGATAAGAGATGACAGAGTACAGAAAACAGAATTCAGAGCAGTTCAATATAACTGTGATTGTTTTATGCTATTAGTAGTTTGAATATTGGCAATCGGGAAATCGAATCATTTCTGTAAAGTGGTAATCTGACATACCTTTCTTTTCCTTGCACCACTAAAATTGAATAGAATTGTACCGTAATGATCATTAGGTGTCTGAAACCGGGTCGTTTCTATCATGCATGGAAATATATTTATATAAATATAAATATATGAAAATCCCTGCTATCCTACCATTTGTTAAATGTAAAAAGACTTTGGGAATAGGACCGGCGTTAACCAAAACAATTAACAAGCACTGGGTCTTACAGTCTCATCAATCAATCAATCAATTAATCAATAAGTCAATTTTTCCAGCTCTAGCATTAAAGCCACCAATCACTATGCTGATGACGTGCTCTGGACGTTGTTTGGAAGCTTATATTTGTGGGCGCTTTAAACCCAATTATTGACAGTTTAGCTGCCTAAGGAAACGTAACAATAGAAGAAATGAACTAATGATAAAGCAACTAATGGCCTTGGGACACATGGCCTGCACTTTTGAAAAGAAAGCACACTGTGGTGGTATTCTAAAGATAACTATAGCTTGTGCAAAAATACTTTACAAGACATGCGGGTGCCCCCCGAACACAGGAGCTACATAAAATTGTTAAAATAAAATCCATCAAATTTTCCATTTTCATTTTCATATTGAATTGACATTATCATCACCTGACTTTTTTACTTGTTTTTTTTTTTTTTTTTTTTTTTTTGAATCTGTAAACTTTTACGATTGGAGCAATAAAAAAAATAAAATTTGAACAGAACATAATTTTTTCGTATACATATTTTCTTTTTAATTTTCTTTAAGTAAATTGTCTTGAGAAACTGTAAAAAATGTAACTTAACAATTTCCAAGATATTTTCTTTTATGTGCGTGTTCACTGGGTGCACAGTTCACTAAAAGAAAATTTTTAAAATCTGTTCAATTTTGGTTTGTACATCTGAGCATATAGGCACATCATTTTCATAGTACACACAACACATACACATTTCAAATACAAATATCTACGTGAAATGATAGGAAAAACGATAAAAGTTCAAACGTACAAATCGAAAATTGAGTAAGGATGTACGAAAATGTGGAGGGTGGGTGATTTTTATAAATTGAAAATACTCGTCACGCATATTTTCATTTCATTTCAATTCATTTTCATTATGTTTAGGCATTTTTGTGTTTGTATTTTGGCAACATAGAGAAAATTGGGAATCCAACATAAAATCGAGACACATTTCGTCTTTTTTTTTTTTTTGTTTTTTTCGTATAGGGAGTACATATTATTGTGTGAGTGGCATACAAAACGAAATTTTTTGAAAAGGATCTGGCTGGTAACATATGTTTTTCGACAAACAATTTGGACAGAATAATATTAGTTTTGTGTGCGGATATGATTTAATGGCTCATATTTCGTTGTGTTTCCATATTTCGATGGTACGAGTATGACGCTTTATGTTGTTTGTACGTTTGTACGTTTATGTCTTAAAACCTGGAAAATTTGGAAAATAAATTAGTTCAATTAAAATAATTCTATTTTTAAATATTCATCTCGTATTTTTTTATTTTTTTTTTTTAAATTTTATTTGAATTTTAACATTTTCCAAAATACACGATGATTTGCTTGTTGAACGAAATTTGTAAAATGAAATGAGGAAGAAAATGTTCGATGATTTCAAGTTTTCAGCAGCATTATGGAAAATGGTTTTATATACATACGTACGTACATTATTTTGTATGATAAAGAAAAATTGTGAGTTTTCCTTTTCATTATATCAGATTTAATATTTATTGATTCGTTTTGTATACATTTACAACTAAAAAAACATGAAAATGTTAAAAATAGAAATTAGTTACCATTCGCATGGCAGTAAAGGCTATATTTATATAGGGCACGGTGTTTTACCCTTCGAACCTGAACCGACTCAAATGTTGAATTAATCTGCTACAATTTAGATACGTGAATTACTTTGGTAAAATGGAATCTCACTTTTTGGTAGGGAAAGAAACAAATTTTTTCAGTATTCTTTCCAGCATTTAACTTTTCCTAATGTGTCTCTACTTTTGAAAACCACTGCATCATCCACTAAAGTTTAGATTGTATAATAAAACCGAGTCAACGTAAAAGAATCGATCTAGTTGTATATGCGTTGAAATTCCTGATGTGACGTTCAATCCGACACGGAAAAAGTTGTGACTCGATGCACAATTGATGGATCCTGCGGTTCTGTTAAACTATTTGCACCATGCATAAAATATGTAAAATGAATGAACGAATTTGTCCATTTTTTCCTGATTTCGCTTTTGTCGCCTTATCGTGCCTGTTTTGCCTTTCGTTTCGTTTATCCTATTACTCCATAGTCCACTTTTAAAACATAGGTCAGCCGATCATTTACTGCAGAATCTGATCTAAGAGAAACACCTCCAAATCATTTTACGAAATGGAAACAAATTCAACAAACCAAATAACAAATTTGCAAGCGATGGAGTCAGAAATACATCAGTGTACACAAACCCGAAAAAAAAGTTAAACTTCTGCCACAATCCAGGAAAATATATTAGTTTAAATCAATAAAGATAAAGTTCCAGTGATGCGAAGGAATGGATGGAGTCGCCAACGTTGTTAACTAATAACATTGGAAGAATTCAAACGATCTCAAACATTTGTTCTCTTTTGTTTTATGACACCGAGAATATTATTTTGAATGATTGAATCGTTCAAAGTCGGGCCCAGTCATCTAAAAACCATTAAAATTAGCAGAATTTTAAAAACTTTGGATAAAACTACAGGTAAAGCAAATTTAAGGGGGCCCAATCTAATTTCTTTTATAGAGGTTTTGTTATATCCTAGGCCAGGCCATACCAAGCTGGGGCGCCAGCTAGATCGGGCCTCCGAACACCAACTTTTAAAAATTAAAAAAAACACAGTAACAATAATTTTAAAACTAAAATTATAAACCAAATCGACCATTGGATTTATGGTTTTCCAAGAATTAGAGGAAGAATCACGAAATTGCGAAAGCTACTAGAGCGGTTTCTCCAAGTAATCCTTTTTTATCCGAACGTGGTTTAGATTTCTTTGGCTCAAACCAGCGAATTAGTGACAATCAAAATGTTAATTTTAGTGGGTTAATTGAGCTATTGAGTAAATTCGACCCGTTTTTAAATAAACACGTTCAGCGAGTTCGTGCTTCACAGGACGGACATTACAAGTGCATTACCTTTAACAAAATGAATTTATTGAATTATGCGGATTATCTGTAAAGAAAACCATTCTTGAAGAAATAATAAAAAATAAATATTTTACAAGTATCGTCGATGCTACTTCTGATTGCTCACACTGAGAACAAACTTCGTTGATCATTCGGTAGAAAGTTTCATTTTCTTCAATCCTTTCTGTGGAAAAATACGAGAAGAAATTGCTGCCAGAATTCATGAAATTTTGTCGGTTATAGGATTGGATTTCAATGCATGGCTGGCAAGCTTAATGGTGTGCAAGCTCTTTTTACGAAGCGCAATGCTAAATGTATTTTTTCCAGCTGTAGGAACCACACGTTAGGAGTGTCTTGTAGGAGATGATCTTGTAGAAGTTGATTCGGCTGTATCTTGTAAGGAGGTTGTTAAATTTTTGGGAGTTATCCAACAAATGTATAATTTTTTTAGCAGCAGTCCTCGGAGATAGGAGGTTTTAAGGAAACATATCCAAATGTCTCTTCACTCAGTTTTCAGAACTAGAATAGATGCAGTAAAACCCATAGCCGAAAATCTAACATCCATTCGAAATGCTTTACATGAAATGAATTCATTCAACTTGCCACCACACGGATGCGTTGAATTGCACTCAATTGAGAAATAATTGACTGTGTTTTGCTTTCTATTATATAGCTTAAAATTTTGACAGATTTGCATCAATCAAATTTAGAAATTAAAACTCAAAATGCTACACTTGATATTGAGCAAAATAATATTGAAAGTTTAATAATAAAAATTCAAAATTTAAGTGGAATGGCATTACAAGATAAATGTGTTTATTTATTATAAAAATAATAACCTTTTCGGTTTTCTTTGGACATTCCCAAATTTGACTGATGAACAAATGATGAAGCTGTGGTAAACAGTTTAAATTCCAAATACACGAGTGAGCTGTCAAAGAAGATACTAGATGAGATACAATTCCTTAAAAACATGTATGCAGCTAATTTCAATGCAGACCCGACACCAACCAATTTATTAGAAAATTTACTCAATAAAAACTTAGCTGGTTTATTTACAAATCTTGTCGTTATCTTAAGAATATTTTTAAGTATTCCTGCATCTGTTTCTTCAGCCGAGAGGAGTTTTAGTTTACTGAAAAGAATAAATTATTACCATCGCTCAACAATGACAGAGCGACGTTAAATAGATTAACAATATTAAATATTAACCACGACATTGCAAGAAAAATTAATGTTGAACTAATTATTCGAGCTTTTGCTAATAATAAAGCAAGAAAAGCTTTAATCTAATAAAGGAAAACTTAATATGTATTCAAAGTGGTTTTATTTTATTTTATTTTTATGGAGCCCCATTTCAATTATTTGGCCCAGGCCCCCAGGTGGCTCTGAAAGGGCCTGCCCTAGGCTACATTCTAATATGCCATATACGGTATAACCTGGCTTTATAAATATTTACATATATATATATATATATATATATATATATATATATATATATATATATATATATATATATATATATATATATATATATATATATATATATATATATATATATATATATATATATATATATATATATATATATATATATATATTCTATAAAATATCGAAAGGGTGCGGTGCTATGATTTTTACTGTAATAATGCTGAATTTGTATGAAAATATAAATACAAACAAAAGTTAGATATATGTACTCTTGTTGAACTTTGATTAAAGTAGAATTAAGCTTTGAATAAAAAATATACTTTTAAAGTGTTATTTACTTTACAACTCAGTTTTTTTAAATAAAGTTTTTTTTCAATATTCAAATACCCTAAGGATTAAAATTAAAAATCAATATTATTTGAGGATTTTTTTTTTTAAACAAATTATTGAAATTATATTCATACCCTTTGATAGTCGATTCGACGTAATAGAAATCAGACATCGTTTCACAAAAATACAATCACCTTTCAAGTTGATGAAAAATTATAATTCGACGGTATATGAGACAGTAAATCGACGATGGATTTAATATGTAGTTTTATGAATATGTTAATCCCCAAGAGGATGGTTCTGATGGAAACTTATATATAGATAATTGTTTAATAGTATAGCAGAAATGGGGATAACAATACTCAATAGCGACACTCTAAGCACACTGGTCGAGTCCGGGCTTTGGTTATATATCAACCATTCAACAAGAAACAAATTCAACCATTTTTGCGGTCGAGTTAAATTTTTTATTTTTTAAAGCTTACAGATATCTATAAATAATTTACTAATGAAATTAGTAATCGCCCCTTGGTTTAAAAATGTCTATAGAGAACAGGAACAAGAAGGATTGAACAGAAAGAAAACCAGAAAATAAAATCTTATTAAAATAATCATTGACTTGATCGAGTTTACTGTCGGTAAAATGTATCTTCATCTATTTTTTATTCTTCTACTTAATATAACTTTTCTTCATTTAAGATAATCTATGTGAAAAAAATTAATTAATTTTCATCAACATTTTGCATGCTACATATCGAATTTCATCATAATCGGTTAAGAACTGGCCGAGTTCCTTCTTAACTGGCCATATTGCAGAACTTTTTAGTAGTATACTAAAAAGTTCCAGTGTTATATCCAGTGTTGTACGATATCTCGTTTTGTACCTTATCTCGTTTTGAATTATCCAATTTTGAAATATCCAGTTTTGCACCATATCCAGTTTTGTACCTTATCTAGTTTTATAATATCCAGTTTTGAATTATCCTGTTTCGTCAAATCCAGTTGTAAAATATCCAGTTTCGACCGGTACTCGATATTTTGGCTCTCGCGAATAAATGCTTAGGTACCAATTTGTGCAAAGATTTTGAAACATTTGTTTAAAATTGGGTAATGAACAACTTCGTGAAAAGGCTCTAAATGCTGAAACTTGGCCGATTGGTGTTAGTATTAAGCCATTCCATAACCAAAATTATCATCCAGTGGCCTCAAATGTAAAACTTCGGATACCGGCTGTGATATTAAAATCAGCCGAATTTTAAATTTGTTGGGTGTTTACAAAGCTGAGAAAGTCCTGTCTAAAAGTTCTGTACAAAATGCTGTCACTTCCATTAAGTACCACAATGCCTCCAGTATTCGTAGTAAAGCTAAATAATTTTTGCTTGGTGTTCTGGACAATTATTATGATGTGATTATTATCACAGAGACATGGCTTACCAGAAATTTTAACTCTGAAAAATTTTTTCCCTTCGACTATGTGGTTCATAGAAAAGATCGACATGATTTTGATACTAGCCTTAAGGGAGGAAGTGTGTTGATTGCTGTTAAGACCTCTATTCAAAATGAAATCATTGCATGCCATCCAATTTTTGATGTTATTGCTGTACGGATTAAGGTTGCCAATACATCTATTCTAATGGTTGCTGTTTACATTCCCAATGGAACAATTTTAGAAAATTATTTTGAAATTTTTAATTTTATTAATTTTAATGTTTTACCGTTGATGCACGTTGGAGAACAATTAATGGTTATCGGAGACTTCAACATTCCCGATGTTACTTGGTTCATTGTTGATGGAATGTTCTTGTCTTCTTCTACCGATCAAAAGGTATTGGCATAGTATTGGACTACTTTGCTAGTATCGCTACATTGCAGATAAATCGGATTTCCAATACTCAAGGAAAATTTCTGGATTTAGTTTTTTCAACCGATGTATTGTTCTCCGAGGTTCTTCGTGTGATGACCTTACCGGATGTTCGAGCATATACCATACTCCAATTACGATAACTATTTTTTATCGAAGGGCTTTCAATACTTCATAGATGTCTCAAGACTTAACAATAGAGAAATCGTAACACTACCCTCCACCTACGCTTGTTCGTCCTGAACAAGTTCCTCGTTTCCGCTTTGTTATTCAGTATATGACATGATTCAATCTCGTTATAATCTTGTAAGGTCCTTCCCATCCAGGCGCAAATCAAACACCAAAAATAAATTTGCTGGTGTAACTCATGTTGTATCATGCACCACCGATTGACAGGCCATTAGGAACAGGGGAGTTTTCGCAATGTACTCCTCCTATGTGGCATTTATTCGCTCTACCATCTCATCTGATTGTGGAAGCATAGCTGTAGATTGTGTTTTATTTATGTTCAGCATTGGACACATTTCCACTTGCCACAAAATTAAGTATTGAGAATATTCGTGCTCCTGCTAGTTTATCCGATGTATCGTCAAGCCTTAGTAAGGGTTAACTATCCTTCTTTGTTATGGTGTTGAGCTTTCTATAATCGATGCAGAATCTTAAACAGTCATTTTGCTCAATAACCCTTGATATTTTCGTTTACCATTATATCTATCCTGGTTTGCTTTGCTAATGACAATCTTCTCGACACTTGACATATTGGCATCTCCATTATCGTGTCGATCCGGTGTTTAACCATGTTTATTCTGCTATTATTCTCTGGAGCACTACAGACTTGTATTTTTCCAGTAATGCTTTTGCTGTTTTTTTCTGTTTCGGTGTTAAGTGTTCCGTCCTTTTCTGCTGCCGTAGTTCCTTGATTTGTACACTCGAATTCGATTCTTCACACTTTGTTCCGCCTATATACAGGGTGATAAGTCAATTTTTTCCATCGATATCTTCTTTGGCGATTAAGCTATCTCCACCTTTTGCCAATCTTGAGATAGGAATGGAGGTTATAGAGCATTTGTCTGTGTGAGTCAGTTTCTGCCCTCGAACCTGACTTGTTTTTAATTAACGACTTCATCGTTACCTGCCCCTATTTCTTGGCCAACCTTTTAACTTCTTCCCTCGGCCTGAAATACATTGGCGATGGTATTCTTAATCGTTATCTTCAATATTCTATGCAGTCTCTTAAAATGTGGCCCATTTTGTCACAACCCTAGCATCTGATCTTCTGGTTGACATTTTTGAATTTCTTAAATCGTTGGTGCTGTCTCTTTCAATACTCTTGGAAGATGGATTTTGACTGATTTTTCTCCCATAGGGCGCCAACAAGCTGGACTGATGGTGGTATTGTGTGATATTATAGTTTATCTACGCTCAGAAGTGACGATACTTGATCGTTGTGCGCCTTGCTGGATGCTAACATTTTGATAAATTCATCAAACCTTCTGTAAGCACTCTTGATCCGAAATCAAGGTCGCTTTGTATGAAGTTGGTCAAACAGATTCAGCATAATCTACCCGAACATTATAATATGCACGCGTTAAAGTTAATTTTGGAGAATGTATGTTACCCATGATCTGTTGTTCTATAGCTTCGGGCGAGTTCGAATACAATGCAAACAGTCCCTACTGACTTTTGATAACATCCTTGATACCGATTATTCAATATTTTGATCTCAATAATTATTCAATATTTTGAGATGCTCACACCTGATGAATAATGATTTTACGATAGTGTTGTCGGTGTGTCTGATACAGTTGGTCAAAATTCTCAGAATTAACCAGTAAACATATTCCACTGGAAATGTTAATTTTTCGGCAACATTCTTCAATTTGGTTAGCAACGTAGTTTTTCTCCTTTCGACCATTCACTTGTGATATTGTTGAAGTTTGGCCATTTTGTATATATGCGCATTTAAGTGTGCAAATTAAATATACAATCAGATCTCTTTGTGTAATCTCCCGGCTTACACAGTCCATCGGATTGAGATATGTTGTTCTTCTGCTACTTCCCAAAAACGTTGAAACAGATGACAACAGCTCCGACATTATCAAAGCTTGTCTGGATCGTGTTACATTGACTTGTCCTATTAATATTGACTTTTATTGCGTCATTTTGATATATTGTAATTGGCATGCAGTTGAAGGTACAAACTACAAATAAGCTCATGTTCTGTCTGGAGGATAACTTAATTGTGGGTAACACTCTAATACAACCTGCTCCGAATAAAGCCAAACCATTCACTGCTATACATGCGCATTTTTACGTTTTAGCCCTTGCTGTCTCGCAGTAATAAATGTAGATTCTGAGCCCTTGTCAAGTAGAGCAGAAATGTGGTGTATTTTACCTTGGATATTTGTTGTTGACATGATCACGGTTGGTAATGTTGATTGCTTGCTCTCTTACTCAGTGAATCTTGAATTGGTGTATGATTCTAATTCTTCCAGGTTTTTCAACTGATGTGTTCCTTCCATTCTGATTTTATCGCAATAGTTTACTGCCTTTACTTGGGACTCGCTGTATTTGCTGTCTTCATGTAAAAGTGTATGATGCTTCGCTCTTAAAGCACGTGTTAGCCGACATGCAACTGAGGTTGCAGAATGTCATGCTGAAAATTCTGGAAACCTTCTATACTGGGCATATGAATAAAATTTTACATATCTTGAATATTTAATAAATCAGAGAAATTCTCCTTCGATGTTACCACGAGGATTTTCATTCTGATCCCGAGGATGTCAAAGTCATCTTCGATGACGCAACGTATAGCATTGAGACCCTTGGTAAATTTTAGAGGTATCCATTTATTCTTATGTTGATATTTTTAACAATTAGAAGTGGTTTAAGAGTGCGGGTTGGCACCCCAGTGATCCACTGCACAAGTTATGATTAAATCCTAAACTTTTCATCACGTCTTGCACCGTCAAAAACTTCCGTTGACATTTTACTACGGAATGAGTTGTGATCGAAAATGAAAATGATTTTCCCAATTTGTATATGTGAATAAAATTATTTATTCATTTGTTTTTATTTCTATTTTCCTGTTGTATAGTGCAAAAATGATAAACACCAAATTTTCCATTTTAACTGTGTCTGGGTGTGTGTGTGTATGCTTTAGGATTAATGCTTTATTATGTTCTTGAACGAATAGAAGTATATAAAAGCATCAAGCAGATTAAAAATTTATAAGAAAATTTGTTTATGTTGTTGCTGTTGGGGTTTTACCACTTTCATCATATACAACAAAACTAATGTGGTGTTTGGTACGGTAACACAGTTCAAACTTTTCTTTTGTTATTTTATGTACATACATAGTTTAGTGTTATGTATTTTAAAACACTTTGTTTTGCGTTATTCACTATATACTCAAACTGAATATTTGTTGTTGTTTTTTGTGTTGAATATAGCACCCTTGTGCCTAAAAATTCAAACAGGCAGAAGTTATGGTTTGGTAAACGAAAAAAGGAAAAAAAATGAAAAAACAGGAAAATTAAATTAAAATTCTTGGAAATTTTTTTTTATTTTTTTTTATACTTTCTAAATCAGTTAATTGCGAAATAAGCGAGAATTAAGTTATTAATGTTATTTTGGTTTAAGTGTGTTATAAAGGCCCATAATTTGTACATGTTTATAACGTAACTGAATTATAAATAAGTTTTGCCTTAATTCTTATTTTGTATACGAAAGTTTAAGGTTATGACTCAGAAAAGTTTATCCTAATTGGTCTTAATGGATTCGGGATTAAAAGTTTAAATTTTAAATGATATGATTCACATTAAGATGAAATTTATAAATTTTGTTGATGCGTCTTAGATAACTAGTTGCTTGCTATGTGCTGGAATAATTTTCTTTGGATTGAAGCTATAAGTCGTACTCTTTACCAAAACAGAGTAGTTTTTGAAGTTCCAACCTGCACTCTCGCTTAATTTTCGGAGATACTTAATTTTTGTTAGCCACTAACATGGTTACTCTCTTCCTCTTTTCTTACAAAGAGTGAACTTTGGATAGTACAAAATCGTTTAGTTCTATTAAAGGGCGACCACTCTTTGTTTTGTTCGATTTAGTAATAGAAAGTTGGCAGTGTTTTAATTCATATCCCCAATAAACACTTTGGGTTCTTAAACTGCAATAGCCATTTAAACACTATAGAGGTGATGGTTTTGAAGTAGACATTTTTGTTCGTGCAGACGCTTATATAAAAGTGTTCAACATGGTGTCAGCTAATCTATGTTTTTAAATTCCTGATATATTGATAAAATTGCTTGTATTCTGATCTTCCGGATATGTCAACGACTATTTCAATCCCAAGCCTGCTCTTTGTATTGATTTATACAATCAGTAGAATACAAGTCGTTTTCTTTCCCAAGGAGCTGAAAGAAGTTCTGCACATGCAAAATATGAGAATGTAACCGAGCCGCAGTGTAATCGCTATCTTTTTATTTTTTGAACAACAGTTTAAGAGAACAAAGGGTCCGTCTGAACAAATGGTTTGTTGCTAGATCTCCTAGATTATGCCTGTTAACGATAATTCCACTAAAAAATTTTGCAGTGTCCCATTAATAACTGAAATGTTATTGGCCTTGATTCTCCTTGATATCCCTCCTCATGCCATTATCCAACTTTATATTGTTGAAACACATCCTCTTGCCGATAATCTTTTCAACGTTGCATTGAATGTATCCGTTGCTATATCTGTACCTGCTTCGATGTATAACACTTTACCGATCTTAAATATGAAGATTGTTATATATTTTTTAACCATTTTTGCGCCGTGTTCTCTCTTACTATAGCTAAAAATTTAAGTCCAGCATAATCTATCCTATATTTGGACAATTGTCTTGCTGGGACTACATAAACCGATGGTAAATTAGCTATCTGGTGTTTTTGCTCTATTATTAATAAGTTTTTAATGGTTCTCGTGCCTTTTTGCGCCATAAGATCTTCTGATATTTTTGATCGTTTTCGACTACCATAACTTGCCTACACATTTTTTCTATATCTGTAGTTAAAGCAGTTCTGTTACAGCAAAATTTCAGCAAGGTAATCAATAAGGTTGGTTGTCTTACAAATACAACATGAACCCTTTGTAGTTGTTGACTGGAATGGTGACTACGAAATTTAAAGTATCGCCAATTATTATATTAGCCTTCCTAATGTATCTCCTATAAAACTGTGTAGTTCGCAATTGGTCTTAATGTGTTTGTAACATTCGATTTTTTTTCCTTTATCTCCAATTTAGGAGCATATGGCGTCCACTATTCTGAACCATCTTACTCTATTTGGGGCTATTGCTTTTATTTCCGCCCATGATCTTCCTAGGAGTTTTGCCTTTGCTAGCATCGTTTTCTTCCATGTCATTGCTGGCCTACCAACCTTTCTTTTACCTTGTGGATTCCAGTCTAATGACATCCTCGTTATATCACTTGATGCCTTCCTCAGTGTGTGACCAAACCATCTCCATTTTCGTCGCTTTATTTCAGTCTCAATGTCTGCCTGACATGTTGTTCTGTGCAGACTGATGTTACTAATCGTGTTAGGCCAGAAGCACTTAAGTATTCGTCGAAGGAATTTGTTTACGAAAACCTGTAGCTTCTGTATGATTTTTCCTGTATGCTTCTATGTCTCACACCCATACAGTAGTACCGATTTCACACATGAGTTGAACATTCGTATCTTGGTCTTGCGCGACAGGGCAGAAGTATTCCAGCCTTTGTGTAGAATGTTGAATGTATATCTGGCTTTATTTATACGTTTGTGTATGTCTTTTTCTGTTCCACCTCGTTACTGTGCAACCAAGGTATACGAATTCATTTACATCTTCAATTAGTATATTGTTGATGTGCATCGGTGTGGTTATATTTGTGTTGAGTCTCATCGCCTTGGTTTTCTTGATATTAATTTTGAGACCAACTTCGTTAGCTAGATCTGAAAGCTGTTGCACATTCTGCTGCATGTCGGAGTGTTTGTGTGTGAGCAAGCATATGTCGTCTGCATAGTCCAAATCATTGAGTTTACCAGTTAACTCCCATTGAATGCCATTAGTGGACTTGTTATCTAGTTTCCGCATTACACTGTCTAATACCATTAGGAACAACATTGGTGAGAGTACGCAACATTGCCTTACTCCTCGAGTGTTGTAGTATGTTTCACTTTGTTTGCCTTTGTATTGGATTCGGTTTCCAGCATCCCGATACATTTCTTGTATGAGTTCAATTAATTTCTTTGGGATGCCCATTTCACAAAGTGTCTGCCATATTGCGTTCCTGTTTATCGTATCGAATGCGCGTTCGAAATCGATGAAGAGCATATACAATGATGAATTCCATTCATTGGATTACTCAGTGATGATACGGATTGTGTTGATGTGATTAGTGCAACTTCTTCCTGGTCTAAATCCAGCATGTTCGTTTCTTAATTTTGCATTGATCGTAGGTGAGATTCTGTCAAGGATGATCATTGCGAGTACCTTTATTGTTGTGTTGAGGAGGGAGATACCTCACCAGTTCCTACATTCTCTTAGGTCACCTTTCTTGGGTATCGTAATTATCAAGCCTTCTTTCCATTTCAGTGAGATTCTCCCAGAATTCCAGATTTCTTGGATTATTGGTGTTAATATGCTTGCAGTTGTAGATGAATATCCTTTGAATATTTCGGCGGTTATATTGTCTGTTCCAGCAGCCTTATTGTTCTTCAGTCTATCAATTACATCTTTAACTTCCCGTTCCGTTAGTGGATGGGTGTTGCTAGTTTCGTTATTGATGTCAATTGATGATTGGAAATTTTCGGGGTCGGCAACGACGTCTTCTTCGAAATATTCCTTCCATCTCTTTAACTGCGCTACATCTGTTGTTAGTACTTGACCATTAGCGTCCCTTATATAGGTGGTATATTTGTAATTTTACCAGTGACCTTTCTTACACACTGGTGTATTGCTCGCATATTTTGGATTGCTGCGGTCTCTTCAGCAGCTTTGAGAATGCTTTCTGTATATTTTCTTCGATCATTCCTTGCCATCTTCTTTACTTGAGGCGCTGTTTCTTCGTATCTACAATTCACCTCTTCCGTGGTATGTTGTCACATTTGCAACTTAAATTGACAGCGTTCCTCAACTTTCTTCCATGTATCATCACTGATCCAAGGTTTCCGATTGTATTCTCTGTAGCCGAGTACGTCCGTGGCACTCTTGATGTAGGCTTCTTTTGCTTGGTTCCATCTTTCTTCTATACGGGTGGCTTCAGACTGGAGATTGAGTTGGAGCGTTTCATTGAAAGTGTTTCTTGTTTCAATGTCTCTCAATCTATTTGTGTTAAATTTCCTCCTATTTGCCTTCGAATGATTCACAGCTGCTGGCTTGATCTTGAATTGGGTTTTTACCAGTTGATGATCGCTGTGTATATCTGCGCCCTTCATTGTTCTTACATCTTCTAGTGATGTGAGGAATTTCTTATTGATCATTACGTGATCTATCTGATTTTTAGTTCTGCCATCCGGTGATGTCCATGTGTATTTATGTATATTTTTGTGTGGAAACCTACTGCCGCCTATGAACATTTGATTTGTGATACAGAAGTCGACAAGTCTTTCTCCATTGTTATTTTGCACCGAGTCAATGCATTTCTCCCCATGATAGTGGTTAGGTTGATGTTGTCTGTACCAATTTTGGCATTTAAATCTCCTTGTATGATTTTGACGTCATTTCTGTGCGTTCTTGCTATTGTGGCTTGTAACTGCTCGTAGCACTCATCTTTTGTTGTATCTTCTGCATTTCTGTTGAGGCATTATAGCACTGATGTTTCTTATTTTTGAATGAAACCTCACTTTAATTCTGCTGTTAACTGGTTGCCATTCCATCAATGCTTTCTTTGCTTTATTTGTTGTTAATATGCCCACGCCTTCTTAATGTGTGTCGTCTTTACCATAGAATATCATATAATCTCTATTGCCATTGTAACATTCGATTGCTTCTTTGAAAAGATATATTCAATTTGAAAAATTCCTCTATCTTATACAGTTGAGGCTGGTTTTATATCATTCTTAGGTACCAGTGGTGATTTCTACGCAAACCTTGAATTTTGAGTGGCTCTCACATAAATACATTGAAGAAATAGTTTGCTCCAAAAATAATATACATTGCCCCAGGCTTATTAAAATAAGGATCTGGCAATGGTAGTTCTATGAATTTCTTGAAATTGGAAATATTTATTTCACACGAAGGTAACAATTTAGTAAATTTTATAAGTATTAATGCATCTATGTTGCAGTTTTTTATTTGAATATAATGACTCGGCTCTAATTGCCATTAAATCTTGTTTTTTCGCATTTTTTGCGCAGCAAAACTTTAGTATTGGTTTATTATTGAGGTCAAACCTCTTCTGCACTTAAACCTGTTGTATTCCTCGGTATTTTTAAACAGGCATCTAAAACAAATTTTGCGCTCGGCTACAAAATTTTTTCTTTCAAAATAGCCCATAAACTTGTTACGTATCACGGAGTGATACACGCAAAAAAAAAAAAATAAAGAAAAAGGTTTAAATCCCCAGCGTTAGCGGATGAGGAAAAAAAAATAAAATAAGCTAATGAACGGGATAAACATGTTGGATGAACGGTGGTGGACAAAACAAAATAAAAATAGAAAAATCGTTTTTGGGACTGGTGGGTGGTGTGAGTTTTGATTTTTTTTTGGGAGTCAAGTTTTGGTAATGAAAGAGATCGGTTGTGTAAATATTGTGTACGGTGTACAAATGTTCAAGTAGTATAATATTAAATTTGTTTTTATCACTATTGAGTGATTCTACACAAACGAAAATATCGACGAAAGCTATAACTATAACTTATAGAATAATAGCTAAGTCCACAAAAAAACTACATCGAAGTAAAATACGACGACTCACCACTACTAAATGGAAACAAAACAATTTATATACAACTACAATTATAATTAGTATAATTATTAATTGATAAGACCGTAAGAGAAAAAATCTCAACGCGGAACCGCATGAACGCGTCTTATTCGGGTGTGGCATCCTATTTTACGGTGGTACCCAGCGTGGTGTATCAATTGGACACCTTAATTGAGGCCGCGAGTGAACGTGGGAATTGTAATTGCCTTTTCTTCTGCAACCAACCACAAGAGCAATTAAATTGAATTTATTCATGTCCGGATCCTGAATAACAGCCTGTGAGGAACGTGGCGGCAGAACGGGAATGGAATCAGAACGTGCCTGATAATATATGTGAAATTGTGTCTGTATATGGGTTGAACGCACTATAGGTTGTATAACTAAAATTTTTTTGTTTGTTCTAAAATATTGTGTAATGAAATTTTGAATACGTCACTGAGTTGTTAGTGATTGAGATTCGGTACGGTTTTTTTGGGTTCTTTCTTTACAGCTCTGATCCGGTGGAAGAGCTCTGGAGCCGTGTAAGAGTCGCTACGAAGGAAACAAGACAAACATCTCCAATTAATTAAATTTTTTTTTTGTTCTTATAAAGTTTTATTGTTACAATATTTTTCTTTTAAATATACATATGTTCACCTGTGCGTAGTGTAACAACCTAATGGTGGTGTAATTTTTTTGTCATAGCTGGTCAGGGAGATATCGTTACCAAGTTCCGCGTATGTGTGTGTTAATTTCGATGTGATCGCAGCCCCCTAAGTCTCCATCGGACCTCGACCATATTAAAATCCACCCCTCTGGACTGAGGTTAGCCGGTCAAAGCTGCGGGTCGAGGACGAGGAGACAAATCTGTTTACGAGCAATCGTAACAAACTCTCCATAGTTGCGTAGAAAATGATTTTGGCCATGGCTCGCATAGATTAGCCTAGTCATTCAAAAGTTTAAATTCTCGTAACACCTTGTGTGGACGTATACATCTTGTATATGATGAAAGGACTTGGTGGAAGCCTGAGCAATTGATGGTTGGTCTATAAATTGATTAAAAAGCATTTTCGTCAAATGTTTCAGCTGATTCTGTCAATAGCCCATTGAGATCTTGGAAAGCTTGTACCAATCTCATTTTGTCGCTCACCTTTTTTCATTTATAAATGCATCATTTACTGATGCATCCATCAAAAAGGTAATAAAGTTCCTATTACTCATGCACTTGTTTTAGGAGCGTTTTTTTTTGGAAAGGAGAAAGCATATAAATTTCAATAAAAACATGTAATCAATTTGCATCAATTTGCATCAATTTAGAATAAATATACCATTTTATGAACACTTCACTTTCAATTATCAATTAAATATGATTTACATTTACAACACATTTCGCCAATAAAATTTCCATACTAAAGTAAAATCATGAAAATCCTTTTTCATTTTATTTTATGTTCCTTAAATGAAAATTCCATTAGAAAAGCTACAAGAGTTTCGCAAAACGAAAAGAAATTCTATTCCATTTCAATTTCTGTCAATTTAAATATTTTATTATGAAAAAAAATCGCTAACACCAACAACAACAAAAACCGATTCAATTCAATTTCCATAAATATATATAAAAAATCATATGTAGAAGAATATGGAACACGGATGGAGTCTCACACTGCAAATTGTCATTTACAGTATGATATGTAAACTATATAATGGGCAATAAATTGTTGTGTATAGTTGAAATAGCTGGCCACAACGTGATCCTTTAAAAGTTGGCTTTGTTGAGTACAAAAACTGAAACAAATTTCATTTAAATCCTTCAATCATTTCTTAGCTGTTAGGACCACATTGGATCCATTTTTTACTTAAATTCGAGCTTTCTCAAAGTCAAAAAAGCCAAAATCTGTAATGGTGGTCGAAATGGGCTTGATGGTTGCTCCAGGTGTCCTTGGGAACGACGTGGCGCATCGACTGTTGCAGTTTACCAGCCGGATCTGTCGATGTCGTATTTTCAGAATGTAAAACAAGTTCTCCAAGGATCTTGAGTGACTGTCCATAGACAAGATCTGCTGGAGTACATCCGAGATCAGACGTTCGAACGCCAAGGAGAATGAATAGGAGTTCAGTACTCCAGTTTAGGGTGTTCGATCGAGCATATAGGAATCGTTCCACCATACCATTTGCCTGATGATGGTATGTCGTTGTCCATATCCTGTGAGAACCTAACAGTTTTGTTAGCTCCTGAAAAAGATTGCTCTTGAACTGATTACCTTGATCAGTCGTTATGTCACGTGGGACTCGAAATCTTGAGATGTAGTGGCCCACGAATTCACGTACTACGGTAGTCGTTCTCATAATCGTTAACGAAATGGCTTAAGGCCATCGTGTACATCCATCCCCTAATTGTAACTGTCGGATGGGGGTGATGGCCCAACAAGAGCCATATGAATGGGTTCGAATCTGCCAGAATGTACCTCGAAGTGGCCATACTCGGATCGAAATTTTTGGAAAGCTCATGTTTTTGCTTAAAACCCGACATCGATGTTTATATTTTGTCAGAAATAGTTTGTTGTAATAACCTTACGAGTAGTTCGAATGCCTGGACACGATAGAACATTTATTTTTGAAAAAATTGATTGATGCAAGTCGCGAGGTATAATGGTCAATTTTTTCCTATAGCGAAGTTTCGCACCAAATTACTAAGGATGTATTTGGGTTGAGTATTTCTTCTAGTTTTCGCTTCGAACTAGTAAATCCTGCTGACGGTTGAATTAAAGATTTGAGCTCATCGTCAGCTTTTTGCAAGTTAATAAGTTGTTGCAAATCGAGGGCTGATGGTTGGTTAAAATGTAAAAGAGGAACTAAATGTTTGGCTAAATGCCGAATGAAGCGATAGTATATTAGTTAATCATGCCCACGGAACGTTGCATTTGCCTATAATAGACGTTGGTTCATGGAACTCAAAAATAGCCACGATTCTATCTGGAGATGGCTCGATGTCATCTATGGTGATTTCGTGCCTAAGAAAATCCATACCTTTCGTGACATCATTCATAAGACGCTCAAATATCTACGCTGCATTTCTCAGACCGTAAGGCATTCTCATAAATTCAAAAGCTCGAAAGGGGCGGTAATCGCAGTCTTGTATATGTCTTCTATAGCAAAAGGTATGTGGTGGTAAGCGTGGACTAAGTCAATTTTTGGAAAGATTGTGCATCCTTGGAGATACATGAAAAAACTATGTATATGAGGAAGAGTTTCGGCACTAAATGAAGAGCGCAAAAAGGTAATTGACCTTGTGTCACGATCCGATGTACGATAGTATGTTTAACTGGAAGGTCATATCGGGATTCCTGTGTTAAACTAGGATACTGGCGAAGAAGTTGGCCGAAGTTTCCATTTATATTAACCCCAATCTTGGCGACGCAATTTCAGAAATGCACAATTCTACATCTCTTGCTGTTATCTTGAGATTCGTGTCTTCATCGATGAGGCACTTGTTCTTTAAATTTACAATTAATCCGAATTTGAAAAGGGAATCAGCACCGATAATCGGCCTGGTGACTGATCCGATAATAAATATATGTTTAAAATCGCGACCCTAAATTTAAACATAATATGCATGTGCCTTAAGTAGTTATGGGTGTACCATTAGCAGCAACCAACATGCTATCCTTATCCTTATGATAGTTTGGGAAATATTTGGAATGTTTAACCGACACTTCTGCTCCGGTAACAATTAAAAAATTTAGATTTGTAGATTAACTACTAACCGATGATTTGGCTGCATCCTAGCTACTGTCGCAAGGACAGTAGGATAAACTAGTTTCCCGATTTGCTTTTTGAAGGTGAGCCGGACCATTTAAATGCATACGGGGCGCTACACTTCCTTGGACTTGAGGTGCAGAGCACATAAACTGTAATAGATTTCATTTAAATCCTTCCATTATTTCTTAGCTGTCAGGACGAAATGCATCCATTTTTTTATTTAAATTCGAGCTTTCTCAAAGTTAAAAAAGCCAAAATCTGTAAAAGTAGTCTGATTGGGCTCACTGATACCTCTAAAATGCAGTAGCTCCCCATTGAGTAAAATGGTAGTATAGTAGAAGCCCTATGCTCTTAAATTGGAGTAAAGAAAAAAAACATGGCACTTTATTCATTCTTCGTAGACAATTCAGACTTAGAATGTGCAGCGGGTTCTCTATCCTTTAATTATGCTTAGTTTGAGATGACACAACCTATGTTTAGTAAAATAAATGTCGTTATAACTTATATCCTATAAAGTAAAGCTTGATTTTTAACTAATGGACGAAAGCCCTGCTATTTATGTTAGTTTTACATATTATCTGCACGTTCAAAATACAGTACACGATATTGAACCGACAAGTACAAGCTCATTCTCAACTCAACATTATTTATCATCGCATACCCGTCGTAACATAAAAATAAAATATAATGTTGACATGATAACAACGTTATCATTATAAAAAGTAAAATAAAACGAAAGATGGATGGCAGAGAGTGTTGACATGTCTTAAAGGAAATTCCTTAAAATTTTTTGCTCTCTAGTATATGGTACGAGTATATAATACATTTTACATACATATATACACATTTACATAATGTAAAAAAAAATTTTTTTTGAGTCAATCGATTTGTTTGTAATTAAATTTTGTATATGTGCTAAAATGTGGCGTGGTGGCGTGTATGATGGTTTCATTTTTTTCTCCTCCCGGCGTTATATAAGTGCATGCGGCATGAGTTGAACGAGTAAATTTTATGTGCTCCCAATAATAAAGATTGATTCAGTATTTTGTACATAAAAAAATAAAATAAAAATTTAGCACATCGATATTAATACACCCATCCTTTTTGCGGTATACCATTTTGTATGTCGAACATATAAATTTTAAATTTTACGTTGATGATAAGAACCGGTGACAGCCTTAAACTATAGTAGATATGCTTTATAATAATTGAGAGTTTATTTCGTTGAAAAACGAAATCTTATTAATAATTTATTAACTGTCTTATCTTTATATATGTTCGACGAAACGGTATTGAGGTCATCCTTAGCGATCACCGATGCAAAGGAGAGCTGCGTTAGTTTTCGCATTTTGTCGATTTCATTTTCTAAAGATAGGACATATAACCAGGCCACTTTCCTTCCATTAATCAGGCATAACTTCGATTTGCCAGACTAATCGAATAAAGTTGAAAAGATAGTTCGACAAAGTGGTTAAATGATGTGTATGGGTGAATTAGGTCTAGTGGATCTGTGTTCTTCAAATACGTCTATATTTTGACTGCCCTAGTGATTTTATTTTATTTGTTTGTATTTTGATTCAATGTGCTTCCTGCACATGAGTTTTATGCATTATGGTAGTTCTTTTATATAAAGTCATATTCTCGAGCTTTCTTCGGGCTTATTCATTTTTATTAGTGCTTTTACACATTTTGAAATTTATATAGGATTTATGAAAGAATCATTTGTGTAATCTGGCAGTATATTAATATTGCTTTACTCATTTGGTGTGAATACTTTTTTAGGGGGTTAGAACGAGCATTAGTCTTTTCAATGTCACTTCTGGCCCAATCGCCAGCTAGTTTTCTGATTGGTTGGTTCGATAGAGCCGACCTTCTTAGTTTTTGTGTTGCCTTCCATAGTGACTAATTGGTTTTTTGGTTGCTGAAAGTTTACTCGGGTAATTCTGGACTCCTCGATCAGCTTCCTTCGTCAAGGCTAGTTTTAAAGCATTTCAGTATTGGTGATTTTTGTGCTGCCATGTTTGACGTATTTAACGTCATTTCCGTTTTTTTTCAATTAACTGCTGAATGTAAAGTATATTCCTATTGACTAGCTAATAATACCAGGTGTAGCCTTTTTTGGCTTTTTTGAAACGGTCAAAGTTACACAACTACCAGACCATTTCGTCGAAGCAGATATTGGTGACCCTACCATCTGAATGTTTAGTAGAATAAATGGTAGTAATTTTGGTTTTTGGCAATAATTTGCATTAGAGTGTTCATATTTTGCATCAACATGCTCATTCGTTGAAATGAACATTTAGTATCGGTTTGGTGCCCTTTAGAATATTTGCGTATGAGATGCCTGATTTCGCAAAATCGTTTTCGGTTATCTAGATACTTTGGTTTTGAGTGGTATAATCGAAGTTCTTGAGGACATATTGCCTGGGTCCAAGTGGTGCAGTGTGCCGTAAGCACTCGTTGCTCATACCGCATTTTAAGGGTAGCTTTGTATTTTAAATTAATATATTCTGGGCTGCCTCGGTAATTTTAATGGTTTGGGACTGTCGATGTTGTTAACTAGCATTTTGTTTTTATCTGGGAAACGTCGGAATATGTCTCCAAGAATTGCAAATTATGGTAGATACCAGATTTGGTTGTCATTTAAGGAACCACTTTTGGAATTATATATTTATTTGTTGGAGCAGATCTTTAAATCAAACTCTCAATTTCAGTATGCTAGTCATGTCTTGATTTTTTAAGGGTGCAAATTTGGTATTGAGTACGATTCGCCAAAGGTATTAGATGATTACGGAGATCAACAAAAGTTTTTATTGTGAAATGTGAGTCACACGGTGTAGTGGTAAATCGGTTATTTTTGAACTCCAATTGCACCATGATATTTACTACGTAGATAGTAGTAAATATCGTGGTGCAATTGGCGTTCACAAAATAACCGATTTACCACTAACCCGTATGACTGAAATTATATCATTTCTAAAAGTTAAAAGAGATAATGCAGATACAGTCCTAATCAAAACTAATCAATAAAGAAACGTGCCATTGTAAAAGATAATTTACATTGCAGTATTTGTGTGCTTTGCAAAAAAAGCAGTTCAAAGTGAAATTGTCAGTAATGCTTACCAATAAATTTATAGCTGCGCTGAAACTCTTTAATAGTTAGCTTCAATTTTTGTTGCTGATGTTGCTTGTATATAGTTTCACAAATTGAATCCATCTTAAATCCCAAACTATGGTGCGTCATTCTCGACAAAATTTCTGGCATAAAGCTAATTTACATAGACTGTAATAACGTAACCAATTTCAATCTCCTGCCAAATTCTGAACTCTGCAATAATGAGCTGCAATAATAAAGAATTTGTATGACTCAAAAACGACTAAACTTGTTTATGAACTACTTTGCGAAAGGCGAATTGTACATGAAACCTTGAAGCTCCGTATTTAAACTCCACCAAACAGAACCACGTCAGTTATAAAATTTATGTCGTAATCTCTTTCTCATCCGAGAGGCTCTTAATCGCCGAAAAGTTGCCTAAGTTATAAATTCATCCTATATAATCATAAATCTATCCTATGACCTTCCTTTCGAATGTAATGTGAGTTCTGCACTCGTTGGAGTTCAATATCCTTTTTAGGTTAGCGCCGGTCGCATTAAAATGTTTTTACTGGTCGTTTTGATTGCAGATATTTCAGCTGAGCGTAGAAAATTTTGTAACCAGCAGCTATGTTGGCTGTTATATTTGCCTGTAAATCGTTTTTCGGTGATATTGTTGCATCAATGTTATAATTGCTATGGTCATCAGAGTTGCATAGATAAAGATTTGACTACAGATTTATTTAAAACGCATTTTTGTATCTAAGCACGTTTTTTCCTCACCAGGTATTTAAGCGCCACATTGAATATGGTATATACGTGAGTGCATCTCCTTGCCAAACACTGATGATCTCAAAGGTATCAGTTACTGTTCTTTGGATTACTTTTATGCAAGTCGATCTAGTAGCACATTTGCATATACATAAAGACGAGAATCTCTGGGATACTCTGGAAAATCGATGAAGAACTGATGTATGTTGATGTTATACTCCCAACATTTCTCCAAGAGCATTCTGATTGTTCGTAGAGGTTTGATCAGCGGTTGAATAGTTGTGTCCAAATTCACACTAAAAATGGTCGCTCCAGTGGCGAGTACAATATCAGCAAATGCTTTATATATGCAGTACTTAAGAGAGGTATACCGTGGTAGTTCCCGACCTCTTTTTTATGTATTTACACGACCTCTTTTTTATGTAGCTGACATATGGGTGTTGATTTGCAAGTATACTGCTCTTCGATCTGTACTAGCTCTATATGGCGATTCCATTGAGACCATGAGGTTTGAGATTTTTAACTTATCTTAGCTGCCTAGTAAATTTCGAACCATACCATTCCTATCGTTGTTGACGGTGAATCAAAGATGTTAACTTGTAATTTGAGGCATTGGCACATGGAAGTTGATGTTTTATATTAGTCTCCTCTTAAATTCGGCTTTTGTTGGTCGAATAAGTATTCGTTTTTGTCTGGTTTAAGTGTTCTATTCACGAAGCACTGGTAATAGTGCCTTTCTTTGCGAGCTCTCGATGGTCGTCTTTTGATATGGTTGTAAGTTTTTCGTTGACCTCTTCATTATTGAATATACATCAGATCTGTCTTTTGAAATTGTTTTGGCATATTTTTGGCAATTTGTACATAGTGCTCTGATAACCCGTTGGAACGTGGGTAAGGTGGACTGGATTTTTGATGTTTAATTTTCCACGCGTTAACAAATTTCTTATAAATTATTTTGAATCATATTGTGGGCTATTTTCCGATTCCAATATATCTGGAATACCGCATATACCGAGAACCATGCTTTCAAATGATTTCTAACATCCAATGGTGTACCATTTTGCAGTTTCTTAAAATCAAAGGATTCCGAATAGCTATCTACAAGCAACTATTTCAAATGGACTTTCTGGCACTTTTTTTACACATTAGTGATCCCTTAGGTTTGCTTGGCTGCATTTGTTGACATATTGCACAGTGAATAAATTGTTGTAATATCTTTTGTCATGTTTCTCCAAAATAGAAATTCTCTAGCGAAATTTAGCGTTTTTGAATTCCAAAATGACCACGGTGAATATTTTGCAGAACCCTAACTTTTTGATCATTGGGTATGATGATTTTGAACCCTTTAACTAAGATTCCCTCGTAATAAGCAATTTCGTCACTGAATTTCCAATAACTTCTTGCTAACTGTGATGCCTCTTTTTCATCATTAGGCCAACCATTCATAACTTCACTTAATAATTCTTGTAGTTCTGCATCATTCGTTGTAATCTAGACCGTGCTAATTGAATTGGGTTTTTGAAAATTATTTCCAGTGGCTTGTTGTCACTTTCAATTTCCAGTTTTTTTCCATAAACGTATAGTCATGAAATTTGTTTCACACATATTTCATAGCAGCAGCCTCTTTTTCAATCTGTGGGTAGTTAATTTGAGCTATTGTGAGTGCTTTAGAAGCATTAAATCTAAATAAATCTGCTTTAAATCTATACGAACTGGCATCCACTTGTAACTTTACATCTGCTTCGGTGTCATAGAATCGGAGTACTGGTGTAGAAGAAAAAACGTTTTTCAGCTCATTAAAAGCAATACTGTGGTTCTCTGTCCATACCCATTCCGTTTCATTTATCAATAGTTGTCTCAGTGGGTCTGTTACACTCGACAAATTGTAGATAAATTTAGATAAATACGTAGCCATGCCTAACAACCGTTGCAGTTCCGTTTGTTCTTCGGAATTTTTAAATTTCTTTTTGCTTCAACTTTTTCAGGATGAGAGATTCTTCCAAAAATGAGGTTTCTTGGACGTCTAAGAATTCCTTTGTACCTTTTCAATTCCCCTTTCTACAGGTTAAAGTCCTCTTTAATGAAGGCTCAGTTATGAGACCCTTACTTCATGTAGCCTTATTAACAGCAGACTTACATGCCTTCCGATGGGTTTAGAATTCTTTGCACCACCAGGCTAGTTTTCGTTTTCCTCTAGGATTTATCGTATAGGTCTAGCAGTATAAAGGATCGTTTGCAGGCATTTGCCATGTATTCTGGAACTTTATTTGTTGCTGAGGGTTTCATATAATATTTAATCCAGTTTGTTCTTCTAAGGTTCCTGAGTTTCTGGGTAGTTAGATAAATGTTGCGGTTTTAGGTTATAAGATGCAGGTAGGAAAATGAGTTCTTATTCGCCATTCTCTACTCTTTAACCATATGAAGAGTATTTTCCCGAAGTAAAGGTCACATCCAGAACTTCCATTCTGTTTCTTGTAATAAATTTGTGTTCTCGTTTAATATTGCAAATATTTGTTTTTTAGCGAGAAATTTAACAATGATTTATCCCTTTTGTTCAAAGACCATTCCTCACCGATTATCCTATGGAATATCCATAGGATGTGTGGTGTAGGTTAACCTGAAGTATGCCTTACATTGTTTTGCTTAACTAAGAAAGTTGGAGGCTTTCTTCACCGCGCTTTCTATAGGTCTTACAGTTGTATTTGCCTCCTTTTCCGATAGCCCCGATGAGTTAACTTCATCTCGTTCGGCCGGCACTATGCAGTGAGTTGTTTGTGTTCACTTTCTTCTTTTTTTTCATTTTGATGGTTATAGACCTCAAACCGATGTCGATAACCCCTTTAAATTTTGCGTAAAGAATTTCTTGGCATTATTCAGCTAAACATTCTTCCATTTCTCGTTTAGAAGATTAAAGTTACTGACTTTAATGGTCTTAACAAACTTGTATGGTCACTTTGGCCCGGTTTGTAGCCACTTTAGCTCAATTGGCCTAATAAAGGGTTTCTTCCCGCCTATAACAACCTCAAGCCTTATGCAAATTCATAACCTACCTACTCCAGCTTATTCTTTCTTGTACAAATCTCCAGATCTGTCATCCCGACATGTAGTTAATTTAATTCACCCCTGCTATCACCCGGCATCTTTACTGGACAGTGAGGGTTTAGGATTTTCTCCAATTGACCTTTAAAAAGATAGAATTTAGTGCGTTAACCACTTGCCTCCTCCTCTTCAATATGATGCTCTCATCTTCTTAACTTTTGTCCTTAACCTTGTGGCGTACTATCACTCGAATTGGCACCCGTTTGCAATCTGCATCGCCGGCTTTTGAACTGCTTCTGTCTTCCTGTAAGCTGCACTTCGTGGGTTGCAGCCGTTCTTTGAACGACAACCAGGAGGCGACGACGCAGATTTTAAAGCTGAAGCATTGTAAGTCACAAAAAAACTATTATTCGCATAAATTAAAGGTTACAAATTCCAAAATCTACTTTACACCTAAATTCTATCATTTATCCGTGATGATGTCGTTTATATAATTTGGCACCCAGCATAATATATACTATGGGACAGAGATTAGGGTCGTAAAAATATAAAATAATAGTAATAGGAGAGGACAAATCAAAACTGTCAAATGTACCGATAACGATGTGATGAACATATGTAGATGATGTGTAATAACATAACACCACACAAAACAAATATGTATATTCATGCATATAAACATCGTACATATACATACATAAGCTCGTAATATATGTCGATGAAATATATAATTTGTCAAACTCAGATTTTTACGTTTGAATAGAAACTAAATTATCCATAAATAAATAAAATCGTAGCAAATCTATGTGTATGTATAGGAAAAGCAACAGTTGGATGAAATATTGGCAGTTATCCAAAATCTGATATACAGTCGGAGTTGTTGAGCAATATGCATAAATGTTTAAATAACCATCACTTTATCATCTGCATAGTCGTACTGTAAAGCCTGGGATACATATAGACAGAACCAATTAAAAACTGAAATGTAGCGTATTCGATATACAGAAGCGCAGCACTCCAAATAAAAGCAAATATTTAAAATGTAATGTGATGGAGATGGGAGATACTATGAGTATACAGACGGAAGATCTATTTTCCAAACGAAAAACAACAAAGCTTTTAAGTATTTTATTTTAATTCAATTATTAAATTTTTCTTCAGACAATCTTTTTTTTTATTATTTGCTTTTTAAAGTATAACAAGAAAACGATTTAATTTCAAATTCAATATTTGAATTTTCAATTTTCAATTTTCTTTTTTGTTCTGTGTGATTTAAATTTTGCTCTGTGATATGAAAATTAAAAAGGAATTTTTTTTTGGCTGTACTAATTTATGAGATACAATGCAGCATTCGAATGAAAGTCGTAGCAAATCAATTATGGAAGGAAATGATGAAGGGAATATTATAAGTGTAATGGCTAATGGAATTGAAAATGTGTACTTCGTCGAAGAAAGTATACAAATGTCAGGATTTATATTTATATTTATAGGTTTTATACTAAAGAGTGCAAGTCCTCTTGTACCAGCAGTGAACTTAAATGTTAACATGCCACCATTAATGAAAGATCTATATGAATTTTCCAATTCTTTTTGACTCCAAATAAATTATTAACATGGTAACATTAATAAGATCGAACCTCGAAACTAATTTTTTTTCGACCTACGAGAATTATTGAGAGACGGTAACCTAGATTTAAGCTTCTAGCTTGTTATTATATACATAATCATAATACCATTAAGACTGTGTACGAAACTCATGATAAATATTTATGAATAATATGTTTGACATTTATTTGAAAAAATATTCCCCTACATTCCCAAATTTTTATTACGCTGTCCGAAAAGTGTAATAATTCGATGAAATTTTTCCCCGCCTTATTTGTTTTTAAATTAATTTTTTGTGAGGTATAAAAACTATGAAGAAAAATTACGTTTATTGTTTTTTTAAATTGTCATAGCAACGGAAAAAGTTCACAACCAAGTAGTGATGCTTATATGTTTTATTGTATATCCGAGTATGCTACGCGATGAGTTTGGCTTTTATTATGTAAAGTTTTGGTATTTGTCAAAAATTATCATAGCAAGTGACTGTGATAATTTAGGTGTCTTCGATTTTATCATACATTTTTATTCACAAATATTTATCATGGGTTCCGGAGTCTTAGAGGTAACTAATTCAAGGAGTTTAAAGTAAATGAAATGTTGTTTGTTATAGTGTTGTTATTGTACGGTGATCATCGTTGGTTTCATCCACAAGGCTTTGTGTGGACATTCCACACATGATCGTGAAATAATGCGATGGTGTAAGAGCATCTATCTCGTCACCGGACAGAACACAAAGAGATCGTGAATTTAATGCACTTTCGATTTCGGTCAATATATAGTGTGCTCATTCCTTTCATCATCAGGATGGTATCTTCTATGAACAATGACTACCGAAACCCAGTGAAATGTGATGTGTTTGGCGGAATAAAGTGCCGATTAGTTGCTATTCTAGAAAATAAATGGGACATTTCATTAGAATTGTCGATACAATCTTCGAAGTGTTTGTTAAGTTTGTTATTTGCGCCAACAAAGTTGGACCAATTGTCACTGTAGAAATCTTGACCGCATTCGTGACGAGCAAAAAACCAAAGTTGGCTTTGATGTTGAATTTGAGTTATCATGGGTTTAACCGAAACCAAACTCGTGTATATTTTTCCAAAATTAATTTGTAGTAGATTACTGCGGCATATGTGAGATGATTGGCGTGTAATTCGATAGTTGATTATGACGAAGTTTGTACGAATCTTGAAATTAAAATTTGTTCTATCAATGGAAGTGATATTCGGATTTGGCTCTTATTCGCGTGCTTTTTTATGTGGAAGGGAATTGTCCTAATTCAAAGGAAACATCCAAAGTTGTTGAATGATTATTTTTATTTTAATGGCGATTGTCATCGGAGCGATTCGTCACAACGTATCAAATAAATTCCTTGGTTTTTTTCAGAACGAATACCTTGAAAAATAGATTAAGTCCGAAGGGAGGTTTAATGGCAAGATGATCCGTACCTTTAAAGGTGTCTGCAACAAACAAATTTGGCATGGTAGGGAACATTGGCCTTCTGTAAACTATTTATGATGAAGGTCAACTTGCCCTTGTTGGCTGCACATCAACCATATTAAAAGTTTAAACTTTTAAACTTTTAATCTTTTAAACTTTTAAACTTTTAAACTTTTAAACTTTTAAACTTTTAAACTTTTAAACTTTTAAACTTTTAAACTTTTAAACTTTTAAACTTTTAAACTTTTAAACTTTTAAACTTTTAAACTTTTAAACTTTTAAACTTTTAAACTTTTAAACTTTTAAACTTTTAAACTTTTAAACTTTTAAACTTTTAAACTTTTAAACTTTTAAACTTTTAAACTTTTAAACTTTTAAACTTTTAAACTTTCAAACTTTGAATTATTTAAACTTTTAAACTTAGATGTAAGTATTCTATCTGTATAACCGATTACTATTCTACTTAACCGAGAAAATATTCGCTGTACTTGAAAAAGCTAATCTATGGATTAACTTGGATAAAACGGAATTCTTAAAAACGAAAATAGAATTCCTGGGCTTATAGACAATCGAAGGTTATAGACAATCTAAGGAAATACTTATATGGAGCGAATAAAGCTAAAATCCTTTCGGACTACCAGCCCTTGAATTTTGCTCTTAGTAACCGAAATCATAATGCTAAATTGAAAAGATGGAAGGCGCGCTTGGAGGAATTTAATTACGGAATTCTTTACAAGCCTGGCTGCGTAAATAAAGTTGCTGATGCCTTATCAAGATTGGAGCTATAGGCAAACACGTTGTCCACAGAAGGAACAATTCATAGCGAAATAAAAAAAGTCTAGGAAATTAAAATTACAAGGGAAAACGCTAAGAGAAAGACAACCAAAATATACGAACCTGGGGATATGATCTTTACGACAATTAAACAAATCTAGGCAAAGAACAAACCGAAGTTTTAAAAGGAAACAGTAGCTTATTTGATATTAGAAAGACTAGTTTTTGTAATTCTTTAGCAACGAAAATGCATCTATAATTTGCTAGATAATGTACTTTGCCTTTTACAGATGTTGGTAATCCTTCTGATGTGTTCCTTTTGCATCCGTGCTACTGAGAGTTTTGGCCTGGGAATTACTAGTTACTTCCGGAGTTTATTCTGCTCTCCTTTCTTGCCTAAAGGTTAATTTCATTTTTATTCCTACGAGTCAATTACATGGAAAATAACAATCATCTGTGACAGAGCGTGGCGTTATCATAAGAAGGCTACCTTTTTTTTGTGCCTAATTTAGAGTTCGCATATTAGCAACTTTCCCTTAGCCATTCAGTCTGCGACGTAAGCAGTGCTACAGTTGCTTAGTGTGACTGTCCGAGTATTTGATTCCCCAGAACCTCCTATTTTGGGAGGGCTTTTCCTTATCCACCACCTTCTCTAGGTTGATGGAGGAACTAGAAGTTTTACACGTCATATAACATTAACGAATCCAAATAATATTCCATTAAAATATAAAGTGAAAAAGGTAATTTTTATGGTCTGTTGCTGTAACAAATGCTTTCTATAAATTATTCTCTTCAACATTTTTATGCTACCATATATAATGTCTTTATAGTTTTGGTGTATTATGTGTATATATGAACCATTCAAATGAAAGGATTTCTAATAAAATTTACAACAACAACACCATAAAACATCACTCGATACGTATAAAATATTTTATGGTACATATAGGTTTTGAAATATATTAAACATACATAAATTTTAATAATTCAATTTAACATACGGTGTTTGTATAAGTGGCAACATAAATATCGGATATCGCAACCATTTTACATGAAATATATATAACAATAACCCAAGAATATAGCATAAAACTCGTATAATAGTTATAGAGTTGTATAGTAAAACACCCCTAGCCAACAACAACATATAACTAGTATTAAAACATTATTTGTAACGATTGCCTCTCCTTCGACGCCAACCCATTTCGCCTCTCATGGTATATATGCAGTAACACAAAAGTACAGCATGAACCCATAATGGATCACAGAACATGGTAAAATCATAAAATATATATATTTTTTATACATAATTTGATTTAAATGAAATGTACATATATGCATTCATCATCATCATCATCAACATCAACAACAACATTATCATCATCATGACTGATTGTATATAAATGTGTTTATTGAACATTTTAACTAAAAAATAGTAAAAATCAATTTATCATTTTTTTTTGTTGTTTGTTCATGTAGTTTCCAAAATATAAATAAACGAAAATATAGTTTTACGTTGATGTTGATATTATGATGTTGATGTGATGTTAAGTCGATTTTTTTTGTTTTTGAATTTTTTTTTTTTTGCAAAGTTTTCAATTGTGATGACAACAAAAGGATAAAATTGGAACGATATACACTTGGCAAATTTTACTGCAATTTATACACATTTTTTACGATGTTTAATGAACATTGTTAATGTTATTATCACGGAGTAATTACGGTTTTAAATTGTGTTCAAAATAGGGAGTGCACTAGCGTAATTGATTCTGGTGGATTTTTTATAATGGGTCATTACAATTCGGTTTTTATCATTGCTGGTTCGTACCAAATAAATCAGCGGCTGCAAAAAGGCGGTTCTCTTTTCAGAGTTCTCTTCATCATCCGTTTAAGGGATCAGGTCGCAGAACGTGATTGAAGAGAACTTAGTAACTGAGTCATCATCGCGTTTGAAGCCGCATACTTCATACCCACTTTTATATTCTCTCCCACTCAATAGTCGCCTTACTACTAAAATCCATTGCGCATTTCTAAAACCAGTTATAATATATATTTTGATTTATACTCATTGATTTTGGAAGCAACGGAATCTAAAAGTTGCCATTTAGTTCAATCACGCAAATCATTTGCAAATTTTTAAAAACATTGTTTATTCCCAGACATCACAAATAATAATAATAATAATAAACGGCTTTTACAGGCCATTACTGGCCCATGACAATGGGGCAAATCTACACCTTGTACAATCTTGTCGGCATATGCAAGGTATTTAAACTTTAGCGGTAAATGTAAGACACACAAAGCATAGTTGCCAGCAAAACGGAAATTGACAAAAAGGAAATTGAATATTCCTTCCTACGCAGTTATCTTGAGTGACAAGGGAACCGGTGTTTCGGAAGCTTCCATTTTGGGCTCTAAGACCAGTGATCATATATTTATTTTTGAACTCAATAGTTTTAAGACCAACGAAAGCTAAGAATTGTACAAGTGGATACAGTAGTTCTTTGACACCATTACTATTCAGTCCAATTACACAAATATCATCTACATATGACAGAACATGGTTTGACTAACAGTACAAGATGTTGTGCTGATATATTTCACTTGTTCGAAAAAACAACATTACGACTGCGTTACTGTCATTTTTTGCACATATTTGTCAGGTATTCCCAGTCATCGTAAAGCAAAGCATATAAGGTATCCCGGAAGATTTAGTCATAGGGTTGCTGGAAATCCAAGAATATCTAGGGTAAATCAGCGAAAAAACTTGATCAGTGACTGACCGACTTGGATAAAATCCTCTTTGGTAGTCTCCTACAATTTCCTCCGCCAAGGGCGTGATTTTTTCTGATATTATAACTTCATAATCATGATCGTTTGATAATATTTAACAAAGAGGTTTGGAATTGTCTGCGCTTTCTCATATACCACCGTACGATGGACAACCTGGAGGAATAAATTTAAATCTAATTTCATTTTTTGGTGGAAATTCAGTAGCCACTGATACGAAAGATTTAGATGGATGGCAGAAGTTTTTGAATTTTTACGACAGAAGTTTTTGAATTTTATGTGGACGCGTTTAGCGATCAAAATTAGTGTCATTGTCACTGTATATTTGTGATAGATCTCCTCATCGATTTGCAAAGCGTTGTAGCGCAGCGATGAATGCCTCTGACGTTAGTTCGCTTACCACTTCTAAATGAACTGCTTTTGTCACCAAACAAATGAAAACTACAATCCATTCTTTCGTTAATTTTGCACCATGACCCTTTTTAGACCACAACAATATAGGACCCGTATAATCTACGCCACTGTTTGTATATGACTTTGCAGGATTTACTTTCACGTCTGGTAACTGGACCATTATTTGATTTTTTGGTTTTGCGCTGTATTTAGAACATGTCACGCAACTTCGATATAATTACCGAACTAGACTTCTGCCCCCCAGTGATCCAATATTTTCAGGATGCGGATTTGCGATTTGATAATGATTTATAATTAATTTCGCAATTAAGTTCCAGGTAGTATTACTGGATGTTTGTAGTCATAATTTCCAATGAAATTTTTCAAGCGTCCTCCCACTCTTAGTATTTCGTCACTGTCGGGGAATGGAGATAAAGCAATTAACTTGCTAGTGGAGCGAATTTGCTATTTTTACTTGAGGTTGGAAAATTCCTCTTTGCAAACAGCTTTTTGTACAAATAGAAAGAGAATTCTGGTACACAAAATTAGCTCAGAAGTAACCAGTAGTTTCTCATTCTTATTAACTCCCTTGAACGCCGCATTGAATATAAATCGCTTACAATAAGCTATTACTCTAACGATTTTGGTAAATGATGAACTGTATCGTTAAGTCGATATTATCTTGTATTAAGCTCGGTGAATATTTCGAAGTAGGCAATTTACCCATTGATTCGATTAGCCCAAGAGGCCCTTTCCACTAGATTTTCATGTTTATCAGCACTGAAGGCAGTACTCCTCGCGATGCTGCGTCGGCAGGGTTATCTTCCGATTTTATGTGTTGCCAGCGATGTCTTAGGAGCCTTTCTAAAATATCTGCGGTTTGATTTCACAAATATAGGCAGATTTCCTGGATGGTTCAATTAACTTTTGGGTACTGTTAACTTTTGGGTACTGTTCCCCGTAATCTTTACCCAATTGTTATAAGGTCCTTATGGCTAAAACTGGAGAACTGCTTAGACCAAATGTTACAGTGGTGAGGTGATATGTTTTCAGTTGGTCATTAGGACTTTCTCTTTATAGTACATGTTAAAATTTCCGGACTGTCTCAGCTAACGTGACTTGGCGATACATTTTCTCAATGTCCGCACATACAGCAATCTTGTACGAGCCAAATTTTAATAAAACTGACCACAATGAAGGTTGGATTGTAGGGACAATGTTTTTATCATCAAAATTTTTTTTTAAATATATGCGCATAGCTGAGAATGATGTTTTTCACCTGGAGCCCAAAAAAATAACCAACACCAAGCTTGCCAAGTTCATCTCAATTGCATAATGCAACGTACAAATGCCTTATGGGTCATCAACAGGATATGTTGGATATAAACGTATTCCAAGCGATACTCTTGCATGGTTGGTATAGTGCCATCAAACACGCCTTTTCTTAAGGACTGCAAATTCCAGGTACCAATCCTAAACTGCATGTCCGTTAACATAAGGAAACTCTTTCACATAAGTAAGATATACGCGCTTATGAAACACATCTCATTACCTGCTGCATTGCATCTACTTCCACAAACTCGTGGATTGCTCAATGAACATGCTGAGGTTGGTGTGCGGTTACATTCGGCCGCTGCATGAGGATTACATTGTATGAAATTACATTCGGCCGCTGCATGAGGGTCTTAGATTTTTTAACGCGATTTGAATTTTAACAACGGAGCAGCCCCTATTCTACGGATGCAGAAAAAGCTTCTCAATTAAATTTATCGTTGAAGACATAATTCGAGTGAATCTGCGTAGACCCGCTGTAATGTGAACGCGAGGCAATTTGACCGAAAGACAATAATAGCGACGCTATTAGAATTGCTCCAATTGCTTGATATGTGTGGTGACAACGAGCAGCTAGCTCATCATTTAAAGCAACGGATATGGCAAATACCAATTGATAGCACGATTCAGATTCTAAACCTCTACAGCTATTCTTTACCAGGCCAGTGAGCTGTGGCAAACCAACCGTTTCGAGTACCATTAAAGCGTTGGTGGCCATAGAAGCCACGACAGTGCACACAAACCGTTTTGCCAGCGTATGTCATGTTGCAGAAGACGAACGAACAACTGGGCAAAATTACATGGTTATTATACTACACAAGTTTTAGATAGGCGTCAAATTAAGGCGACTCGAGTGTCACATATACTTCAGTAACAGTAACAACGTTGGAACTAAATCTGGATCATTGACAGATCTTGTTTGATTTCCGTTTTAAGTTCCGGATTTTGAACTAAATCCGGATCATTGACGGATCTTTATCGAGTTCCATTTTAAGTTCCGGATTTGGAACTAAATCCGGATCATTGACAGATCTTGTTGCAGCTCCGTTATGAGTTCCGGGTTTGGAACTGAATTCGGATCATTGACGGATCTTGTTCGAGTTCCGTTTTGAGTTCTAGATTTGGAACTAAATCCGGATCATTGACGGATCTTGTTTGAGTTCCGTTTTGAGTTCCGGATTTAGAACTAAATCCGGATCATTGACGGATCTTGTTTGAGTTCCGTTTTAAGTTCCAGATTTGGAACTAAATCCGGATCATTGACGGATCTTGCTCGAGTTCCGTTTTAAGTTCCGGATTTGGAACTAAATCCGGATCATTGACGGATCTTGTTTAAGTTTCGTTTTAAGTTCCGGATTTGGAACTAAATCCGGATCATTGACGGATCTTGTTTGAGTTCCGTTTTAAGTTCCGGGTTTGGAATTATATCTGGATCATTGACGGATCTTGTTCGAGTTCTGTTTTGAGTTCCAGATTTGGAACTAAATCCGGATCATTCACGGATCTTGTTTGATTTCCGTTTTAAGTTCCGGATTTTGAACTAAATCCGGATCATTGACGGATCTTGCTCGAGTTCCGTTTTAAGTTCCGGATTTGGAACTAAATCCGGATCATTGACGGATCTTGTTTGAGTTCCGTTTTAAGTTCCGGGTTTGGAATTATATCCGGATCATTGACGGATCTTGTTCGAGTTCTGTTTTGAGTTCCGGATTTGGAACTAAATCCGGATCATTCACGGATCTTGTTTGATTTCCGTTTTAAGTTCCGGATTTTGAACTAAATCCGGATCATTGACGCATCTAGTTCGAGTTCCATTTTAGGTTCCGGATTTGGAACTAAATCCGGATCATTGACTGATCTTGTTTCAGTTCCGTTTTGAGTTCCGGGTTTGGAACTAAATCCGGATCATTGACGGATCTTGTTCGAGTTCCGTTTTGAGTTCTAGATTTGGAACTAAATCCGGATCATTGACGGATCTTGTTTGAGTTCCGTTTTGAGTTCCGGATTTGGAACTAAATCCGGATCATTTACGGATCTTGTTCGAGCTCCGTTTTGAGTTCCGGATTTGGAACTAAATCCGGATCATTGACGGATCTTGTTTGAGTTCCGTTTTAAGTTCCGGGTTTGGAATTATATCCGGATCATTGGCGGATCTTGTTCGAGTTCCGTTTTGAGTTCCGGATTTGGAACTAAATTCGGATCATTTACGGATCTTGTTCGAGTTCCGATTTGAGTTCCGTATTTGTAACTAAATCCGGATCATTGACGGATCTTGTTCGAGTTCCGTTTTAAGTTCCAGATTTGGAACTAAATCCGGATAATTGACGGATCTTGTTCGAGTTCCGTTTTGAGTTCCGGATTTGGAACTAAATCCGGATCATTGACGGATCTTGTTTGAGTTCTTTTTTAAGTTCCGGGTTTGGAATTATATCCGGATCATTGACGGATCTTGTTCGAGTTCCGTTTTGAGTTCCGGATTTGGAACTAAATCCGGATCATTTACGGATCTTGTTTCATTTCCGTTTTGAGTTCTGGATTTGGAACTTAATCGGATCATTGACGGATCTTGTTTGAGTTCTGTTTTAAGTTCCGGGTTTGGAATTATATCCGGATCATTGACGAATCTTGTTCGAGTTCCGTTTTGAGTTCCGGATTTGGAACTAAATCCGGATCATTTGCGGATCTTGTTCGAGTTCCGTTTTGAGTTCTGTATTTGTAACTAAATCCGGATCATTGACGGATCTTGTTCGAATTCCATTTTGAGTTCCAGATTAGGAACTAAATCCGGATCATTCACGGATATTGATAGAGTTCCGTTTTGAGTTCCGGATTTGGAACTAAATCCGGATCATTCACGAATCTTGTTTGTGTACCGTTTTAAGTTCCGGATTTGGAACTAAATCCGGTACATTGCAGTAACATGATTGCCGGATCATTGCAGATGGTTTTTGCAGTAACGCTGTATTATACAGTCGACTTTGAAACAGACTCAGTTTTGCGGTGGTGTACCTACTAAGCGAACCTTGAATGCGCGACGACGAGGAGCACATTTCCATTCATAACTAAACGAGTGCGTTACGCGAATACATAGGCGAACATCCACGCCGACCACTGGTGGAGTGACCATCTACAGACACACCTGCACCAAATCAACTTGCAGACAACTGGACATCAAGGTTAGGTCGCTGAAGTTTCAGCGGTCACTGATGAAATAAACTTGAGTTTCAAATTTCGATCCATTTACATACATCCCGGGACAACAACGCAGAACATCTCCTTGCTTATGTACCAGGTTCTGCTCCCGTACATAAATAACCACCAGTACTTAACTTTCTTAATTTTCTTGGCCGGTTTTTCTATTAAACTCGTCAGCCTTTTCAATTGTCTAAAATAACAAATTTAATAGCATTTAAATAGGAAATATTTTGGGATTACCCTTCACCCAATGACTTGAAAGACCGATATCCTATTTAAAAATATAAATTTAAAAAAATAATTTTTAAAACATACATTTTATGATTTTAATTAAATATTTTATCGTTTTTATTCCAGTAAACAATTAATGTAAGTGGAACTCCCCTGAACAATTGTTGTAATCCCATTTGTGTGATCGTTGTACTCGTAATATAAAAAATATCTATAGCATCTCTCTGTTTCTTCTTCTTCTTCCTCTTTTGCATTTGTAATTCTAAGTATTTTCGAAGTATTTTATTTGTAGGTTTACCATCTTTGAACTATTGATGTATATAGTAATATTTAAATTTAATTGTCCTTTTTATTTATGGCAATACTATATTATTGTATTTTTTGTATTTGTTTATAAGTTTTATTAGTTGTCATACTGTGAATATATCTAGAGTTAAAGTCCTTCCAAATTGGTGCTATTTTTTTAACATCTTTAAAACATTACTGGCGAGTAAAATTGCCATAGTCCTTCCACAGCAAGGATTTACCACGAGAAGTAACATTTGTTTATTACATAAATGGGGAAAAATTTAATTGTTATATGTTGCCAATTTACAAACTAACGAATACTAAACATAGTTGGCAAGATAAGTGAACGAGTTAAGTGAAAGATAAGTGAATAAATTATTTAAATGGTAGACAATGTATGTAGCAAGCGATTACTCTTGTCAGTTTTACATAAAAATGATTATACTGTGTTAAATATAACGATATCGATAACATATAGTTATCATGCTACTTTCGGCCTTGACATAATGACAAACTGGTTACGCACAAAATTGATCAATCAACGGTGCTGTCATGTCAGGTATATTTGGCTAAATCTTATGGCAGTTTATTATTAGGGCTAGTATAATTACTGTCACAATTTTTTCATCAATACTTTTGACAACTTAAGCTAGTCGGCTTTTGAAAGGTATTTTGGCTTTAACAGAGTACATGTGGCAATATAAAGCACGATTGATAAGAGATCCAATGTATTAGAAGCCGATCTCTCGCTACAATGTATCATGCGTCAACCGCTCGGAGCAACATCAGTATTTTATTTTAGTTGGTGTTACGTGGATCATAATCGATGCATTACCCTCACTGATTCTGTCCATCCCGAACAGTTTTCCCGAACTTTTAGTCTGCTCGGTCGTTTCGGTCTTGCTTGTTCCTGAATACCTCTAGCTTGCGCAACTAGTGTTGTCTGCTTTGGTTCCGTAGTATGCTGAGTTGTAACTTCCAGTGTTGGAGTTTATTGACTTGTATTGAGTGTTTGAGTATTACTTGCAGTGTCCACAACTGGAATGAGTTCTCGATTTTTACTATCGTCGTAGTGGTATGGAATCGTATCCGCTGTAGGTTGTTTAATTTCTGATCCAATTCGATGTATTTGGTCGATGTGTCACTTCCAGGTGCGTCCAGCGTCTAATTTTACCAGATAGTGAAGAGCGCTCAACACTTATGTTTAATCGTCATACCCAACGGTATGATTGTTCCGAATTTGTATTTTTCATCGCCAAAGTAGTTACGAATATAAACACTGATGTTAGCTTGGACTTCTTTGCATCGATTTTGTGTTTCTCCGTTTTTAGGCATCATTATGTCAAGGCGTGAACGGATTTGTTGGTTGAACATTCGGAATGATGGTGAAACTCCAGCTGTAGCATGGGGTACGATCATAATTAAGGAGGATATTGCACAATTGTTTACTTATGTCCGCCCGGTCACAGTTTATGGCTTTCAACTTATTTTTGAATGTTTGTACGCTCCTTTCTGCTTGACCATTCGTTGCTGGATGATACGGAGCACTCAACTTGTGTGGGATACTATTCATTTTCATGAAACGTTGGAAATTATCGGACGTAAACTGAGTTCCGTTGTCACTCACCAACATTTCCGGAATACCGAATTTCGAAAATATCTCCGGACATGTGTTGATTGTCATATCCGTTTTAATGTTTTGAACAATATATATTTCTGGCCATTTGCTGTAGGCGTCGACCAGAATAAAAAAATTTTTCCTTATGAATGGTCCGGCAAAGTCCATATGTGCCCTTTCAAATGGATGTTTCGCTGCTTCCCATACGTGTGTCGGAACTTTCTTTGGATTTCATCTTGTTTCCTAACATTGTAAGCCAAATTTTTTCCACCAGCAGAAACTCCTTGCCAATGACTTCATCCATGTGATCCAAAATGTTCTTGTAACACTTGTTGTAGTACAAATTCTGGGACGTAAATTCGGAGTCCACGTAGGAAGCATCCACTTTGAAGTGTAAACTCCGTTTGTTGGATATTGAATCTTTGATCTTTGTCCCTTGATCAAAGTTTTCACTGTATCATCATTAGTTGTAGCCTCTCGTAGTCGACTGACCGTCAGCGGTAACGTTTCGATTGCGTTAAATTTACGAGCGTAAACATACTGATAAAATTTCCGAACGCAGTACATGATGGCGTATCCTTTATATCGGTTAGAGTTTGCGATGCAAATTGTATAGGCCTTTAACCCCAACTGGGCTGGCTTCAGTAGCCAATACTAACGGAAATTTTTGGTCGTAGTGCTCTAAGTGCATCTCATGCCAAGTTGCCAAAGATGCCATAAACTTACATTTGTTGAAATTATCTCTCATGTTGTGCTTGCTCAACTGCGCCAATACTTGCTCAAGTCGTTGTATATGTGATTCGTCATTACGCGCTGTAATTTTAATGTCATTCAAGAACACTGATACTCCATCAATATTCTTGAGAATTTTCTTGATTTTTCTCTGCCATTGTGCTGGCTCAGATGCAATACCATACTTAAGTCTCGTTGGTTGAAAAAACCCGCGATGCGTACTTAACGATAAAAATTTCCCGATCATCCGAATGTACTTCCATTTGCAAGTAAGCTTTATGTAGGTCAATTTTTGAATATTTGTCACCTCCTGCCATTGACACAAAAAGGTCTTCAATCATAAAAAGAGGATGTTCCTCGACTAATAACCGAGGATTTACTGTAATTTTATAGTCCCCGCACAGGCGAACTTTATTACCCTTCTGTTTGATAGGAACTATTGGTGTAGCCCATCTGGATGATTGTGAAATGCTGTTTTGTTCCAGTTCCTCGAGTTATGTTTACATGAATATAACACAATGTTTGACCGCAAGTCATACGTTGTCATAACTCAATCGCTGCGGCCTTCACTGTGTTTTCCCTTACTGATATGTCCCTTACTGAAATTTGATATCGCACTGCAATCACAGTTCTCCGCCAAGCAAACCATTGGTCGTGTCATGAACTGCACAAAGATATGTTATCATTAACAGGAGAATGCATCAATCCTAACTATTCTGATTGCTTTGTAATTCTTTCCGTAGTTGCTATTCTAGTGTTCTGTTGAATCTTTTCACCATTCCGTCTAACTATAAAGGTGCAATAGTGTCTTCATTGTTTCCTTGATGTTGACGATTTAACAAAGGTTCTGGATACAGATGACTTCGTCCTTAATCGGAATGAAACTTCAGTGGTATTCCAAATCTGCATACCCAATTGTACACAAATTTGACGGCAACTGCTTGAGCTTCTTGATACTTGCAAACTGCAACTGCCTCTTCGGCAGTTGTCTCTTTAGAACCGTCTTCTTACTTTGTCCAATATTTTATTGATATCCAGATTTACCAATATTGATTAATTGACGATTTGCTGTTTGGTGTTGTTGCTTCTGTCTTTTCCAAAAATCTTACTAGAAATCCATTTTATAGTTATAATGACTGTCACTAAGCTTAATATCGTTTCTTATGCCTTGTGCTAGTAGATTTAACATTAGCATTCTTTTATTCAGCACTCTTTTACGTCGACTCTGATCCGTGTACTTATTGTCGGGTAACTCTACTCAACCTGTCTTAGTCCTCCTGCCTTAGTCCTCCTGTCTTAATGAATATTCTGAATAACACACGGAAATTCAGTTGGCTTTGTTGTCCCAGACCACTTTCAGACCTCATACAGGAAATTATGAAAGCATTTGACGCTATCCACCATCGCCAGCAGTTCTCTTTGGGTTACGCAATAATTATTTTCAGGGTTGGTTAAAGCTTGGCTGTAGAATTCTAACAGTCTTTCTTTACCTTCTTGGTTTTAGGATATGACTGCTCCAATTCCCGTATTACTTGAGATAGTGACCAATTTGAAAATATGACCAGCACGTAAATTCGTCAAAATTAGAGGATTGCAGAACGTTTTGATGCTCCGAGCATAGTCCGAGCATAGTCTTAGAAGACTCCTCAGCTCATTGACATTCTTTGGTGCGAGTGGCAGCTAGATTCTTAGGATCGGGTTCTTGGAAAAAGGCTACATTTTCATACGCTAAATTTTAATCCGTCAGTTTTAACGGTTATTGGAACTTGCTTACATGCTCATCAAATGTACGTCCTACTACGATAATGTCATCTAGATACAACACTAAACAATTTTTCTACAAAGGCCTCGTAGAAATTGCTCTAAAAATCGTCCAAATATAGCAGAAGCATTACAAAGTCCAAAGGACATTACTTGAAATTGGAACAAACCATTCCCTGCAAGAAAAATTGGTTTCTTTTCATAATCCGTATGAATTGCTACCGGCCAATATCCGCTTTTAAGATCCAACGGACTGAATATCATGGTTCCAGATGGCGTATCCAATGTTTCATCAATTCGTGGCAATGGGTAAATGTCTTTTTTAGTCGCATCGTTGAGCTTGCGGTAATCACTACAGAACCACATCAAACCATCTTTCTTTATAAAAAATAGGACCGATAATCTCCAAAAGCTGTTCGATTCCTCGATTATCCCATCACACTCCAGTTTTATCCTGCTCTTCGGCCTCTTGTTATTTTGCTAGTGGTAGTAGTGAAGCTTGTCGTGTAGCAGTATCATTTTTTGTGTTGAAAGAAAATCCTTTTCAGAATGTAGTAAACTACCATGTTCTTCATTAAGGCTCACAATTTGTGATGTAGTCGATTTTCTCATCTTCTACAATCACCTACCATTCCTTGCTCATACTTGTACTGTGGGACTAACATTCATTACTCTCACTGTAGTTTTTGGCGGGAGTTTTCCTAAGGGTTTTCAGCATAGTAGGCTACTTTTATTCATGCTGGTGAATTCTATTATTCTTATTTTGTTTCTCCAAGTTCTTCAATGTTTCTTCTGGCATAGATAAATATATCAATTATTGCTGGTATTTCTGTTCTTCATTCAGTGACCCGTGCGGCAATATGTTCTTTGTCATTCATTTGTAATGACACCTCTATATTGTACCAGTTCAAAGAGATATCTGGTGCTCTGTTAACAAATCTAGGCAACTATAAATTGATGTTTAAACCGTATTCCTCCAATTTTCTTTTACGTGCTTAAGGTTATCATTACGTATGATCGATTATGAAGCTCCTGTATCCAATATTAGAGTGCTTTCTTGCCATTCTAACGTGCCGTTAACATTGCCAAATTGGGCAGTTAGGATATTGCTTCTGGGGCATTTTGCAGATTTCTCCAGCTAACGCCTCACAAAGTTTCATAATCTTTATTCATTACACGCAACAAATAAGCTCCCTCATTGTTTCTATGGCATATCGGAATTTACTCGATGGTAGTTTTTTATCCAAATATCCAAAAATGTGTTTCTTGTAGTTTTATATTTTTATTTTATTTTTATTCTTGATGGTTTAATAGCTGGATTATAAGTGACAGAAAAAAGGTTTAAGCCGCTCAAATTTAATTCTAGTAGCTATTTCCATCTGCGGTACAAAATTTATACGAATATATGATTTTTGTCAATCAGTGGTGACATCTCTTAGTTAATAGTCAAATCAATATGGTAGCAGAATTGAGCTACATTGATCTAAATAAACAATAATCAGTCAACACTGATTATTTACAATAATGCCACGTTTGACTGTGATGTGGTACAAATTATACAAATTGAAAGATAAGTTCATGATTTTATGTAATCCATACTATTTTCTTAATTCTAATTTACTGTTTTTTTCTATGCAGGTGCTTTGCTCGATGGACACATCAACACTCATCATCTTTCTTCTGGATGCCTTTCTGCCGCTGTATCTCCGATTAGTTTTTCCAACTGTCAAGCTGATTCGTTAAATTAGTTCCCGTTCCTTATAATCTCTAATAAAGTGAACAGGTTTTGGACATTAAAACATTTTGACCAGTGATTATGCCTTCAGCGTCTACCATCTTGGAAACTGTAAATTATTTTTCTGATCGTGGTATCAATAATGGCCTGTATCTGCGCAATATCTAGTACGTCTAAGTTCCACAATTTGATTGAATGTAACTCTAGCTGCTTCGTATTCCACTGCTGATGCTCACACTTCGTGCATAGATTTCGCCTTCGCCAGTTGTTTTAAAATGTAGTTTTATCTCTTATTTGTTTGATGAAAGCAGTGAATTCATTCAAGAAATGGGCAGGAGCTTTCTTTACTTGTCGTTCAACATTTTGAAGGTGTTTTCTCCGTTGACATAATCTGTCAACGATATAAGCCAAGTTTGATAGGTTTACATAATTCTACACACGCACCTTGTATTCAGTTTTAGATTTAACAATAATCAATAATTTCTATTTCAACATAACACTAAAAATACATAAACATGTTCGATAACATGTAAATATATTTTTATATGTTTCCATGTTTTTATAAAATATTAATATGTTAAAAGTACATTGGGGAAGTATGTTGTTGATGTACGAGTACATAAAATCTAAAACTAACAATACATATATAGAGTTATGAGTGGAATGTAGTCGGGTGTCTTATATCAATCTATAAACGTGTGTATATACAGTGTGATCTGTAGTACGTGGAAAAGATGATAAGGTTTTAGTTTAGTTTGCTTCGATAGATCTTAAAGGTTTGGTTCCGAAAACAATTAAACAATTTTTTGTCATTAACGAAAGTATCACAGTTAAAATTATGTATGTATATCTTCAATCGAGTTTTGCCTGTTTAACGGTTATTTCATTTAATTTTCGTGGTAAATTATTTTTTTATTCTGTAATTTATAAACATTTTAGAGTGTTGTGCGTATTGAAAGTGTTCATTGATTATTTAATTTAATTTTAGTTGTAAATAATTTTTTTGGAATCTTTTTTTGGAAAGACCAATTAAGACGAATTAGAGTTCTGAGTGTTTGAGAGTGTATTGAAACTTTAAAATTAATTATTTGATTTTAAATGTTTACCATAATTAGCTATAAAAGCGATTATAGTTCTTTCATATTACGCATAAATTCAGCTATAGTTTTATACTTCTATTATACTTCTTTTACATTTTCTGATTGATTTGATCGATCAAATCATTTTTGATTGAATTAATTTCGAGAATTCACGATTCCACCCGAAATTTGTTTTTTTTTATCGAAAATTATCGATCAATATTTGGCAAAAATAGAATAAAATCAAGTATTAATTTCATTGAATTCTATTCGTTTTATTGAAATCTGAAGCGTAAATGAAGAGTGAGGATGGTTTCCCAACTCGGGAACACGCCGAGTAAAAAGCATGACATTTCCAGATTTATTGTTGACCAATGTTCGGTTATACATTAGTGATGAGTTCATTAAACTACTGAAAGTATCTACCGTAATTTATCGATTTCCGATTCTCAGCAGTTCATTGGAAAAAACTTCTGCGGTTTTATCCTGTTGCGGGAACACTTGCATCTTCATACTCAATGAAATGTGGTTTTCACGTATCGCCACAAATACGATGACTTGAGACATGCTTTTAATTTATCCGCCGCTGTTGATTTTAGAGTGCTTCTATTGATCGTTTGTGTGCCATCGTGCACTCATCCCATATGATCAGTTTACAATTTGTCAACACAAACAGTATTTATGTTCTTCCATCTTCCAACAGTAAAGCAGGATTTAGTTCCGTCGAGTTCATCAAGGCAAACTGGTCCACGGTTTCCATCATCGACAGCCTTTATCAGTTGATCAAACGCATTATTTTGCTGTTCATTCAACAGTAGAATATTTGTTTGCACTTGTGGTTGCAAAGTTGTAGTGTCTGAAGCACTTCGCGTTTCAATCCACGATTCAATACATCTGAAGTTAAACGATTTAGCGCTGGCGTATGAATTTCAGTCAATAGTTTGCCACTCACAAGCAAACACAAATCTTTAATCAGCACTAACGCTTCATTGTAGATGTCATCGTTCATTTGCAATTCGCAATTCCTTGATCCGATTCAAAAGCGATACAAAATATCTTCTACGATTTCATCTTTGTACGTATTCCATAATTGGCGAGGGTTTGAAGGCTGACATGTCGAAATGAAGCAATCGTCTTTCTTTGGATGGAGTGCGTAAATTCGTCCCAATGCATCAGTTGAAAACACCCCTGGATATCCATCTACTGGTTGGCCTTGCTTTCTGCGTTACTATTTCTTCGACGATGCATTCCATGTGTATTATCTAGACATATCCGAGTAAAGCAGTGTTCTCGCAAATGGATCACTGGCGCAAGTTAAAAGAAACGCTTAAATGTTTTTTCTGATGGTCTTTTCACTTGCTGTGCTGCGTTCTCTGCGTTAAAATACACTCTTTGGCGATTCCAAATGAACTGCCAGATGTACAACAGTTGGATGTCGTTTATGAATCGCAAATGAAAATATTCTCCAGAGTGCTTCGTTGCAGTTCACATCTCGTGCAATCCCAATATCTGCCATATCACTTCCTTTGGTGAATGTATTTGCAAACATACTTCACCGTTTTCTCCGAACTGCAATACTCAACATTGATATGTGTTTTAAAGGCCTTAGACAAGCATTGGCGAATTGTCGAATTATTGGCGAATTGTCATTTGCCATTGTCATCTGGTGAGCGACGCCGATAGAGTGGAAATCCATCGTTTCACGTTTGAGTTTCCGAAATAAAAGCACATGGATAATGTTTTGTGTATTTATTGTCGGACATACAAACCAAAGTGGGATTGTGTTAATGTCCGCAAAGTCCGTGGAACATATTGCGGACTTTACTCCTTCGTGCAACTCTGGATCTATCTCATAGGATTAGGAATTTCGACGGAAATAATGTCATTAATTTGGGCTAGTGTAATTTTGTCCAACATGCAAAGAAGTATGTGTGTATTCCGCATTACGTCTGCCACTCAACGGAATACATCCAGCATCGAACTATACCGTATGCACGTTGTTTCGCAATGAAGTTGTTACGATTGATACGATTATATAAAAAAAAAACAAAGTTTTGAATTTTCAGATTATCGCTCGTAACTGAATTAATTATTATTTTGATAGAGCCTCCAATGCGGTCATTTCTAAGCGCGGCTAATGCTCAGGGCTGGGGTGGGTGAGATTGGAGGATAACAAAATCTGGTGAGACCGCTTAGAACGAAGGGAATTAAAGGAATGGGTAGGAGAGGATGCAGACCGAGAATACTTACCTATCACATTAACAGCTTACCATACTATCCCAGCATCTCATGAAATTAAATATTTAAATTTACCACATCTTATCAAAAGGAAATACCAAAAGTAAAGTTAGAAAATAAAAACGTGTGATTACTAACTAAAAACTATAGCTTACTTAATTGGATCCAATTTTATTATACAGAGAAAACCAAAACAAAATTATATATAAAAAAAAATTGCCTATACAAACTTAATGAACTAGTAATTACTATTGGCCAAAACACAACTTAATTATCTTAACTAACATCAACCTAAGTCTACACTTACCACCACCCCGCCACCAACATAAGCCTTAAAATTATAAATTTTTATAGTTGTTGTTGTTGTGGTTTATGTCAATGGTGATGACAATGCCGCTGATGATAATGATGACGTCGATTTAATGTTGTACTGGTTACCGATGAATACCGTAGGAATTGATATTATTATTATTCTTGTATCGTTATTACCACTATTCTTATTATTATTTTTGTGAATGATTCCGGAACATGATTATTTGTCTGATTATTATTTTATGTATTTAGATTACTTTATTTAGGAATCTCGTGGTTCTCTATAATTTTAATTGAACATATAAAGTTATCTATATTTATGAAAACTCCAGATAATTTCTTTCTTTTTCTTTTTAATATTATCAGAACACTACTTGTTTTTCTACCGGCTTATTCACAATCCGGGATATAGTATCAATTTAATCTATATTCACTTAACTCTTATTCCAATCTATAGAAACATCACTTATCATAATTATCAAACACATAGTATCGTTTTTCTTTTTTTTTTTCACACTTAAATATATTGGACATCACAACACAATGTATATTTATATATTTATATATTCTTTATATATTTAAGTACTTTCTTAATATTATTATCTTAATCAGATTTGAACACAGTTTTTTTTTATAATTTTTTTATAGTTTATAATTTGGATTCAATTAAGATTTGATCCGATTTGAATCAAAAAAAAAAAAAAACAAATGGCGAACGTTTCTATACTAGATTAATTTGTCTCTATTTTCTAACTATCACCACATGGTAATTTAACTCACAAAAAACGTTTTCTTCTTCGCTTTCTATCTATCACACACTACTCGTTTTTAATTTATTCTTTTTTTGATTAATATTCTTTTACGACTCCCCGTTAAATAAAAAAAAATCTACTTTTATACGTTTTTCCTATAACGGTCGAATCCCGTGATTCTCATACAAATACAATTTATTTATAAAAAAAAACCATCCGTTGTAACGGTGTCAGATTCATGCTTGCGTCTGACATCGCTACAAAGTCCATTCTGAGGTTATTTTTGAATACTCGTGCTGTAACGCCGTGACAATCGCTTGGTGATAGACCGGTATTCAATAATTTCGTAATTTATGGCCATTTTGAATATGCAAGTAAACGTCTCTGGCAAGTAAACGTCACAAACAAATTTGGCCATCCATAATTGCGCATGTAAGTCATCGCGTCCTGGGAGTACTCGTGCAGCTGTCTCGGACTGCCAATGTATTTCGATGGCAAAATTGTGAGTTGACCAATATTATATGTAATACCTGCATCGCAACTTTTCCTGATTGAATCGAATGTAATTGAGTTATTCTGTCTCAACCTTAACGTACATATCAACTGCATATTGTTGAAATAATTGGCAATATCTCAGTATCTGATTATCTATGTTTTGGTGAACCATCATTCGATATGCTTAAAAGTTCGTTGAACTGACCTTTTTATATGTCTCGACCCCTAAAAATTTACAATTTATGAAGCGACAATCAAAAGTGTTATTTGTTTGTGCTAACCATTGGCCGGATTTAGTAAGTTGCATCTCAAGTGATATCCGTCTTCACCACGGCAGAACATAACCGGATATTGCAGTGTATCATATGATCGATATATATCATTTATTCGCTGTAGTGAGTTTTCAGGTTGGCGTTTGATGACTATTTCACGCGATTCCAAATTTTTTACCAACAACAACAACTTGCTGCACTATATCTATTTTTGTTGAATTAAAGATAGCACAACGCCGATTTATATCATCGTGTGAATCTCTAAGAAAGTATATTTGCAGATATTTGTATTCTTTATCTGCAGATCCATGGATGTGGTAACAGCGATCCAGCAAGATGAAAAATTTGACCATGAATCTGTATATAGTTAATCTGTATATCTGTATATATAGGCAAGATAAGTCTTAGTTTGTGTTATATCGTGACGCATCGTGTATTGTGTGTGTTAGTGTATTTGGTGTTTGTTGGTGTATTTTGTGGTGTTAGTGTTTGTGTACGACAGATATCTGACCGATTTGAACTGACGCGTGTGCACTGTATTGAATGTTTGGCTCATATCGAAAGGCCATTCCAATGGAAATGATGTTAGGTTTTCGCCGACAAACAAAAACAATGAACTCACTTTTTTGTGATCAAAATATCAATAGTATCACGAACTTGATTCGCAATAATATATTTCGTAAATGTAAACTATTTCACACGAAAAATCGTGACCGCACAGCTCAAATTATCAAATCAGAAAAAACAAACAATATGCTGAGCTGTCAAACGAAATGACCGCCAACTGCATTGAACCACCTGTTTAAATGTAATTGAATTTATCTGAAAAACAAAATGTGCACCTAAAGCGCCATCTGTTGAGAATTTTCGACTTTTCTTTTTCCCTAAACCTTTGCGTAGCAATTACGAATAAACCCGCAGAATGAAGTATCCAATTTGGTCCAGTAGTAACATGCTAAGTATGATATATATTATTTAAAGCTTCATTCGCTATTTCTCAACAACTGAGTCAAGTGGATTTAGACATAAATAATTCTACAGCGGCGAAATTTGAAAAATATTTCAAGAGTTTTGCGATCCCAATCTTTTTACAAAAGCTCCACTTTTACATGCATTCTTTCTCCATAAACCAAATATTTAATATTTCCAGGAAAGTTAAGCGAGCAGTATCTTCCAGATCACCCTTTATATACATATATACAGTATTGGCATTGTGTTCGAATTAAAACAAAAAAATGTACCAGGTACATAATTTTATAATGTCCTTATGTTGTTGTCATTTAAAGAAAAATACACTCTAAGCTCTGATTAGCTAATTACTTAATTGATTTAATTATTTTAAGGCAACAATTAAAACTTTATTATTTAAATATTTAATTTTTAACACGTAAAACATGGGAAATTAAACCATTCACCCACATACCCAGCATAAAATATAATATGAACGTTGCTATTGTACCCCCTTAACATAATACCTTCATTATGTGCTTGCTTTAAATTTTTTTTTGTTGTCCTTGTGCAGTATAATGAGATTATTAGTAAATTTCATGAATTTTATATTGTTCTCTTAAAAATGAAATAGGAGGACAAAATAAATCATTGTAATGAGGATAATTGCAAAAATAAAATTAAATCGAAAAAAATTGTTTTTGGGGATTGCCAAATGGTATCCTTAATAATAACAAAAAAAATTGAGACATTGAATTTAATTTTAATTTTTCATTTAATTAAATATTTACATATTAAATAATTTAATTTGTTAATAACAGAGTTTTGATATTATTTCCTTCCCTCACACATACTCAGGGTGATTGATTTATCACGGGTGAACGATATTTTGTTGGGAAATGAGTCATATGAATTTTGAAGGTTAAAAAATTTCATTTGTTTTAATCCGTTAGATTTTAATAAATATGATCCTTGACATTTAGTGTAATATTTGACTGGATTATTTTACTTTATTAGGTAATACCTGCAGTAAATGATCAATACAACTTGACCTGGGCAGAAAGCAACTTTTTCGTTTTTTAATTTTGAATTGATTGCAGTTGAGATGTTGTCTTAAGTGCTAATGCACTTAGAGTTGTAGATGTATTGGCTTTAAATATGTTATATGTTAAATATAGCGTTTTGTTGTCTATTCTAGTAGCTTAATATGGTGCACTTGCAGTAATATTCGTCTACAAATCATCATTTCAATCATCCAGATTTTTTCACGAATTTCTAAGAGAATATCATCTGCGTGCAACCAGAAGTTTGTTTTCAATAACCAGGCTTAGTTTCTGGTTTAAAATTTTATATGTGCATTCACCATATTCTTAAGATTACATTTCAAATGAATATTTGAGTGTAGTTTATTGCATTGTGAAAACACGTGTCTGTAAATCGATTCCGTTAATCTCGATACAGTTGATTGTAACCGCTACCAATTTGTAGCAGTAAATTCTGTATATTCATTCGGTATCATAAGTTATTATTCTAATCGTTCGTCATGGGTACTGAAATTAAGCGAATGAATCAATTAGACAAAGCGTTTGTAGAATCGTTAAATGAATTATCGGTATTCGAGACGAAGAAGCTGCGTTCAGCATCTATCGCTCAAGTTAAATTGCGTCTTGCAGACTTAATCAGTGACTATAACACCTTCCGTAAAAATCAATTAGAGTTGGAAACTCTCGAAGATGGTCAAGCAGCTTCGGACATTCGAACCATCGTCACTCGACACTACTACAAGTTAAGGTCTGCATTAGAGGAGAGACTCGAAGGGCTTAAAAAAGTGAAAGGTACACCTGCTGATATCAAGCCAGCAACACTAACATTCATTCCCAAGTTGCCTGAAATTAGTCTTGACAATGGAGAGAAGAAGTTCCTCGAAATGCTCTGCCCACATTTAGAGATTTATGTGATCTTATCCAAGTTCGCAGTCATCGAATAGATAGTTGCAACAAGGTTGACAATGACCCATTATCGTCTGCTTGTCTCTCTAAAGTACCAAGTCAAATTGAATGTGAATCAAATAGATTTCAACGAAAGGCTTCTGCGTTCACTATGACCAAAAGTTATTTCTGTGAATTGTGTAAAAAATCATGACATTCAATTATGCGATGCTATGAATTTTTAGCAATGTCTGTCGACGAACAAGAAAAAGTGCGGTAACTCTCAATCTATGCACTAATTGTCTGCGATCATCACATAGTTCAAAACAATGTCCTCCTCAAGAGCGTTGTCGGATATGCCAAACAGGCCATCACACGCTTCTGCACATAAAATCAAACCTTCAAGATCACTCGAGTCGTTTACAAGTAACGCAGTCACGATCTACATCTTCTCATGCCAGTACTAAAGACCATGTGACATTACCAGCGAATTTGACGCAAGTTGGGCCAACAAGCAAAACGAAATTTGTATTTTTAGCCACCGCATTAGTGGATATTTTAGATAAACAAGGTAGGAAAATCACGACGAGAGTTCTATTAGGTTCAGGGTCCCAAATAAATCTAATGACGCAATCACTAGCTAAACGTTTGGGCATCAAAACTACCTCCTCACATTTGAGTATTAGTGGAATTGGTGGCACACCAGCAACATCTTCACGTTGCGCCATGATAAATATTCAGTCACGCATATGCGAGATTTCTACAGTAATCGAACCTCATATTTTAAAAAATATTTCGACATACCAACCGTCCTTTTACTTGGAAAACTCATGCTGGTCAATCCCAGCCAATATCAAGTTGGCAGATCCTCAGTTTTTTGTATCTCGACCAATTGATTTTCTTCTTGGAGCGAAACTCTATGGTGAATTACAATCAGTTGGGCAAATTCAGTAAGGCAAAAATCTACCGATCTTACAAAATACCATCTTAGGTTGGGTCGTAATGGGTGCTACGACCTTAACCGCTCATGGATGTTATAGTGAAGTAGACCCATGTTCCGAAACACAACGCTTAGATGAATTGTTGGAGAGGATGTGGGTGAAACATGACCACGGTGAAACCACCAATTTCACATTGCTGCCCAAAAATGAATGTGAGCGTCATTTTACAGAAACATACTGACGATGCGATTTGGGAAGGTTTGTTGTTAGGTTACCGTTCTCCAAGTCCCCAGCCCTATTAGGTGATTCAGCTTTAAGAGCAAAAAAAGGGTTTCTCAACATGGAAAGTAAGCTAGACCGAGATCCTGAACATGATTACGATCAATTAGGCCATATGGAGCTAGTAAAACAAGTCGAAAGTCCACATTATTTTTTACCGCATCACAGCGTTGTGAAGCCTAAATCCTCTTCTACAAAACTAAGAGTAGTCTTTGACGGTTCTGCAAAAACGTCAACTGAGTACTCTTTAAACGATAGTTTAATGACGGGTCCAGTGGTACAACACGAACTTGAGTGCTGACATTTTGCAAGATGTACCGCCAAATACTCACTCACCCTAGTGATCAACAATATCAGTTTATCTACTGGCGTTACAACCGTGCAGAAGAGTTGTGCATTTATAAACTCAAGACCGTCACATATGGAACTACAACAGCACCGTATTTGGCTACTCGCTGCTTGCTACAACTGGCACTCGAGAACCAAGCTGACGAGCCGTAAAATGTGGCACCATTACTTCCCCTTATTGTAACTACTATAGTTAGGTTATCTTTACCAGGGTGTAGCTCTATTATTCTTCCTAAAGGCCAATTGGTGGGCAGCACGTTATTGTCCTTTATTAAAACGATATCCTCTACCTTTAGTCATTTGACCAATGTTTCCAGAAATCTTGAACCTTTTTTTGGATTAGCCTCCACCGGTGGTTGGCAAAAATATTTTCGTTGAGCAAATTTGATTCTGGAGTGGTAATTAGTAAATCCCGATAATATTTGTCATTCGGCTTCTCCTTGTACTGAACTCGATTTCCGGCATTCCTGTAAATTTCCCTAATGAATTCAATTATATTTTTCGGAATGGCCAGTTCACAGAAAGTTCTCCAGATTTCGCGTCTACTGAAGGGATCAAATGCGATTTCAAAGTCTGCGAATAGTAGATATAGTGGTGAGTTCCATTCGTTTGATTGTTCGATTATGATATGGATTGAGTTGATATGATCTGGACAGTTAAGTTGTTAAGTTGATTTGCTATGGTTTGCCGCTAGTATTATCCGCTCAAGAATGGTAATTACAAGAATGGTAATTTCTAAGTCAGCAAGGCCTCCATTATCCTTTTTGACTCCTTACTAATATTTGGACAGTAGACCCTAAGTAATTTAGATCAGGCCATCTAGTCCCGCTTGTACTTCCTAAACTCTTCCAAACACTATAGACATGACCCCCTTTTCAATTCGCTGATGGCTGTCCAAAGTTTTTGACGCAAATCCTATAGGATGGTCACTTTCATCGGGATAACGGTGTGAAATCACGGCACCAATACCATGATTAAACGCATCTGTTGCCAGCACTAATGGAAAATATCGACGATAATGGAACAGTTGCATAGACTCTATCAGGCTTTGCTTTATCTTTTTGAAAGCATCCTCTTGAGCGGATGACCATTTAAACTCATCCCCATTTCTTTTCAATTCATTCAATGGAGCTGAAATCTGTGAAAAATTATGGATAAAACGATTACCCATGACCACTTGGAGCTCTTTAAGGTCGTTTGGTTTCGGCATTTCGGCAATAGCTTTCACTCGCTCATAGGATGGACGGATTCCATTATCTTCTAATATGTGCCCCAAGTAGTCAACTTTCGGTTGAAAAAATTTACATTTTTTAAGGTTACAACGAGATTTGCCGATCTTAACATTTTGTACCTTTCTTCCAAATTTTTAAGGTGCTCTTCCGTTGTTCGACCAGTTACTATGATATCATCAAGGTAAGATACAACATGACTCAGTCCCGCCGTGAAAAATGGCTAAAGCACTGGCTATACCAAATGGAAGACGCTGATACAACTCTTATGTCTCTTCATCCAAATCTAATTGCAAGTATGCCACACGAAGATCAATTTTTGTAAATTATTTTCTTCCTTCTAGACGATGAAATAAGTTCTGCTACTCGTGGAATACGGTACTGCTTTATATGTAACTGTGGGTTGACAGTTACTTTAAAATCACCACAGATTCGTATGGTTTTGTCTAGCTTAGATACTATGACTATTGGTGCAACCCATGCACTAAACTGCATTGGCTTTAAAACTTTCTCTACTACAAGCCTTTGAATTTTCGCCTCAATTTTGGAATGTAGTTAGAATTGAATTGGACGAGCTTTACGAGCTTTTGGTGTAACCTTGTCTTTTAACGATAAGTGTGCAACAGACTGCAATGTTCTCAATTAGGCTCCTAAAAATGGCTGCATACTTAGTACAAAGTGCTTCTTTCTTCTTCACGTTTTTTCAGTGCTAAACAATTGCTCTTTGAATGCTTTGAACCAGTTCATTCCAATATATTTATATGTTAATACGTCAAAAATCGTATTCCGATTTTGCAATATGCGACATTATTGTGCTGCCTTCAATTCACGAACCGGTAAAAACCGCTTGTTTGCAAAACAATAATCCACCATTTAAAGATGTGATCGGCATTGCAAAAGACGGTCACAATCGAGGAAATTTCGTTCACCAGCCAGAGGGACGCGACAGTCATCAAGTGAGAGGTTGCGATATTGATCAGGATGCTTGCAAAATCATGATCAAAATAAATGCAGGTTTTCAGCAGCTGAATGTGACAAGGTATATTTGGTGATCGTCGGTGGATAAAATCAAAAACAAATTCTCAATCGTTGTCTACGAGTGTTCAAGAGTGTGAAACCGTAACGAGATTGAAACGTTAGTGATTGCTAGTGTAAACATAAGTCCTCAGAACCTCGAGTTACTATACCACGGTTTGGAACTAAGAGAGGAACTCGCCGGATGAAAATTATTTTGTCAATAAACATTAACCAAAAAATAATAATTTCTAGTGGATACCACAATTGCCTTTTTTATTAAAACAATATCTTCGACTGCTAAGTTGCTGCACTTAATGTAGGAACTCATTGGATAACCTTTTCCAAAACACGATATTTATTTTTCATATAATATCGTTAGAGGCCTAGAATTAGGGCAATCTTTTAATTGGGACATTAGTGCTCTTTCATGTGAGTTTTTATTGATTTCACACCTGCCTTCCATATTCCACCAAAATTAGGTGCAGCAGGAGGTATAAAATACTTTTGGAATCATTTTGCAAAATAATTGCAATTGCAATAATAATAATAATTGCATTTTACCGTTTGTATATATCGGTCGGGGCCAACAAAATTAATGTATTCAAAGTTTTTTTTTTGAAGTTTTGCGATTCGGGTTATGATTTATAAAGACAGATGCAGGTGAATCATTATTCCATCAAGAATTTTTAATATTTATGTTATTTTTTTTAAAAAGGTCAGAGCAATAAATTCTGGAACATAAAATGTCACGATCACAGACAGCACAAGCTATTTTTCATCTACGTGCTAAAGTTTGTAAATTTAGTAATAAAAGACGGTTTAAGTAAGGTTCACGGATAAAACCGTGATTCAAATTAGGTAAACGTGAAAGTTCAAATTCACGGATATCACAAAACTACTGACCTGTACGTGAAATAAAACAAATGAGACCTCCACGCACGACAGTCGTGTTCTAGAAAATGTCATAATTTTACACTTATTAGCATTTTAATGCAATTTATTTATTGTAGACCAATTACAAAATTCATCGAGCTCTTCCTGCAGCCGATCAGCGTCAATAACAGACAATTTGCGTACATTTTTAGGTCATCTGCATACAATAAACACTTACAAAACTTAAAACATTGAACATTTATCAAATCATTGATAAATTTAAACTCTGCATAATTCGCGATATTTTAATTTATCATTTGCATCGCCTGAGCCCTTAAATGTCTTAAAAGCTTTTGATTTACGGTTTGAAATATTTTTTATCGATGATTAAACCATGGCTTGTTAAAATTTGAACCACAAAATTTCTTTGCAACAAATAAATCAAAAGCGATATCCAAAATTTTATAAAACTCAGATACAGCATCCGAATAAAATTTAATTAATAGTAGCATGTGCGGTAAATAGTAGAATGTCCTGATGAATCTGGACAAGACCCTAGAATTTCATTGTTGATAAATCTGCGGTACTTCCATAAGGTATTTAAATTGCAGTAACAAAAAGCCAAAACGAACTACATTTGATCTTAATAAAGATTGACTCACCACTGTCACAATTTGCGTTAACTTGATAAAATCCAAGATTATTTTTTCAGCGCAATAATAACGCTGCCTCCAATTACTTTAGTAGTGTTCAGATCACGACCATGACGAAACACAGAATAACACGAAGAAAAAAACTCCTCAAAATTGAAATCATCATAATCGTTGCATAAAAACGATGGATAAATAGCATGAGCTTTGGACCGCATTCCACTGTTGTTATGATAATACATATGTAAACTATTGTCAATTTTTTTGGTTGTACTGGACGTTGATACTTATTGTAAATTAGACAGCAGTGTTAGTCGATGGGTAGAACCACTGAAGTTAATTTTTTTTGGTCGGCTAATGAATTCTCTCACCAAAATACGTGCTAGCTACAGTCTGGGTTGCTGATGAGATAATGCAGGATTTACACCAATTTTAAAGAATACGAAGATGAGCTTCGTAATATCCTTATTGGCAGCAACCAGCAATCGCGGCATTCTATAACATCTTCAGACACATCCAATTTTTTACTTAGAAACAAATGCAAAGACTCATGGGACGTAGCATTAGCAAACCTAGATGCGTAAATATATTTTCTTTTGGGAACAGATTTTATTTACTCAGCCAGATCGTTACAAGAATAACAACCGGTTCAGTACTGTTTTGATGCACATGTTGAAGAGTTGGTGAAGCAGTTGCTACATGGGATAGACGATTATCATCCACATCATTTGGCAAATTATTTTTGCTAAGCCTGTAATACGCTTATCCAAAACGACATCGTTGATGTTCCGAAGTAACCTACCAACCACATCGCAACAATCATTACAGAACCATTTAAAATTATTCAAAGAACTCAGCAATGAATACATTTGATTGGATACTTTAATGCATGCTGCCTGGACATCTGTTTGCATATTCCACTGCAACATATACATTCCTCAGTAACACTAATTTTACATGAGGAAACGTTGCAAATTTTGTCAGCCATTGTGTTAATCACTCCAAACCAATGGATACAATTAAAAATGAAATTGGTTAAAACAGTATTTTAAATCCGCAATAATAATTAATTTTATGATATGTTCGTCTTTACAAAACACAACCATATTAAAAATAATAAATTAACAGTTACTTGACATTCGCACAATACTTATACCCCAATACTATAATTTCTTATATAATATAATAATTTAACAAGTATTTAGTACTATTATCACAGATAAAGATATACAGATATGGAAGTTTCATAGCCATTAATTACATGAAAATATTCAGCTATTGAAATATCTTCAAACTCGAATATAGCCAGTTTAAAACTGGACAATATAATATAATAATTATATTGTTTATCTCTTCTATTTTACGTTTACGATAAATACGATGTAAATAATAAACAAAACGAAACAATGAAATATATGAACTTTTTTTTGTTTTGAGAATGAAAAAAAAATTATTACCGACGGATCAACGATAATAAACTTCGGTTGACGAGTAATTATTTATTATTATTTTTCTATAGAATGCAAATGTTTATTTTATTTTACACTATATTCGAAAAGTGTTTTGCTTACAATCAAAACCCTCTTTATTACAAGCCGTCTTGTAACTTTCGTTGACACAGATAAACAAAACCTATATACACAATTGAGTGTGTTGGTGCTATGAAAATCCATACCAAAAAATTTATTATTTTCTCATTCCTATTTAACATTTTTATCTCTAAGTTACGCAGACTATTTAATGTGTATGGATAAATGAGAATTTTTTCGTCTCTTTTTTTTGTTATTTGTGTTTTGTATAGGAAAGAGATAACATCAATTTTGCCTTTTAAATTATTTTTTTTGACAATTTTTATTTTCTTTTGTTTTATAGTATGGAAATGTTTATTTTATTTTACACTATATTCTAAATCATATATCGACACGTTTTTTACTTACAATACATTCTCATGTGTATATGATTAAATAGCATGAGTATGCAATGAATACGGTTTGTAGAAAAGAAGGCTTTGGTTACCGGTGTTATCTTAAAAAATTTGTTTTATTTCTTTGTTTGTGTTAGTTATACAAGTCGAAAATCAAATAATTTTTTTAGCAACGATCGCAACAGACATACCTCCACTCCAAAATTTATTTTATAGGCAAAAACACTGCAAAGCGATAAAAGACGAAGAAATGCAACAATGTGATTCATTGGAAAGTGGCCAATTTCATAGTAATCTTGCATAAAATAGTTTGATCGTCTTGTTCTGTTTCGATCATTAAATTTGCATGCAAGTTTTTGTTTTCCTCCAATTGCCTCACCTTAAAACTTATAAAGATAGAATTTTAACCTCCGTTGCCACATATTCGAAGTACATATTTTTGTATGCTTTTTTTATAATATGTTTTGTTCGCCATCTTTTTTAAATCGGTCTATAGCTGAATGATTTTGGTCACGACCTCTCCTGTTGTTCTTCCCAACAAAAAAATTGCCAACATTCAACTTGAGAAGGCCTAAATTCGAAAATAAGGACATATGAACTTTTGAATAAAGCAAAACAGAGAACTTAAATGGATAACAATTTTTTTTGGTTATGTACTCTAGAGACAAGACGCAAGATGGATAACAAAACAAGAAAAACTTTAATAATATTTTCATTTCAAGTCTTATTCGTAAATTATTCATGTTTATTCAGTTTGAGATACAAAAAAAAAAAACCAACAACAAAAACCGACCAAAAAATAAAATGAGTCTGGCAGCATAAAGTCATTATTACTTTAGATATTAATAAATCATTATCATGATAATACAAAGTAATCATCATCATCATCATCATGGTAAATTAAATGGAAAACTAAAATGTAATAGCCACAACAGTAACAACAACAAAATTTCATAAAAAGTATTGGAAATGTATATAATTTCCAATGAAATAAAATTTTCATTTCTATTATGTGGAAAACTGCTACTGGGTGTATTATTTGTACATCTTTAAGTTGTATAAAGTTCAGTGGGGTATATTCAGTTATACGTACATATAATACTATATAGTTTCTCCTCCATAAAAAATCAGATACATATATTGTAACAAAAACAAAATTTTCTTTATAGTTTTCCATGAGGGATACCAAAAGTGTATACTAGAGTAAATTGGAATTGGATATTGGTCCCAAATGGATTTTTGCTCTTTTGTTTTTAATAAATTATCAGATTTGACGTGTACCCAATGAGTTTTCATATTTTGACATTAACAAAAATTCTAGGAATAATTTTACCCTGGTAAATTTATGATTTGAAATATAGATAAACTTTGGTTTTGATGTAAACTTTTGGGTAGACAAACTAAGTGTTTCCCCGATGTTGGGCAGTTTACACATCTCTGTGAATGAATTACTCATAAAATTTGCTCCTTGGTCTGGGAGTCCTACATTTCGTGAATACTTCGGTGACTGTTTCATTTGAGATTGTTCGTACTTCTTGGCTGCGTGCACGGGTATTCCACCTGAGAGTTTTAAAGAAGTTATGGTGTTTTTGTGAATCTGGTGCGTTGTGAAATCCCGCAAAATTGGTGTATACTTGCGGCTCGGTAGTGGTTTCATTAAATATTATTTCATCTGGTATTGCCACGTTTCCTAGTTCACTCATCCGTTGTTGAGATATAGTCACTACAATTACGTATTTGATTATTTAGAGTGCTGCAGCATTTATGTTCTTGAACCCGAATTGGTGTTCAATAGAGAAATCGTACTCCACTTGATTTAGTTTCCAGCGAAGCAGTGTTAAGAGAGTGTTTCAGGTAGATCATCTCCATTTCCTTTAATAAACTTTCTTTCCCGAAGCCTAGGAATGATTAAACTTGACCTACGTATCGCCGAAAAATCTCCATGAGTATCATCGAGATACGCAAAGTGAAAATTTTTAGAAACCAAAAGCTTTTTATTCAACTTGCTCATTTACTTCCCCTTCCAGAATTTGTGGTAGGCGACAACTAACGTTATAATTGAAACTGAATCGCCAAACAATGATATGGCCACTTGGCACAAACTTCAAGAATGGAACCTTAATCCTTCAAGTTTAAATCGGGGTCTAGGATTGCTTCATTTTTTTCCAGTATGCCTTGTTGTCGGTTGTTCATCACTTGTCCGTCACTTGTACACTCAATAATTGTTTTAATGTCTATCATTATTATGGCGTTCTTGCCAACGAAAAGGCCTGAATCTAGCTCGATTTTGAGGTCGAATGAGCCTATCGTTACGGTTTTATCAATACCTATACCAATTCGATCTTCTGTGTTAATCTCGGCATGATTAGTGAGGCAATCTTGCTTAACTAAAGATAAGTCTGCGCACCTAAACTAAGTAAAATGGTGAGGTTTTGATATTGTGTTGCGAAAGCCTTGCGTGCAACCATGCTGGTTATACTGAGCAGAATTTTGAACAGCGGAACATTTTATAGCTATAAAGTATTGTGGTTGGTTGTTTTGTGTGTCTTGTATGTGATGTATCTGGCTTCGACTAAGGTTTGGGTTTCAACAGTAGAAATGACTGATTGACTAAGATGCTTGATATGGGTTTTGATGTTTGAATTGGAGTTGTGAAATTTGGAATTTTTCTATATGCACAGTGTTCGATGTTATGCTAGAATTTTGAATTGTGACCGCTACGATTTTTAGTTGTGACCTGGCTGATTAGATACCTCCAGTCGTCTCAGGTAGTCAGTAATGTGGACAACCGAATTGTGGTATTGAGACACTGGTCCGGATTGGGTATCTTTATTTCTATTTGAGTTGGTTGCTTAGACGTGCGTTCTGTCGTGATATTGGGATTAGTGGGAAAGTGGTGAAGAATATTGATGTTAGAAGTTTGGTTGTGCGTTATTCAAAAGTCGTTTCTCATTTTTGTTCATAATTTGATTAGATGGAAGCAAGTGCCTATGAGGTTGGTTTATCGACTAACATTAACGAGTTGTTTGTGAACTGAACTGCCATATAATTTTTCTTAAATTTCAAATCGTGGACAGCAGCTTCGTCACTGAAACTTTTTCTTGCTTCAGTAATGTCCCGTAATCCAATAAGTGCATGTTCATTCATTTGTAAAAATGCCCGTATATTGCGCTACATTAATATCTGGTTCTTCAAATCAAGAGACATCTGGTGCTCTATCATGAAATCTAGGCGCTTGATGCCCTGATTAACTATATAAATCGATGTTTAAACCCTATTTCTCTAATTATGACTGCAAAGTCACACCCTTCGTTTACTCCTGCATCTTGTCTAGTAGCCATCCTCAAGTTGTAATGGACAAGATGAATAAGATGAATAATCTCCCTCTACCATGGTCCTACCACCTATCTACTGCAATCCCTCCGGTTGTTTTTCCATACTGTCAAGCTGCTTCTTGATCTTTAAAATCCAATAGACCAAGTCTAACAGGCACCAAGTGACCAGATTTCTGACATTTGAAACATATTGACTCGGCAGTGGGCCTTCGGCGTTCACTTTCCTGGGAGCTTTGACATGATTTTATGATCATGATTAATGATATGACTTGTATATGCTCAATATCTTCTACGTTTATATTTTCGACAATCAGCTGCTTCGGATTCCAATGCTGATGCGAACACTTTAATCATAAATTTACCCTTCGTAGTTGTTTTAAGATGAATCTTTATACGATTATTTCTTATGGCGTTGCTGAAGGCATTCACGGTTAATTAATTCAAGGCATCCACATGAGCTTTACAGTATGCTTGCCGTCCAAGTCTCGTTATTTCTCGTTCCACATCTTGAAGGCGTTCTCCTTGCTGCTGACTTTTGTTAGACTAATGAATTTTAAATAGCTCCTGGACAAGGAGTTGTCCGTAATTCAACTCCAACCCTTTCAAGATTCGGCTGTAGCTCGTTTCTGTAGCGGAAACAGTTTGTAGCACATCTGTCACCTTGACATCTGCTGTCATACGTACAGTAAATTTAATTGCAGCTTCTCGCATATTTCGTTTAGCTTTCTCTCTTTTTTTGACATTTTATTTCCCCGCTTCTTTGTGAACGCCCTCTGAGCGAGACTTGTTATACAAACTATATACGTTCGACCGCTCAAATAAACGTAACTAATAAAAAATGCTAATGGTATTGTTACGTCTCGAACTCGGCACTTCGACCACACTTCAATGCATCACATAGGAACCGCTCAGAGTAACGCCAGTTAGTATACTACTGCATAGTATTTTAGGAAAGTAGAAATAAGTTTTAGTTTAGCAAAATTGCTTCGATTTAAGGGTCACCAATGTCATCATTTTGTAGAATGTATATCAGGATTCTGCTAACGTTCTTTTCATGTGATGTTTAGTAGATTTTTTACCACAGCCTCATACAATCGTTCGAAGTGTGAGCAGGTTCTGTAATAAAAAGTTGAACATTTTAAAATCTTCGATGGTCTTAAAAAGTTCATTGTGGTCATTATGGTTCATTATGGTCTTAAAAAGTTCATTGTATTTTTGGCCTGTCCTCATGATCTAGTTCTGGTCGATAATAATGCTAAATAGTGGTCACAATCAATTAAAATATCGACGTTACCAGACTGGTTAAATGTCGAAAACATTTCCGAATTCGTGAAAACACTTCCAGGGTGACCTTTTCAATCATCGTTCCTACTTTGGACCACTTTGGTTACTACTAAACCTTCATTTGGACGCATGTTTAAGTGGTGTATGACGATAGAATACCGGAATCCAACAACGCTCGACAATTGTAACAGCGCAAGTAGTTCATTGCGTAAATTCCCATCGTCCTGTGATGTGCATGGCTTCAAATTTCAGGCATTCATAAAGATTATTAAGACATTTTTCAAAGAGGTTTTGCTGTGGCTAAGAGATTTTGTAATCTTTATTGTTCAACGAAAGGTTTTATACAAGTGTTTATGGTGAGTTTTTTCTTGCTGCACCACTTTACTAGTTTTTGATAGGCTTTAACGAACAGTTATTAAAAGTAACTGCGAGAAATCGTAATGATGCACTGGCTTCTCCCTTTATAGTCAGTGACTCTTTGATATTTTAAAACTATTGCAAGCCTAATAAATTTGCGTTTTTGTGTACGGTCGCCAAAAACATGTTGTTGGACGACTGGCAATCTAGAAATGTCCGTTAAATGATGGCAAAGTCCGTCTTAGTAGCCTGTTTTCACGTTGCGATTGGTTTGTGTTGGTAGGAGTAGTATCATTGTTTTAACCGTCAAGGGTTTGTTGATGATTCTCGTGAAGTCATCTGTTTAACTTAGTGATTTGACTTTATTACATTGCAGGCGCCTCAGATAAGATGGCCAATTAGGGAGGAACTCGGTGAGTTCTTAATCGATTATGATGAAATTCAATATATAGGATGGGAATGGGATTTTAAAATGATTTTTTGGGTCAGTTCTGGAATATGGCCAGTAAGGAAAGAACTTGGTGAGTTCTTAACCGATTATGATGTAATTCTATATGTAGGATGGGAATGGGATTTTAAAATGATTTTTTGGGAAAGTTCTGGAATATGGGAAATAAGGAAGGAACTCGGCGTGTTCTTAACCGATTATGATGAAATTCTATATGTAGGAAGGGAATGTGGTTTTTTGGAAAAGTTCTGGATTATGGCAAATAAGGAAGGAACTCGGCGAGTTCTTAACCGATTATGATGAAATTCGATACGTAGAATGAAAATGTTGATGAAAATTAATTAATTTTTCTCACATAGATTCTCTAAATTGAAGAAAAGTTATATTAAGTAGAAGAATAAAAAAAAGATGAAAATAAATTTTATTGGCAGTAAACTCGATCAAGTCAATGATTATTTTAATAAGATGAGAAAAGCAGCAGTTAAAAAAAAACATTAAGTGAAGGAAAATTATATTTCTCTCCTTAGAAATATTCAAGTATTGAACCTTACTGGCCATATTCCATACTTTCCCGAAAAATCATTTTTAAATCCCATTTTCATCCTACGTATCGTATTTCAACTAAATCGGTTAGGAACTCGTCGGGTTCCTCCCTAGTTTTCCATATTCCAGAACTTTCCTAAAAAATCATTTTAAATTTAAATCGCAAATATCCAGTGTTGTACCATGTCTCGTTTTGTACCTTATTTCGAATTGAAATATTCAATTTCATCCAAGAGAACGGATAATTGCTCATATGATGATAAAACCTATAAGGATGGATGACCTGTGGAAAAGTTTAAATATAATTTTCCAATTTTAATTTGCAGATCTGAAATGTTTAGAGTTCATTAATGTAGGGTCTGTAGTTTTGGTTCTGAAAATATATAAATATTGTTTATAGAAGATGTCATAATTCTGTTGGTGGGCCTTATACTGTTTGACGAAAATTATGTGACTATATCGTATTCTTGTTGTAGAGGTTATTCTCTCATTCATATGGATATTACGGCTCGATATAAGTTGTGCAAGTCCTGAATGTGCCAGCCTTCACTTCTTTTGTCTGCGCTAAGTCAGATATCAGATATCAGATTTTTTTTATACTTTTCCAATGATTCTGGCTATTATATAATGTTAGCGCTTCATTCGATTTTTTGGTAATTTTCTTTCTAATTCATCCCGTAAATATTTGGGCGATCGCTAGAATTTCGTCGATGTGTTGAGTGAAGCTATGAAAACCTCAAGCACTTCCACTCATTAGCGATTACTTTGACCTTGAGGATGATTTTCAAGGTTAAATGCTCAAGGTTCTCTTTTATAGTTTATTTCATATTTTTATTCTTCCACACTCTTTAAAAAATAAAAATCGATAGCCTAATCGTTCTGTTACTATCTGTAGATGCCGTTTACTACTGGTTTTTGCTTACAAAACAATTCAGTTGATGACTATCTAAAAATTTTATCAACTACTTTATCAGCTTAAATCACAAACCCCGAAGATAAAACGTCTGACGAGAGATTTGATTAGATTTTCCTCATGATAACAGCATTCTTTACCATTACGATCGGAACATTAGGGTTTTTAATTTAAATTTTGCCACCGTGAAAACAAAGAATTTTAGGAAAAAAAACAATCCACGAAAATATAATCCAAATCCTACTAAAACCAAATTACAAGGTAAATGGAACCAATAAACGTTAATTTTTGTTAAAATTATAGAACTTCATAAATATTTTGAGGTTAATAAGGATTCACGTATCTCGCGACAAAAATAATTACCGCCAATTATATGATCTACATCTAATTAATTCATAATTTTTACCGCATCGGCTTTGTCAAAATATGTAAATTTTATGTAGCAATATATTAGGTGCGGGAGTACAAACGAAAAGTGGTTTGTAACATTTTAACAAGTCAATTCGTAAAACATGTCACGTTCATCTTGGCATGTACCCACTCTCACACCATACCACTTTCGAATAAATAAATGAACGTTTTAAAAAAAAAATCATTGGGTTTTTTATTTTGTGGATACGTCGGCGTGTGTACATCTAGAGTAAATTTCGTTTTCATTCGAGTGCAAAAGCTCTTGGGTAATCTACTATAAAAACAAGAAGAAATATTGGTAAAATACATTAAGGGGATTTACACGAAAATAAAACGATTTATTTATGTTTTTTCCACCATTCACAAAACAACTTCTATAAACAGTCTATTTATGTGTATATATGACTATGTGTGTCTGTGTACCATGGAACATAAAAGACGATTAGATGAACTATTTTTCTCATTTCCTCCACCATTTTGTTCCATATATACACAATAATTTATTGTTCAATCTGTCTATTGTTGCTGTGATGCGGTTACCACCAGCATGTACAGTTCTTTAAATAAAAAAAAATGGGTTACAAGTTGTCATGCAGTCAATGTACATAAAAGTATATAAACTAACAAGTAGATGTTAGTTTCCTTTCTTCCTAAACCATTTTCCGTTTTTCATGTTATTTTTGCAAACAGACGTAAATCATTCAACCTGTTAAGATACAATTGAGTTCCAATGATGGTGACATTCAGGGATATCATTTTTTTTCTTTTGATTCGTGCATTTTTAATTAATTTTTTAGAAAAACATAACCTAGAAACATAATAATTATAATAAGTGATTTTCCATGTTATACTTGAACCGACCGAATTCAATCTCGTGCTAGATTTTGTATTGGTATATGACCTACAAGTCCCCATAACGATCTCAGGCTTGTAACTGCCGACCATTTCTGTGAAAAAATCCATGTTGCGCAGGTGAGATATAACTTCTAAAATGGAAAAATAAAAATTGTTGGACCATAGACTCAAACAGTTTTGGAATCGCGGAAACAATGGAAATACCACGATAGTTAGTAATTTGATTTCTCTTGCCTAATTTAAAAAAGGAACGAATAAATTTTTTTTCCCTGGATCTGGGAGAACTGCAGTCTAGAAGCAATCATTGAAAATAATGGGTAACGGTATTGTTAGGTTTAAATTGCAGTGCTTATAAATATTGGATTAAGGAGACAATTTCACGAGAATATGAGAACGCGAAAACAAGAGCCACTGCTGGAGCCCGATCGTTGTTGACTCCAAAAGACGTCAAAACATCGTCGTTCACCCAAATTAAGTCACAAAGATTATAATCTCCAACAATGATTAATCGTTCATCTGGACGCAGACACGGAAGCACCGCAGAATCGATGCAATTGTCAATTTTGATTTAATGTTCGAGGTTAGATTCATTCCTCAGAATGAAAGTTAATAGTAAGCCATGTTTCCCCAATGATTATGATGCCGTTATTCTTGTCTAAGATGATAATGCAAAATGTTTTCGCTTTAGCTCAAAAAATAGAGGCCTTATGATAAAATAATGAGTTAAAACCAGGCGCCATCAGTTTGGATCCAAATGTAGATTTTTTATTAGATTTTACACAACCGTCATCTAGCCTTAGTGGCAACGACTCTTTAGTTCTTATTGGCTGTCAAATTTGTTGATATGGCTTACACTTTATGAATAATTCAACGTTAACGGAATCTTAACATAAACGTAAGTCCGACAATTAAATTGTACAGTTTTGTGTGTCATTCGATCGTTTTAGCGTTATTTGAATACAATGACTCAGTGCGATTCGATTGTAGGAGACATCTAGTGAATTGTGTTTCAATTCTTCGATTTTATTACCGTAACCCGTTAGCTACTTTGTTCAGAATTCTGTATAACTCATATGTCTGTCATATATTATACCTCATATGTCTGTCATATATTATTTAAGACTCTGCATGAGAATGGACCACTTGTTTAAGTAAATAATTATTGTTGAGATTGATCAAAAGTCGCTGCGAATATAGTTTTTTGGTATATTTCGGCAGCAACACGTTTTTCTTCTGCAGCACGGTCGAAGTCTCGTTAAATCTGTGTCGTGCATTTATTGTAGAGTTTCAAGTTCTTAATATTTGAAATTTACAATATGACAGTAGGCCTGTTTTATTAAATGTGATAATATTATGAATAAAGTTTCGATGTTAAGAACTACTTACGTATTGACTTACAACATTTTGTTCAACCAGTGATAAAATTTGATCCTCTTAACGTAGATGTTATAATTTTAATATATAGATCATTTCTACTGTATTGCCACATTTAGTCTTATAATCTAAATAAAAAATTAGTAATCGGGTTTAGTAGGCATTTTTCTGCTTCAGCAGCTGTTATGGAGGCGGTGGTAGTTCAGTTGGTAAAGGTAGTTATTGATACTAAAGCCATGTTTGCACTTGATTGCATATACTCAAAATCAATGCTGTCAAAGCTGCTTTGCTTAGTGTGAGGAAAGGTAAATCGAATTTAGAATGTGACTGTAGATTTGCAATTACTTTGTTTTGAGCGCGATACCTTGCTTTTTCTATTAGACTCCCTTGATAAATTTTGTATAGTCCACATATTAAATACTGCAATGGAACTTGCACATTGGTTCTCAGTTCTTCATTAGTCTGTATGAATTCTTCATTAGGGTATGGCATCCTGTAAAATCATGAATCTCTTCTTAACAATTACTGCTTTCATCTTACCGCGGAATCTAGCAGATTACCTCCATTTTCTGTGTTGTTGATGGAGTTGAAGCCAACTCATACTTAAAATGCACTCTTGCAACACTTTTTCTTTTGGGTATAACACGTACGCAAAATGTATAACCTTATTATGTATTCTGGATAATGTTTATGGCTTTCTTTACGTCTTTAGGATATTTTAGAAGTAGTGTTTTTGTGTCACGCGTGCAGTACAGTTGTAACTGATAACCTTAGTACACATGAACCCGTGACAATGCAAAAAACTATTCATCCACTATTATGATATTGCAACCCATGCACATTTTTTTTATCGACATAATGACCCAGTTTGTTTCACTTTATTTATTTAGGTTCTTTATTTATTTTTGACTGTTTTGATTTCAAGGACTCCAGTGTGCCACCATTAAACTGTAATCTGCAAAAAAAATTTTTTTTAAAAACAAAATCTATTAATGGGCTAAATTCTTCAAGCCATAATTAACTAACTGTAATAAATTTAATTAATTTTCATTTGAAAATTATAAATCATTAATCCATAATTATAATGACATAAAATAACTTCTATAAGCCGTACGCTATAATAAATTGGATTAGTTTTTGCCTGAAACTTACAATTAATTAATTTATTACATTATTAACAAATCATGAAACAAATCAATTGAATTGACCGTTTTATGACCAATACGACATGTAATCGCCAAAAATCTAATTTATATACATTTTATTTGACATAAATCTTTAAAATTAATATAAATTAGATTTTAAAAAAAATTATTAAACCGTTCAAATCAATTGAATTAACAGTTTTATGACAGATACATCATGCAATCGCCAAAAATCTAATTTATATACATTTTATTTGACACAAAACTTTTATATTTATATAAATTAGATTTTAAAAAAATTGATTAAACCGTACAAATATATTGTATTAACCGGCTTACGATAAATACCAGATCTAATTTCCAATTTCGAGATGATAATAGAAACAAATTTCTCCCATTGTTTCATCTAAGTATCAAATAATCTGTGAACAAAGTTGGAAACACGATTATCTTCGGTCTGTAAAATGTCTATAGTGAACTAAATTTTTCGTTATTCATTGTGCTATACTATTTCCAATTTAATCAATGCTCATTGTAATCCTTGTAGAAGTATGGGAATCGCTTGCACTAGCGCAACATACTATATGCAGTAAGTATCAATGGTATATACCGACCACCGATTTTGTCACCACCCATTCAACATATTTATATTGTGATGCGAATTTGATTTGTGCTAAAACTGCCACATCAGCACCATCGTGTCCCAATTTATGTGGTATATGGACTCCATTTACGGTTTGTTGTATCGAAGACCCGATACAAATATATATTCTTATATTAAGCTATGGTACGGAAATACGGACTAGTCCTGAGCTAACATTTCAATCGGGATATGTATGCGACTATTATGCTCAAAATATCAAGATTAATACAAAATGACACCGTTTTACACCCATTTTACGGATATAAATACAAACAATCAACGTATTGTTCCATATACGGACTATTATTGCACGAAAATTTCATTTTACAAGGGAAACAAATCAAACCACAAGTTAAACGATATAAAATGTAAAAATTAAATTTTCTTTTTTTTTCAATGAAAATTTGTACCTGACAAATTTCCCACACATTTTTGCGTAAATACAACAAGAAGATACCTTAATTTGTGAAAGCAATTTTTAGTTATTGTGTATACGAGTAATACAATTTTTGGGGGGTGAACATTGAGGTTAGGTATGTACAATACAATTCTGACAAAAAATGTATATATCCTAAACGAACAGTAAAACTAATTGTAAATAAAACTTGTATATTGTCCCTTGAGGAAAATTGAAAATTTGCTGCTGGCGAATTTTAATCTCCTCACAAAAAATATATGATAAAAAAATCAACGATACATAATATAATAAATTGTGCAATATAACTGTTGCCACAATTATTTTATTACCTAATTACTTTACACTGATGATCCGTATTATTGGCCACCTTCTCTATATTAAAGCAATAAAAAATTAAAACGGAATAGGACCTAAAGGATTAAATCATCGACTACGAGTGCCTGGTAAATGGTAATCCTCTTAGAGATTGCTTCACCGCCCGTTTAAGATTGGCGTGCAGTATGTTACCGAGTGTCGTTATCGTCTCTTCGATACTCACCATTGACCAAAAATTTATAAATATAAATTAAATAATTACATCTTGTACCGGTGACCAAATTGAGTTGAGACAAACGTTCAACCATTGGGCCAACCATCTACTAAGTTCGCCAATCCATAACAAGTAGTTCAAAAGGTCTCTTTAGAGACGCGATATGGGACGATTATGTCCTTTATTAGTTTTTAGTGGTCGATCAATGCCATTCAGTACTCCTTTCCCTTTACTTCATTACCTGATGCCCAAAAATAAATCCAAAACCAAAATGGCCAAGCTTATCTTCACAGAAAGACAACATTTAGCCTTGGTTTAAATGATCAAACGTTTCGGTCATCGAATTTTTTGGAGAGCAATGAGTTCCAAACGATAAACTTTCTAGTTGATATATGTATAGGTACCATCAATCCCGCCTGGGTTTCTTAGCCACTGCAAGTTCCATGAGTAAATTCTAATCTGCGTGTCCAGATGATTTAAACATTATTTATACCACAAGCTTCCTACGATCTAAGCTAATGCTGCTGTGGTAGAGTTCTAAGATATCCTTATAATTCCATCAATGTGCTCGTTTACCAAAGTGGCTACAGTATCTTAGAAGCTGTCTAGTGTTATATTATTATATTTTATTATATTATTTTACTCATGATCAGAGTAAAATTACTGCATCAAAATATGTGTACATTTCAACAAATAATTTTTATGCCAAAAAATCAGCAAAGGGGTTAGCCCTTGCAAATTTAAGAATTTTTTTTAAATTAAAATTAATACAAAACGTAATAGTAGCCCGATTGTGATGAATAATACCTTAATTAAAAGCTCTGGTTTAAGATTTTTTTTTTGAATTAAAATTAATACAAAACGTAATAGTAGCCCGATTGTGATGAATAATACCCTAATTAAAAGCTCTGGTCATGAGTAAAAATACTGCACCAAAATATGTGTACATTTCAACAAATAATTTTTATGCCACAAAATCAGCAAAGGGGTTAGCCTATGTAAATTTAAGATTTTTTTTTTGAATTAAAATTAATACAAAACGTAATAGTAGCCCGATTGTGATGAATGATACCTTAATTAAAAGCTCTGGTCATGAGTAAAAATACTGCATCAAAATATGTGTACATTTCAACAAATAATTTTTATGCCAAAAAATCAGCAAAGGGGTTAGCCCTTGCAAATTTAAGAATTTTTTTTTAAATTAAAATTAATACAAAACGTAATAGTAGCCCGATTGTGATGAATGATACCTTAATTAAAAGCTCTGGTCATGAGTAAAAATACTGCATCAAAATATGTGTACATTTCAACAAATAATTTTTATGCCAAAAAATCAGCAAAGGGGTTAGCCTTTGCAAATTTAAGAATTTTTTTTTAAATTAAAATTAATACAAAACGTAATAGTAGCCCGATTGTGATGAATAATACCTTAATTAAAAGCTCTGATCATGAGTAAAAATACTGCGCTAAAATATGTGTACATTTCAACAAATAATTTTTATGCCACAAAATCAGCAAAGGGGTTAGCCTTTGCAAATTTAAGATTTTTTTTTTTAAATTAAAATTAATACCAAACGTAATATTAGCCCGATTGTGATGAATGATACCTTAATTAAAAGCTCTGATCATGAGTAAAAATATTGCATCAAAATATGTGTACATTTCAACAAATAATTTTTATGCCACAAAATCAGCAAAGGGGTTAGCCTTTGCAAATTTAAGAATTTTTTTTTAAATTAAAATTAATACAAAATGTAATAGTAGCCCGATTGTGATGAATGATACCTTAATTAAAAGCTCTGGTCATGAGTAAAAATACTGCATCAAAATATATGTACATTTCAACAAATAATTTTTATGCCAAAAAATCAGCAAAGGGGTTGTTAGCCTATGTAAATTTAAGATTTTTTTTTTTGAATTAAAATTAATACAAAACGTAATAGTAGCCCGATTGTGATGAATGATACCTTAATTAAAAGCTCTGGTCATGAGTAAAAATACTGCATCAAAATATGTGTTCATTTCAACAAATAATTTTTATGCCAAAAAATCAGCAAAGGGGTTAGCCTTTGCAAATTTAAGAATTTTGTTTTAAATTAAATTTAATACAAAATGTAATAGTAGCCCGATTGTGATGAATGATACCTTAATTAAAAGCTCTGGTCATGAGTAAAAATACTGCATCAAAATATGTGTACATTTCGACAAATAATTTTTATGCCAAAAAATCAGCAAAGGGGTTAGCCTTTGCAAATTTAAGAATTTTGTTTTAAATTAAAATTAATACAAAACGTAATAGTAGCCCGATTGTGATGAATAATACCTTAATTAAAAGCTCTGGTCATGAGTAAAAATACTGCACCAAAATATGTGTACATTTCATTAAATAATTTTTATGCCACAAAATCAGCAAAGGGGTTAGCCCTTGCAAATTTAAGAATTTTTTTTTAAATTAAAATTAATACAAAATGTCATGAGTAAAAATGGTCAAATGGTCATGAGTAAAAATACTGCATCAAAATATGTGTACATTTCAACAAATAATTTTTATGCCACAAAATCAGCAAAGGGGTTAGCCTTTGTGATAAATGATAGTAGCCCGATTGTGATAAATGATACCTTAATTTAAAGCTCTGGTCATGAGTAAAAATACTGCATCAAAATATGTGTACATTTCAACAAATAATTTTTATGCCACAAAATCAGCAAAGGGGTTAGCCCTTGCAAATTTAAGAATTTTTTTTTAAATTAAAATTAATACAAAATGTCATGAGTAAAAATGGTCAAATGGTCATGAGTAAAAATACTGCATCAAAATATGTGTACATTTCAACAAATAATTTTTATGCCACAAAATCAGCAAAGGGGTTAGCCTTTGTGATAAATGATAGTAGCCCGATTGTGATAAATGATACCTTAATTTAAAGCTCTGGTCATGAGTAAAAATACTGCATCAAAATATGTGTACATTTTAACAAATAATTTTTATGCCAAAAAATCAGCAAAGGGGTTGTTAGCCTATGTAAATTTAAGATTTTTTTTTTTTTGAATTAAAATTAATACAAAACGTAATAGTAGCCCGATTGTGATGAATGATACCTTAATTAAAAGCTCTGGTCATGAGTAAAAATACTGCATCAAAATATGTGTACATTTCAACAAATAATTTTTATGCCACAAAATCAGCAAAGGGGTTAGCCCTTGCAAATTTAAGAATTTTTTTTTAAATTAAAATTAATACAAAACGTAATATTAGCCCGATTGTGATGAATGATACCTTAATTAAAAGCTCTGGTCATGAGTAAAAAAAATGCATTAAAATATGTGTACATTTCAACAAATAATTTTTATGCCACAAAATCAGCAAAGGGGTTAGCCCTTGCAAATTTAAGAATTTTTTTTTAAATTAAAATTAATACAAAATGTAATAGTAGCCCGATTGTGATGAATGATACCTTAATTAAAAGCTCTGGTCATGAGTAAAAATACTGCATCAAAATATGTGTACATTTTAACAAATAATTTTTATGCCAAAAAATCAGCAAAGGGGTTGTTAGCCTATGTAAATTTAAGATTTTTTTTTTTGAATTAAAATTAATACAAAACGTAATAGTAGCCCGATTGTGATTAATGATATCTTAATTAAAAGCTCTGGTCATGAGTAAAAATACTGCATCAAAATATGTGTACATTTCAACAAATAATTTTTATGCCACAAAATCAGCAAAGGGGTTAGCCTTTGCAAATTTAAGAATTTTGTTTTAAATTAAAATTAATACAAAACGTAATAGTAGCCCGATTGTGATGAATAATACCTTAATTAAAACCTCTGGTCATGAGTAAAAATACTGCACTAAAATATGTGTACATTTCAACAAATAATTTTTATGCCACAAAATCAGCAAAGGGGTTAGCCCTTGCAAATTTAAGAATTTTTTTTTAAATTAAAATTAATACAAAATGTAATAGTAGCCCGATTGTGATGAATGATACCTTAATTAAAAGCTCTGGTCATGAGTAAAAATACTGCATCAAAATATATGTACATTTCAACAAATAATTTTTATGCCAAAAAATCAGCAAAGGGGTTGTTAGCCTATGTAAATTTAAGATTTTTTTTTTTGAATTAAAATTAATACAAAACGTAATAGTAGCCCGATTGTGATGAATGATACCTTAATTAAAAGCTCTGGTCATGAGTAAAAATACTGCATCAAAATATGTGTTCATTTCAACAAATAATTTTTATGCCAAAAAATCAGCAAAGGGGTTAGCCTTTGCAAATTTAAGAATTTTGTTTTAAATTAAAATTAATACAAAACCTAATAGTAGCCCGATTGTGATGAATGATACCTTAATTAAAAGCTCTGGTCATGAGTAAAAATACTGCATCAAAATATGTGTACATTTCAACAAATAATTTTTATGCCACAAAATCAGCAAAGGGGTTAGCCTTTGCAAATTTACGAATTTTGTTTTAAATTAAAATTAATACAAAACGTAATAGTAGCCCGATTGTGATGAATGATACCTTAAATAAAAGCTCTGGTCATGAGTAAAAATACTGCATCAAAATATGTGTACATTTCAACAAATAATTTTTATGCCAAAAAATCAGCAAAGGGGTTAGCCTTTGCAAATTTAAGATTTTTTTTTTAAATTAAAATTAATACAAAACGTAATAGTAGCCCGATTGTGATGAATAATACCTTAATTAAAAGCTCTGGTCATGAGTAAAAATACTGAGATAAAATAATTTTTATGCCAAAAAATCAGCAAAGGGGTTAGCCTTTGTAAATGTAAGAATTTTTTTTTAAATTAAAATTAATACAAAACGTAATAGTAGCCCGATTTTGATGAATAATACTTTAATTAAAAGCTCTGGTCATGAGTAAAAATACTGCATCAAAATATGTGTACATTTCAACAAATAATTTTTATGCCAAAAAATCAGCAAAGGGGTTAACCTTTGTAAATTCAAGATTTTATATTTAAATTAAAATTAATACAAAACGTAATAGTAGCCCGATTTTGATGAATAATACCTTAAATAAAAGCTCTGGTCATGAGTAAAAATACTGCATCAAAATATGTGTACATTTCAACAAATATTTTTTATGCCAAAAAATCAGCAAAGGGGTTAGCCTTTGCAAATTTAAGATTTTTTTTTTAAATTAAAATTAATACAAACGTAATAGTAGCCCGATTGTGATGAATAATACCTTAATTAAAAGCTCTGGTCATGAGTAAAAATACTGCATTAAAATATGTGTACATTTCAACAAATAATTTTTATGCCAAAAAATCAGCAAAGGGGTTAGCCCTTGCAAATTTAAGAATTTTTTTTAAATTAAAATTAACACAAAACGTATTATTAGCCCGATTGTGATGAATAATACCTTAATTAAAAGCTCTGGTCATGAGTAAAAATACTGCATCAAAATATATGTACATTTCAACAAATAATTTTTATGCCAAAAAATCAGCAAAGGGGTTAGCCCTTGCAAATTTAAGAATTTTTTTTAAATTAAAATTAATACAAAACGTATTATTAGCCCAATTGTGATGAATAATACCTTAATTAAAAGCTCTGGTCATGAGTAAAAATACTGCATCAAAATATATGTACATTTCAACAAATAATTTTTATGTCAAAAAATCAGCAAAGGGGTTAGCCCTTGTAAATTTAAGAATTTTTTTTTAAATTTAAATTAATACAAAACGTAATAGTAGCCCGATTTTGATGAATAATACCTTAATTAAAAGCTCTGGTCATGAGTAAAAATACTGCATCAAAATATGTGTACATTTCAACAAATAATTTGTATGCCAAAAAATCAGCAAAAGGGTTAGCCTTTGCAAATTCAAGATTTTTTTTTTAAATTAAAATTAATACAAAACGTAATAGTAGCCCGATTGTGATGAATAATACCTTAATTAAAAGCTCTGGTCATGAGTAAAAATACTGCATCAAAATATGTGTAGATTTCAACAAATAATTTTTATGCCAAAAAATCAGCAAAGGGGTTAGCCCTTGCAAATTTAAGAATTTTTTTTAAATTAAAATTAATACAAAACGTATTATTAGCCCGATTGTGATGAATAATACCTTAATTAAAAGCTCTGGTCATGAGTAAAAATACTGCATCAAAATATATGTACATTTCAACAAATAATTTTTTTGTCAAAAAATCAGCAAAGGGGTTAGCCCTTGTAAATTTAAGAATTTTTTTTTAAATTTAAATTAATACAAAACGTAATAGTAGCCCGATTTTGATGAATAATACCTTAATTAAAAGCTCTGGTCATGAGTAAAAATACTGCATCAAAATATGTGTACATTTCAACAAATAATTTGTATGCCAAAAAATCAGCAAAAGGGTTAGCCTTTGTAAATGCAAGATTTTATTTTTTAATTAAAATTAATACAAAACGTAATAGTAGCCCGATTGTGATGAATGATACCTTAATTAAAAGCTCTGGTCATGAGTAAAAATACTGAGATAAAATAATTTTTAATGCCAAAAAATCAGCAAAGGGGTTAGCCCTTGCAAATTTAAGAATTTTTTTTAAATTAAAATTAATACAAAACGTATTATTAGCCCGATTGTGATGAATAATACCTTAATTAAAAGCTCTGGTCATGAGTAAAAATACTGCATCAAAATATGTGTACATTTCAACAAATAATTTTTATGCCAAAAAATCAGCAAAGGGGTTAGCCTTTGCAAATTTAAGATTTTTTTTTTAAATTAAAATTAATACAAAACGTAATAGTAGCCCGATTGTGATGAATAATACCTTAATTAAAAGCTCTGGTCATGAGTAAAAATACTGAGATAAAATAATTTTTATGCCAAAAAATCAGCAAAGGGGTTAGCCTTTGTAAATGTAAGAATTTTTTTTTAAATTAAAATTAATACAAAACGTAATAGTAGCCCGATTTTGATGAATAATACTTTAATTAAAAGCTCTGGTCATGAGTAAAAATACTGCATCAAAATATGTGTACATTTCAACAAATAATTTGTATGCCAAAAAATCAGCAAAGGGGTTAACCTTTGTAAATTCAAGATTTTATATTTAAATTAAAATTAATACAAAACGTAATAGTAGCCCGATTTTGATGAATAATACCTTAAATAAAAGCTCTGGTCATGAGTAAAAATACTGCATCAAAATATGTGTACATTTCAACAAATATTTTTTATGCCAAAAAATCAGCAAAGGGGTTAGCCTTTGCAAATTTAAGATTTTTTTTTTAAATTAAAATTAATACAAACGTAATAGTAGCCCGATTGTGATGAATAATACCTTAATTAAAAGCTCTGGTCATGAGTAAAAATACTGCATCAAAATATATGTACATTTCAACAAATAATTTTTATGTCAAAAAATCAGCAAAGGGGTTAGCCCTTGTAAATTTAAGAATTTTTTTTTAAATTTAAATTAATACAAAACGTAATAGTAGCCCGATTTTGATGAATGATACCTTAATTAAAAGCTCTGGTCATGAGTAAAAATACTGCATCAAAATATGTGTACATTTCAACAAATAATTTGTATGCCAAAAAATCAGCAAAAGGGTTAGCCTTTGCAAATTCAAGATTTTTTTTTTAAATTAAAATTAATACAAAACGTAATAGTAGCCCGATTGTGATGAATAATACCTTAATTAAAAGCTCTGGTCATGAGTAAAAATACTGCATCAAAATATGTGTAGATTTCAACAAATAATTTTTATGCCAAAAAATCAGCAAAGGGGTTAGCCCTTGCAAATTTAAGAATTTTTTTTAAATTAAAATTAATACAAAACGTATTATTAGCCCGATTGTGATGAATAATACCTTAATTAAAAGCTCTGGTCATGAGTAAAAATACTGCATCAAAATATATGTACATTTCAACAAATAATTTTTTTGTCAAAAAATCAGCAAAGGGGTTAGCCCTTGTAAATTTAAGAATTTTTTTTTAAATTTAAATTAATACAAAACGTAATAGTAGCCCGATTTTGATGAATAATACCTTAATTAAAAGCTCTGGTCATGAGTAAAAATACTGCATTAAAATATGTGTACATTTCAACAAATAATTTTTATGCCACAAAATCAGCAAAGGGGTTAGCCCTTGCAAATTTAAGAATTTTTTTTTAAATTAAAATTAATACAAAATGTAATAGTAGCCCGATTGTGATGAATGATACCTTAATTAAAAGCTCTGGTCATGAGTAAAAATACTGCATCAAAATATGTGTACATTTTAACAAATAATTTTTATGCCAAAAAATCAGCAAAGGGGTTGTTAGCCTATGTAAATTTAAGATTTTTTTTTTTGAATTAAAATTAATACAAAACGTAATAGTAGCCCGATTGTGATTAATGATACCTTAATTAAAAGCTCTGGTCATGAGTAAAAATACTGCATCAAAATATGTGTTTATTTCAACAAATAATTTTTATGCCACAAAATCAGCAAAGGGGTTAGCCTTTGCAAATTTAAGAATTTTGTTTTAAATTAAAATTAATACAAAACGTAATAGTAGCCCGATTGTGATGAATAATACCTTAATTAAAACCTCTGGTCATGAGTAAAAATACTGCACTAAAATATGTGTACATTTCAACAAATAATTTTTATGCCACAAAATCAGCAAAGGGGTTAGCCCTTGCAAATTTAAGAATTTTTTTTTAAATTAAAATTAATACAAAATGTAATAGTAGCCCGATTGTGATGAATGATACCTTAATTAAAAGCTCTGGTCATGAGTAAAAATACTGCATCAAAATATATGTACATTTCAACAAATAATTTTTATGCCAAAAAATCAGCAAAGGGGTTGTTAGCCTATGTAAATTTAAGATTTTTTTTTTTGAATTAAAATTAATACAAAACGTAATAGTAGCCCGATTGTGATGAATGATACCTTAATTAAAAGCTCTGGTCATGAGTAAAAATACTGCATCAAAATATGTGTTCATTTCAACAAATAATTTTTATGCCAAAAAATCAGCAAAGGGGTTAGCCTTTGCAAATTTAAGAATTTTGTTTTAAATTAAAATTAATACAAAACCTAATAGTAGCCCGATTGTGATGAATGATACCTTAATTAAAAGCTCTGGTCATGAGTAAAAATACTGCATCAAAATATGTGTACATTTCAACAAATAATTTTTATGCCACAAAATCAGCAAAGGGGTTAGCCTTTGCAAATTTAAGAATTTTTTTTTAAAATAAAATTAATACAAAACGTAACACTAGCCCGATTGTGATGAATGATACCTTAATTAAAAGCTCTGGTCATGAGTAAAAATACTGCATTAAAATATGAGTACATTTCAACAAATAATTTGTATGCCAAAAAATCAGCAAAGGGGTTAGCCTTTGTAAATTCAAGATTTTATTTTTAAATTAAAATTAATACAAAACGTAATAGTAGCCCGATTGTGATGAATAATACCTTAATTAAAAGCTCTGGTCATGAGTAAAAATACTGCATCAAAATATGTGTACATTTCAACAAATAATTTTTATGCCAAAAAATCAGCAAAGGGGTTAGCCCTTGCAAATTTAAGAATTTTTTTTAAATTAAAATTAATACAAAACGTATTATTAGCCCGATTGTGATGAATAATACCTTAATTAAAAGCTCTGGTCATGAGTAAAAATACTGCATCAAAATATATGTACATTTCAACAAATAATTTTTATGTCAAAAAATCAGCAAAGGGGTTAGCCCTTGTAAATTTAAGAATTTTTTTTTAAATTTAAATTAATACAAAACGTAATAGTAGCCCGATTTTGATGAATAATACCTTAATTAAAAGCTCTGGTCATGAGTAAAAATACTGCATCAAAATATGTGTACATTTCATTAAATAATTTTTTTGTCAAAAAATCAGCAAAGGGGTTAGCCCTTGCAAATTTAAGAATTTTTTTTTAAATTAAAATTAATACAAAACGTAATAGTAGCCCGATTGTGATGAATAATACCTTAATTAAAAGCTCTGGTCATGAGTAAAAATACTGAGATAAAATAATTTTTATGCCAAAAAATCAGCAAAGGGGTTAGCCTTTGTAAATTCAAGATTTTATTTTTAAATTAAAATTAATACAAAACGTAATAGTAGCCCGATTGTGATGAATAATACCTTAAATAAAAGCTCTGGTCATGAGTAAAAATACTGCATCAAAATATATGTACATTTCAACAAATAATTTGTATGCCAAAAAATCAGCAAAAGGGTTAGCCTTTGTAAATTCAAGATTTTATTTTTAAATTAAAATTAATACAAAACGTAATAGTAGCCCGATTGTGATGAATGATACCTTAATTAAAAGCTCTGGTCATGAGTAAAAATACTGCATCAAAATATGTGTACATTTCAACAAATAATTTTTATGCCAAAAAATCAGCAAAGGGGTTAGCCTTTGCAAATTTAAGATTTTTTTTTTAATTAAAATTAATACAAAACGTAATAGTAGCCCGATTGTGATGAATAATACCTTAATTAAAAGCTCTGGTCATGAGTAAAAATACTGAGATAAAATAATTTTTATGCCAAAAAATCAGCAAAGGGGTTAGCCTTTGTAAATTCAAGATTTTATTTTTAAATTAAAATTAATACAAAACGTAATAGTAGCCCGATTGTGATGAATGATACCTTAATTAAAAGCTCTGGTCATGAGTAAAAATACTGCATCAAAATATGTGTACATTTCAACAAATAATTTGTATGCCAAAAAATCAGCAAAGGGGTTAGCCTTTGCAAATTTAAGAATTTTTTTTTAAATTAAAATTAATACAAAACGTAACACTAGCCCGATTGTGATGAGTGATACCTTAATTAAAAGATCTGGTCATGAGTAAAAATACTGCATTAAAATATGTGTACATTTCAACAAATAATTTTTATGCCAAAAAATCAGCAAAGAGGTTAGCCTTTGTAAATTCAAGATTTTATTTTTAAATTAAAATTAATACAAAACGTAATTGTAGCCCGATTGTGATGAATAATACCTTAATTAAAAGCTCTGGTCATGAGTAAAAATACTGCATCAAAATATGTGTACATTTCAACAAATAATTTTTATGCCAAAAAATCAGCAAAGGGGTTAGCCTTTGCAAATTTAAGAATTTTTTTTTAAAATAAAATTAATACAAAACGTAACACTAGCCCGATTGTGATGAATGATACCTTAATTAAAAGCTCTGGTCATAAGTAAAAATACTGCATTAAAATATTAGTACATTTCAACAAATAATTTGTATGCCAAAAAATCAGCAAAGGGGTTAGCCTTTGTAAATTCAAGATTTTATTTTTAAATTAAAATTAATACAAAACGTAATAGTAGCCCGATTGTGATGAATAATACCTTAATTAAAAGCTCTGGTCATGAGTAAAAATACTGCATTAAAATATGTGTACATTTCAACAAATAATTTTTATGCCAAAAAATCAGCAAAGGGGTTAGCCTTTGCAAATTTAAGAATTTTTTTTTAAAATAAAATTAATACAAAACGTAACACTAGCCCGATTGTGATGAATGATACCTTAATTAAAAGCTCTGGTCATAAGTAAAAATACTGCATTAAAATATGGGTACATTTCAACAAATAATTTGTATGCCAAAAAATCAGCAAAAGGGTTAGCCCTTGCAAATTTAAGAATTTTTTTTTAAATTAAAATTAATACAAAACGTAATAGTAGCCCGATTGTGATGAATAATACCTTAATTAAAAGCTCTGGTCATGAGTAAAAATACTGAGATAAAATAATTTTTATGTAAAAAAATCAGCAAAGGGGTTAGCCTTTGTAAATTCAAGATTTTATTTTTAAATTAAAATTAATACAAAACGTAATAGTAGCCCGATTGTGATGAATAATACCTTAATTAAAAGCTCTGGTCATGAGTAAAAATACTGCATCAATATATGTGTACATTTCAACAAATAATTTTTATGCCAAAAAATCAGCAAAGGGGTTAGCCTTTGCAAATTTAAGAATTTTTTTTTAAAATAAAATTAATACAAAACGTAACACTAGCCCGATTGTGATGAATGATACCTTAATTAAAAGCTCTGGTCATAAGTACAAATACTGCATTAAAATATGAGTACATTTCAACAAATAATTTGTATGCCAAAAAATCAGCAAAGGGGTTAGCCTTTGTAAATTCAAGATTTTATTTTTAAATTAAAATTAATACAAAACGTAATAGTAGCCCGATTGTGATGAGTGATACCTTAATTAAAAGCTCTGGTCATGAGTAAAAATACTGCATCAAAATATGTGTACATTTCAACAAATAATTTTTATGCCAAAAAATCAGCAAAAGGGTTAGCCCTTGCAAATTTAAGAATTTTTTTTTAAATTAAAATTAATACAAAACGTAATAGTAGCCCGATTGTGATGAATGATACCTTAATTAAAAGCTCTGGTCATAAGTAAAAATACTGCATCAAAATATGTGAATATGTGTACATTTCAACAAATAATTTTTATGCCAAAAAATCAGCAAAGGGGTAAGCCTTTGTAAATTCAAGATTTTATTTTTAAATTTAAATTAATACAAAACGTAATAGTAGCCCGATTGTGATGAATAATACCTTAATTAAAAGCTCTGGTCATGAGTAAAAATACTGCATCAAAATATGTGTACATTTCAACAAATAATTTGTATGCCAAAAAATCTGCAAAGGGGTTAGCCCTTGCAAATTTAAGAATTTTTTTTAAAATTAAAATTAATACAAAACGTAATAGTAGCCCGATTGTGATGAATAATACCTTAATTAAAAGCTCTGGTCATGAGTAAAAATACTGCATCAAAATATGTGTACATTTCAACAAATAATTTGTATGCCAAAAATCAGCAAAGGGGTTAGCCTTTGTAAATTCAAGATTTTATTTTTAAATTAAAATTAATACAAAACGTAATAGTAGCCCGATTGTGATGAATAATACCTTAATTAAAAGCTCTGGTCATAAGTAAAAATACTGCATCAAAATATGTGTACATTTCAGCAAATAATTTGTATGCCAAAAAATCAGCAAAGGGGTTAGCCCTTGCAAATTTAAGAATTTTTTTTTAAATTAAAATTAATACAAAACGTAATAGTAGCCCGATTTTAATGAATGATACCTTAATTAAAAGCTTTGGTCATAAGTAAAAATAATGCATCAAAATATGTGTACATTTCAACAAATAATTTGTATGCCAAAAAATCAGCGAAGGGGTTAGCCTTTGTAAATTCAAGATTTTATTTTTAAATTTAAATTAATACAAAGCGTAGTAGTAGCCCAATTGTAATGAATGATACCTTAATTAAAAGCTCTGGTCATGAGTAAAAATACTGCATCAAAATATGTGTACATTTCAACAAATAATTTTTATGCCAAAAAATCAGCAAAGGGGTTAGCCTTTGTAAATTCAAGAATTTTTTTTTAAATTAAAATTAATACAAAACGTAATAGTAGCCCGATTGTGATGAATAATACCTTAATTAAAAGCTCTGGTCATGAGTAAAAATACTGCATCAAAATATATGTACATTTCAACAAAAAAAATTTATGCCAAAAAATCAGCAAAAGGGTTAGCCCTTGCAAATTTAAGAATTTTTTTTTAAATTAAAATTAATACAAAACGTAATAGTAGCCCGATTGTGATGAATGATACCTTAATTAAAAGCTCTGGTTATGAGTAAAAATACTGCATCAAAATATGTGTACATTTCAACAAATAATTTTTATGCCGAAATACAGCAAAGGGGTTAGCCCTTGTAAATTTAAGATTTTATTTTTAAATTAAAATTAATACAAAACGTAATAGTAGCCCGATTGTGATGAATGATACCTTAATTAAAAGCTCTGGTCATGAGTAAAAATACTGCATTAAAATATATGTACATTTCAACAAATAATTTTTATGCCAAAAAATCAACAAAGGGGTTAGCCTTTGTAAATTCAAGATTTTTTTTTAAATTAAAATTAATACAAAACGTAATAGTAGCCCGATTGTGATGAATGATACCTTAATTAAAAGCTCTGGTCATGAGTAAAAATACTGCATTAAAATATATGTACATTTCAACAAATATTTTTTATGCCAAAAAATCAACAAAGGGGTTAGCCTTTGTAAATTCAAGATTTTTTTTTAAATTAAAATTAATACAAAACGTAATAGTAGCCCGATTGTGATGAATAATACCTTAATTAAAAGCTCTGGTCATGAGTAAAAATACTGCATCAAAATATGTGTACATTTCAACAAATAATTTTTATGCCAAAAAATCAGCAAAGGGGTTAGCCTTTGCAAATTTAAGAATTTTATGTCTAATCGTTCTGAGTTAATCGAAACAAAACGATGTTAACAGTTTACAGCATAACCTTCTTTACTACAAGCCGTCTTGTAACTTTCGTTGACACATATTATCATGTATTTTTAAAATGTATTAGTGAAAATATATACTTTAGATGTATTAGTAACTATCAAAGTCCATATTAAAAAAATTAAAAAAAAAAGTTAAACGCACGCGCATTATTTAATTCAATTCTTTATGCCTTTTACACAATGTTCGCTCATATCCCGACACGATTTTTCTACTTACAATACAATCAAAGTATATATTTTTGTATAGCATGAGTATGCAAACAATATGGCTTGTAGTAAAGAGGGTTTTGGTTTACAGTGACATATTGTTGTGCTATTCTCGTGTTTAAACGTAAACAAAAAATACATGCGATCCTTGCGGCAAGAGAAAGAAATATGAATAGCAAAGATCCAAACCATTTAATTTATATTTAGCATCATAATCTTATATCCATTTTATTATTATTTTCTTATGATCCATCTAAATATTTATTTAAATATTTAAATAGTTTATTATTATAGGATGTTATTAATAATTTGCATTTTACTCATTTGTGTGACCTCGCACAGTGTTCATGTTTAGTTGAACATTTTACGTGGGTTTTTGTTTTCCCTAAATGATTTAACGGGTAATTACCATGTTGCCTCGATATGAGAAAACCCCAATGATATTTCGGTTAGATTAATCCGTTTTTAGATTGGAATCTACTAATATGTGGAATCGGATCGCGCATTGGTTTCCCATTATTATTTTTAGTTATTGTTAGTTATTATTTTTATATTATTAGTTTATTATAATTTTATATTATTATATTTTTTATTATTACATTATTTATAATTACAAAGAGTAATTTTTAGCTTCAAAGAGCAAATTAATAAATGTGTATTTCCAGGTAAAAACTAATCCAATTTATTACAGAAATGCAGAAATTATATTATTATATTATTATGTTATTATATTATGAATTAATTAATTTATAATTACCGATTATAATTCATTTAATTTATTACAGCCTATGGCTAAGAACAATTAGTTCATTAATAGATTTTGTTTTCAGAGAACATTTTCAGATTATACTTGAATGGTGGCACACTGGAGTTGCTGATAAGAGATGACAGAATGCAGAGCAGTTCAATAAAATTGTGTTTATTTTATGTAGTAGTTTGAATATTGGCTACCGTGAAACTGAATCAATTCTGTCATTACTGACATACCTTGTCTTTCTCTGCACCACAAAATAGAATAGGATTGTGCTGTAATGGTCATGAGGTGTCTGAAACCGGGTCGAACCTATCATGGATGGAAATATATTTATAGAAATATAAATATATGAAGATCCCTCTTATCCTACCGTATGTTAAATGTAAAAAGGTTATGGGAATAAGACCAGCGTTAACCGGAACACTTGAAAATCGCTTAATCTCACAATCTCATCAATCACTCAATTAATTAATTTGTTTTTTCAAGGGTTGCGATGATTTATTCACCAAAACGAGCTGGCCATTTATGTCCTCAAGTATATACCTTTTTCCAATCTCAATTTTTTAGGCAGAAGTGCGAATAGTGATTTCAGCTTTATATGGGTTGAATCCATATCTCGAAATTCGCCCTCTCTTTATGTGGTTTTTACCAAAGCCTAAATATCCCAAACAGTACCACTCGTTTTGAATTTGATACTCTGTCAGATTCCATTAGGCGCATCTTTCAGAAATCAGAAGTACCTTATACCGGCTGGTGGGGCAGATGAAATGTTTGCAGCTTTAAATCAACTAACACAGGTCGAAGATCAGTCAACGAGAAAACCAGATCGAGTCAATGAAACAGGTCGTCTATTGGATCAGTGCTAACATCTTATGCGAAGAAATACAATAGCTCTGTCGGAATTTCATCGTCTTAAAGTCATCCTAAGAAACCGTTCCTCCTAATCTTCGATTATGGCACTATTAAATATGTGGACTGGGTAGGAACATCAAAAGATAGATAGAAACCTAACAATGCGAATGGCGTGTAAAGCTAAAAAAAATTACGAAAATAAGGTAAGAGAAGAACTGCGTCAAGCCTTAAACCAAGACTATACAGCAAACGAGCCTTTTGGTACTTTACTCGTAAAGTTGAGCAAAACTTGTTGCGTAATAAGAAATTACCTTTTTGAAAAGTTAATCTACTGTCCTGAAAAATTGCTGCAAACTTTTATTAAGTTGATTCTAACTCCCAATTTTCCAGCTCGTCAGTGAGCCGAGTTTTATTCAGACCAATAGTTGTTACTAAGGTCCTTGCAAACATTAACACTAATAAATTAGCCGGTATGGATAATATTCCCCGAATTGTTCTCAAATATTGTTGTAAATCCCTGTCAAAGCCACTATCATATTTGTTCCACCGATATATGTCTTCTGTCATTTTCCATTTCATGTACAAAACTGCTATCGTACATCATTTATCAAAAAAGGAAAGCAAATCGGACACCTCAAAGAATCGTTCAATCACTATTGTCTTGGTGCTTTCTAAAGAACTTAGGACAATAATCGATTTTCAACTGAAAAAATTATAAAATTCCGATCGTCAACATGGTTTTTGCAAAAGGAGTTTAGCATGCAAGTGACTTAATCATTAATCTGGCATTTATATGGTATTCGCGGTTTGTTTATTTTACTGCGCCTGAGAATTTTTTCTTTTCCATAAATTCTAAGTGGTGTTGGATGGCGTGACTTCTATTCCACATTTTTCAAAAGTTGTTATCTTCCAGAGATCCGTTCTTTCATTTCATTTCCTTCAATGATGATCTACCAGCACTCTCAATCCAATATACTCCTATGCTGATGGCTGCTCACTTTCCTCATTTTACCTTATTCTTCATCATTATTCTTAAAAAATCAATTTATGCGAGATCTTAATACTATTCTTGAATGGGGTGCCAACAGTGTCCAATTCAATTCCAACAAATTTCAATCCTGTGTTTTTTCAGATAAAACTGATGGCTATTCGCAGTCAGAAATTGTGAATTCAGCTTGTTTTGTCTCAATTTTTTAAAATTATCTATTGTTACCCAACCACTGCGAGCCTCACCGCTGACTATAAAGTTCAGTGAAGAATTTAGTCGTGGGTTGGCTTTCGCTGGTAACATTAAATTTTAGGGAAACACATGCCGCTTCGTGACTTCACAATGCCTATTTTAACTTAAGAATATACACCATCGCGTTCTCCTAAAAATTGTAAACAAAACCTTTTACACACACACACACAATTGCCAAACAAAATATATATATATATATATATATATATATATATATATATATATATATATATATATATATATATAATATATATATATATAATAGAAAAAACTGTATTTAAAACAGTTCAAATTAATTAAAGATATTTAAATTTAATATAAACCCAAAAACAAACCAACAAGCTGCACCGTCGGCAAAATTCAGCACAGCAACAGCACACAGCAAAACAACAGAAAATTTTTCAAAATTTCTTTTATTTTAAAACAGGTAACTATAATTTAAAAAATAATCTGAAACTAACTTAATTTTGTATAAGGGAAGTGTAAAAAAATATCAAAATAAAATTGTAAAAATGTACATTGTTACATTATACCAAAGAGAATATTTTGGAATGAACAAATAAACAAAGCAACAATAAGTGTTGCTAAATGTCTTGGATTTTTACAAAGATGTAAAAGTTTCACTGTACTTCTTCGATAACACTGACAATATACAAAACCAAAAACCGAGCATCTCTAATGATGCGAACGTAAATTAGCTATTCAATTTTGATTCTCTCTCCCAGAGCCGTAATGTAGAAGCCTTATGCGTGTTTTACAAGTACTTTCATGGCATTTGTTCATCGGAACTTTATGGATTTAAGCCTTTTTTGCCAAGACCAATATACTATTTAAAATTCAGAAAAATGATAACCTTTATTCCTTTGTTACCTTATTCCCTAGAACATTTATATTAGGGATATAATATTATTCAAAGTGCTATGGAGTTAAAAAAACTCAATAATAATCTTTACTTTTTTTGTTATATTTTACAGAGCCCAAGAAGCTGATGGATCCTATTTTGAAAGTTTTACATCATTATCATGGAAACGTGAAAATCGACGAATGTCCGCAATACGAAATGCTGAGGCACGCGCCGAAAAAATACCAAATGATTGTGATATATTTACATTAAACCAACAACAAAATCATCACCATTTATCACAACCAAATCAACAGCATCAATTATCGGTCGACGATGATTTTGATCGGCCGGATCAAAAGGAACAATTATATATCGAAATTTTGTATACTATTGCGAATACGGTTGGAGCGCCAGCACCCGGTGGTCAGGTAAATAAATTTATTTTTATATATTTTAACCGTATGTGTTCAAACACATACACGTACAAACAAAATAAGAGTTATAACATAATAATTTTAAAACAAAATCCTCTTAAATTCATTGTTTGTGTTGTATAATAAATCATTTTCCATTCTATTCGACCTTTTCCCATGAAAATCGGCTTTACTGTTTTCCAACGCGCACTTTTTTTCTTTCATTTTGAATGATTATTATTATTATCATTATTAAGAAATATAAAAAAGGACCCAAAAAATAATAATAAAACAGGATCCCCCTTATTTCACTTTTCTGTGCTTATTTTGCGCCGTCTTACCTTTGTGTATAGGTAGTAGAAATATAAAAGAGTTTTTCTTATTTTTCATGGTGAATTTTGAAACTTTTCTTTGGTTGTTGTTGCTATTTTCTTTTCTTTTATCGATACGATAGCAAAAATTACCTGTCTTTTCTTTAAAAAGAAAAGATAACAAAAAAATACAAACAGAATTGAAAATGGAAAATAAAATAAAAAACTTTGAAGGTAATTTTACCGTATTTTCTATCCCATAACTTAATCGTTAAGTGTATAAATATATCGACGAAATGAGAAAGTATAATGTTCCCTTGTCGTTTTTCAAGTATATAAGATATCAAATTTTGCCAATATATATCCGCCATGATTTTGTGCTCTTTGTACTTTTCAAAACGGAAAATTGCTCCAATGAGATATAAATCCAATCTATATATAGTTTATGTTGAAAAATATGTTCATTCGGAATATGAGACGAGGCCATTCAACAAAAACTAGGCCATTTCATTTCAAATCTTCGGAGATGCATTAAATTATTGTTTTTGTAATAAATCGTGTACCATGTCCTCCTTTATATAGCCTACACAGTTTTAGTCTTAAACCAAATTCTCGAGCGAATATAAATTATCCACAGTATGAATGAAAATACGAAGATGGTAACATTTTTTTTGACGTCAATCTTTTTAGATAATACATCAATATGGCTCCAATGTCATATTTTCGTATTTATCAATAAATGATATAATTACATAATTTAAACAATATTTTTGACGTCAGCAAATTTTAAAGTGAGATATTTGTTTATGGCATGAGTAACTCCGCCTGATTGGTTTAGCAAACCACAAAACAAAAGCTCCGAAACAGGTTTAGTGTTTGTTAGTTTTATCCACTATGTCTTAAAACTACACTAACAACTGATACACTAATAATTTTATTTAATGATCTAATTATATTTTAATAATATTGTTTTATCTAACACTTTTTATTCCTTTTAACTATTTCACTTCTTGATGTTGCTGGTCCAGGTAAACTAACAAGACTGATGATGATCATCCAAAATCTACCTATAACCTTTTTGTCAAAAGCTTAAATGTCAACATGTTTGTGTTATGGCCAAGATATGAATTAAATGATTAATTTGATGGCAAAAAGATGTCGCAGACATTAACAAAGAACGCAAATAACTTTAATTCCGAAATGGTAATTAACTTTGCGTATTCACAATAACTTTAATTACAGCTCGTAATTAATTTGTGAATATATAATAAAGATGGAACAATGCCCTCTTGCCTAAATGATTTTAATTGAATGTAAAGCAAGATGGCGAAAGAATAAGTTCGCAAAATGTTTGTTTCGGAAATAAAAAATTTTAATTAATTATAAATAGTTGTCTAAATTTAATAAAAATATATAAAAATATAGTGAGGTGTCTGTGAATTTATAATAGTGGAAATAGATTATTAAAAAACAATAATAAGTATCGTAATAATTGTAATAATTGTACGTCGCCAAAAAAAAAGTTGTATATTTTGTATTGTATATTCTGTATATAAAATCAAAATGGCACAATCTGTGACGAAATCGAACAACAATAAAATTCTTCGAAATAAGAAAATAGTGGAATCACCTATAATAATTTCAAATATAATGGAACCCGCAAATCGAAATGTAGAGAAGGATTGTGAAATTGATGATCCAGATTTATTTGAGATGGATGAACCTAACAACAAAAATCTGCTGGATGCCATTAAAGGTAGTGTGAAAAACTGTAACAAGCAAATTTGCATGCTAAAATCAACTTTACTAAATCATATCCAAACTGAGACCGATAAAATTAAAGAAACCCAAAAGGAAACCAATATACGCGTAGATAATATTAGTGATGAATTAAATAATGTGAAATTTGAATTAAATTTCATGAAACAAAAAGAAATGTTTAATGACGTAATTATAACGGGGCTTCCAACATCTGATTTGTCAGCAGAGGAAATTATAACTAAACTTGATAATATTTACAAATTTGGAATCGATAACGTTGTTTATTCATATAAAATATCAAATGGTAATCGATCGAACATTATTATGAAGTTAACCAATGTGAAAACAAAATCAAATTTAATGAAAAATAAAAAAACTTTTGGTCCACTCTACGTTAATCAAATTCTTACAAACACAAGTTCGACGAATAATGGAATCCAAGTATATTTTCGAGACCGTTTAACAATTGAAAATCAGAAATTGTTAAGTGAGCTACGAGAAATTAAAAAGAAAAATGTAATCTATCATTATTGGTATCGACATGGAAAAATCTTTGTTAAACTGAAACAAGGAGATACGGATTTCCTATCTATTAAGTCAATTGATGAAATCATTACTGATGACGTAGCCAAAAAAAAACGTGAACTTTCTGCGGCTGCACCAACAACATACAAACAAAATAATATAAATATCAATAAAAAAATTTAACAGCTGATCGACAACACAATCATAAAAACATTTCTGAAATAAACAGGATTAACATGTTATTGGATTATTATTATTTTTTCATTTTGATCTTGAAAATTTGTGAATTATTAATATTTACTCTCAATTACTCAAAGCAAATTTTTTAATTTAATTTTCTATCTTAAGCATAAATTTAAATTATTAATTAACTATTATTATTATTTTTTTTTCATTACTTAAATAAGGTTAAATTATACATAAAGTTGAATATTTTTTTTCTCTGCTTTAAGGTATGTCAAACTCTGAAGAAAATTTGAATTTTTTAAACCTAAATGATTTTAAAAGGAATACTGATACTATCCAAGGTTTCAATATTTTATATATAAATATCAACCGATTGCGATACAAATTAGAAAAATTAGAAGAATTTCTATGTACACTGCAGATTAATATTAGTGTTATAGTGCTTGTTGAAACGTTTCTAGAAGAATGCGAAATACCTTATTTTAATCTGAATGGTTACAGTTCCTTTCATCTGACTCGGAAAAATCGAAGTGGAGGTGGAGTGACAGTTTTTACTAGTGATAATTTGGCATTTGATCTTTCTTTATCAGAATCATATCTTGAAAATGATTTATTAGTAGTAAAATCCAGGAAATTAAAACTGACGATTGTTGCTATATATCGCCCACCTCATACTAATATAAATATGTTTCTTAATTATTTTAGTGGTTTATTAGAAAAATATAAGCGATCAGTTATTATTGGAGATTTTAATATAAATCTATTTAATAACATGGAGACCCAGACTAAAAATTATAAACATATTATTGAATTAAATGGCTTCAAAGTTATAAATAAAGTCTTAAAAAAATATTATACTAGGAAATCAATTTCAGTAAAAACATTATTAGATCATGTCATAACCTCCTTATCAGAAAAATTTTCAGTGTATCTAGGCGATACTTACTTAAGTGACCATAGATTTATAGTAATAAATAAATCAAAGGCAACAAAATATACTAATTTGGTCAGTATTAGCAAAGTCAACGAACCCAAAGTAATTCAACAAATATCAGAGTTAGATTTGAAAACGCTCTCTTTTGCACAACTGCATGACATTGTGAGACAGTGCATTGAGCAAAACAAAACAATAATTTCGGTGAAACAAAAATACCCTTGTTATGATAAACCATGGTTTAGTCCTTCATTGAAGGGACTAATCAAAACACGTAATAAATTCTATAAATTATCAAAAAATTATAGCCATAATAAATATTTTCGTTTGAAATTTCTACAAATGAAAACGCTTGTTAGAACTAAAATTGTTGAATTAAAAACAAACTACTATTCTAACAAATTTCAAAATAATATAACATGCTCTAAAAAATTTTGGTCCTTGATTAACGAGGTTTTGAACAATTCTACAAAAACAGATTATGAAAATCATACCGGAACGTCTCTACTAATTAACGGAATCATTGAAATTGATAAGCTTAAGGTTTCTAATGAGTTTAATAATTTTTTTGTAAATATAGCAAGAAAGTTAGCCATTAGCAAAACATATGAACGCCCAAATTATATTGTTCCTGTTACCAGTATCCAGTACAGCCTAGGTGAATTCATACCCACTGATTCTAACGAAATTACTGAAATAATATTAAATTTAAATTCTAATTCTTCAATTGGATGGGACGGTATATCAACTAGACTATTGAAAGGAATTCCATTTATATCGAGTTTCCTTAGCAATTCAGTTAATATGTCTTTTACAACTAGCATTTTCCCGGAAGAACTAAAAATTGCCAGAATAAAACCAGTTTTCAAAACTGGAAATAAATTAGAAGCATCAAACTATCGACCTATTTCCATATTACCTGTCTTGTCGAAAATATATGAAAGAGCCATCCATACACGACTCCATAAGCATCTTGAATCGAATAATATCATAAACCCAAATCAATTTGGCTTTACAAAAAAAAGTAATACTCTATCAGCATCACTAAGCTTAATTGAAGGAATCTATAATAGCTTAGAAGCAAAAAATACCACAGCAAGCCTATTTATTGATTTGATGAAAGCATTTGATTGTATTTGCTATGAGTTACTGATTGGAAAGCTTATTACCTACGGTATTAATCGAAGAGCTCTCAAGTTGATTATAAATTATTTAACGAATAGAAAACAGTTTTTTCAAATAAATGATGTTAAATCTGAATGTGAATCAGTGCAATGTGGAGTCCCGCAAGGGTCAATACTAGGACCTATTCTCTTTAAAATTTATGTTAATGATATTTTTACTCTAAGATTGAATGGTATCTTGCAGCTCTATGCAGATGATGCAGTGGTAACCTATAAAACAAAAAATTTAGATGAATTAAAACGGCAAATGCAGGAAGACTTAGAGAACCTAAAACGATATTTTAATGCAAACAAATTAAGAATAAATTGGAAAAAAACTAATTTCATTATTTTTCAAACTAAATCTGACCTATCTAAATTATTTGAGTCCATTTTTTTTGGGAAGTAACGAGATTAAACGAGTAGATTCTATAAAATTCTTAGGAATAGAAATTAATTCAACTCTAAATTGGAATAATCATATTGATCGTATAAGTAAAAAAATTATTCCTATAGTCTGCACACTAGATCGAGTTGGAAAATATCTTACACGTTGTACCGCCGATATGGTCTATTTCTCATACATATTATCGCACATATCTTATTTAATTCCAGTTTGGGGATCTGCATGTATTTCAAATATAAAATTGCTTCAAACTCTGCAGAATAAATCCTTAAAAGCTCTTCGTAGACTACCTAGTACCACTGCAAGCTATAAATTGTATGATGCGAATATTCTTCAAATTAAACAGTTAGTCCAATTCCATTATATAATGACTTTATTTAAAATCCAAAAGAATAAGCTGAAATTCAATAGATTAATTGTAACTAATTTGGAAATAACTAATAGACAAACTAGAAACGCTTCAAGAATTAGATTACCTACCTATAAGCTAAATGTATCGCAAAATAGTATTTTTTATTCTGGTTTAAATCTATATAATAGTATTGAAGATAATCTAAAAAAAAAGTGTATTAAAGAGTTCAAACTATCTATAAAGAAAAAATTATTTAATGAATTTTTAATGGAGTACAGTTTAACACATACTCCTAATGTAATTCATATAGATTAAACACTAGAACCATACAATTTACTTTTATTTTTTTTTTTTTTGATTATTTTTTTTAACTAATAAGGCAGAGAAGAAAGAAAAGAAAGAAAGCAAAAATACAGGAAATTTTTACTAAACATCAGGAAATAAATATGTCAAATTTTTGTATTTATTATAACTAGATTGTTTAATCTTATCTTTTATATTTTATTTTTAATTTTTAATTTACTTAATGCATTTAATTTAATTTATTACCCATTATTATTATTATTATTTTTTTTTTATTGTAGAGTAAATTATAATAATATTTTCCATTCATTGTAAAATTGTATTTTTTTTGGAAAATTGAATAAAAAAAAAAAAAAAAAAAACAAAGAGTCTCTGCTATTGTAACTCGAGTATACTGAAATATCGGTACAACAACAGAGATGAAAATGTCACACATAATTTGGTCAAATAATATTGTAGCATAATTCTGAATATTATTGTATCAGTAATATTCAGTTGCTACATGACCCCCCTCGTAGATGGAAAACCCTAGATTTAAAAAAAATTACAACGAAAATCTAACGGTTTTAAATCGATAAGTGGCTGATATTTGACCATCAGCCTGACTCATAATACCATAAGCGGGTTTTAATCTATCAATAGATATTGATTGCTGTTTGCCATTGATCGAAATCACGAAATATTTACGTAATCGACGTACAACTTCATATAGGCCATCATACGGGTGTTGTAATCCGGTTCTAACTTTATCAACTCTTACAAAGACATATTCGCAAGTGTCCAGCGATTTGGGAACAAAAATATCTTTTTGAATCGTATGTCTTGTAGAAGTAGGAATAAGATTTTGCATACAATGTCTTAATTGTTCAACTATACAGAATCAGTTGTTGGTAAAGACGGAAGAGGATTTTCTACGAAAAACTCACCGGGTAGTTTGATGGTTTGACCATAAACTAACTCCGCTGGTGAGCATTTTAGATCTTCTTTAACCGTAGCTCTAATACCAAGTAAGATAATGGGTATTTCTGAGCTCCATTGCGCTGTATTACCTCGGGCTCTAAGTGCAGATTTCAACTGCCGATGGAAGCGTTCGACCATACCATTTGCTTGAGGATGATAAGCTGTAGTTCGTGTACGATTCGAGCCAAGAAGTTTTGTCAATTCTTTAAAAAGTTTGGACTCGAACTGAGTTCTTTGATCGGTTGTAATTGTCAAAGGGACACCGAAACGTGAAACATAATTATGAACGAATGAGGTCGCAACAGTAGATGCAGACATATCAGTGAGAATATAATTAAAATTATTAGAAGTTGGTAACGGGCCAATTATATCTACATGATTATGTTCAAAACGTGTATTGGGTATTTTAAATTCACCCACAGGAGACTGTTCGAGTTCCATGAACCCCGGGATGTGAGATGTTATGTAAAACGTCGTAAAGTTTCTTACGAATAGGAGCTGCGATGAATGGGCAATTCTGCCCAGTAGTAAATTCGCAATAAATCTCCAAACCTGACAAAAAGCTCTAATTTAAATTTTCAATTAGAAGGACGTCCGGAACCAGAAAGTAAATTCTGAAGTTCTAAGTCCGCTTTTTGCGCCGTAATAACTTACTGATAATCAAAACTATCATCAACGGATGATAATACTAAAGTGTCATCCCCAATGCGGGAAAAACAATCCGCTACAGTATTATCTTTGCCACTCACATGCCTAATATTCGTAGTAAATTGACAAATATAGTCCAAGTGTCTCGACACTATTGGACTATGTTCAGTTTTTGACAGAATTGCTCTAGTCAGAGGCTTATGATCGGTGTAAATTCTAAACTCCCGACCTTCTAAAAAATAACGAAAATGCTTGATTGCTAGATAAATAGCTAACAGCTCTCGGTCAAATGCGGAATACTTAAGTTCGGCATTTGATAACTTTCGAGAGGAAAATCCTAATGGCTCCCAAATATTATTATTAAGCTGTTGTAAAACAGCTCCCACAGCTGTATTGGACGCATCGGTAGTCAAACTGATTGAAGAATCATTCAAAGGATGTGCTAACAAAGCAATTGACGCCAATTCACGTTTTAAAAATTCAAATTCTAAATGGCATTCCTCTGGCCAAGTAAAATTTCTTGGTGTCTTGGGCTTCTTAAGTAACAGAGCCAAATGAGAGTGAATTGGGGCTAAACATTCGGCAAGCTTAGGAATAAAACGATGATAATGATTCACCTTGCTGTATGCGTCTAATCGATGTTGGGGCCGGAAAATCCGTAATAGCTTTTACTTTCTCCGCCGAAGGTAGAATACCTTCCGGAGTGATCTTATGACTGAGGAAATCTAATGATTGTGCTGAAAAAACGCATTTAGAACTTTTAATATGAACATCAAACTCAGTAAGACGTTGAAATAATTTTTACAAGTGCAGTTTGTGTTCTTCCTCAGTAGCGGATGCCACTAAAATGTCGTCTATATAGACGAAAATAAAATCTAAATCACGAACAATCTCGTTCATAAAACGTTGAAACGTTTGTGCGGCATTACGTAAACCAAATGGCATACGTGTAAATTCAAACAACCCAAATGGGGTAGTAATTGCCGTCTTGTAAATGTATTCAGTGGCAACCGGAATCAAATGATAAGCCCTAACAATGTCGATTTAGAAAATATCGACTTACTATGAAGATTCATAGAAAAATTCTGAATGTGAGGGATTGGATAGCGATCCGGTATCGTAACCGCATTAAGTCGCCTATAATTCCCACAAAGCCTCCAATCTTGATCTTTCTTCCTGGCCATATGGAGTGGACATGAAACTGAAGATGCCGAAAGTCGGCAAATTCCTAACTCAACCATGTGCTGAAACTCAATTGTTGCTGCTTTATGTCGCACAGAATCGAGTCTACGTGGTCTAGACACTGGCAAATGACCTTCAGTGACGATATGATGAACTACGGGAAGTTTAACAGGCAAATTATAATTTGGTTCAGCTATAAAAGAGGAGAACTTCTTAAGAATCTCCACATAGCTATTATCGACAGCAAAATGAATGGGAGTTAATTCATCAACTTCCATTACGATGGCATTGATTGACAGCTTAGTCGCTGAATCAACCAGCCTTTTATTTTTAAGGTCGACTAATAAACCGAATTTAACAAGGAAGTCGGCACCAATAATTGGCCGATTCATATCTGCTAAAATAAAGCATGTGTGTACTTCCTTCTCCAGACCTATATCTACCGTAAGCAAACGAGTGCCGTAGGTACTAATTACAGATCCATTAGCAGCCGATAAAACTAAATCGGACTTACAAGAATTCCTAAAATAATTCGTATTATACGCGACAGGGAGCACCGAAAGGTATGCTCCTGTGTCAATTAAAAAAGACAAAGAATTAGATTGGTCAATGGCCAATCACAATATTTCAGTATACTCGAGTTACAATAGCATAGACTCCTTTTGTTTTACCGCATCATTATACATAAATATAACACAATGGACGTCTTAATAATCGGCGGAAGTCTTCGTACCCATAATGACCTGATTATTTGGTCGGAAAAATTATTACTAGCGAGCGCTTTGATGGTCCGTAATACTTCTGACGATCGGCCATCCCCTAATTCTTGACCCAATAACAGCTGTTCTAATTTCCTTTCATCCGAAGGAGTTAATCGGTCCAATCGAGCGCTTTTTAGTGAAACATATAAATTTTCGGTAGGTGGGTTTTGTAAAAAATCATCAATTTTTTCTACATGCCGAGGGTGGTAGAGCCATTAATTTGGACAGATACTTTGTTTTTTCTGTTGCGCGCTGCAAAGAAAATTGTATCTCTGACACCGTGAACCACGTGGTTGGGCCATTAACCCAAAACTCCTGCAATTTAATTTGGCTGGCCGCCACCTCTGTCGACGGACCAGGTAAATATCTAATATCATGTTGCAGTTCGGTTGATGGTGTAATTTTGGAAGCCTGGCTAAGTGATTCCTTATTTTCTTGTTAACGTAATCCATCTTTAAGTTCGTATGGGGATTATCATTTCTTACGAATCATGGTGCATTTACAGTACTAAGTAAAGCTTTGTTTTTTTAATGATTGTATTATTTTTACTTTGGTCTTCTTAGTACATCTCCAAAGCTTATATAACATCGTAGGTATATATTCGATTTAGAATTTTGTTTTTCTCTGAACACCGAATTGGTGAAAAAATATAAGATCTCTTCGCCCTTTGATTAATTTAAGTCTCATAAGCAGTAATTTTTCGAATTATTTTAAAATAGTTGGAAGCACAGAAAACTACTCAAAGTTTTTTTGTCTTTAGTTGGTTAGATTAGTCTGAACACTGCATTAATTTAACTATTAACTATTTGTCCTGTAATTAGATCATATCGAGAAGGTTGTTTTGAGCAATATCTAGCTTATTAGGTTAAAATTTACAAATCAGCATTTTTCTTTGGGCTACCAGCCTAAGTTCGAGTATCAAATTGTTTACATAGGTTCTTGCGTTTTAGATCTTTTTAAACTTTTTTGTGCCTTTCAGAGGGACAAATTTGGGTCCTTTTAAGTTTTTAAGTTTATTGGTTAGATAGAGTTGCGTATTATTTTACGGTGCACCCAATTTCTCTGCCAACTATTTCGTGCCTTTGTTTGTCTCTTCCCAATTCTCTAACTTCCAAATAGTAGTACACATATGTGTTCGAGTTTTTTGACTACTAAAAGCACTTTCCTAAACTAAAGATTGTATAGTATTGCTAGGTAGTTCTAATTCATCCACCAATCGTGCCGAGTTTTTAAGTGGTACCCTAAAAGACATTGTTTGTCAACAACAACGATTGAAAGCTGATATGGGACATATGAAATAATTAGAGTTTTGTCGGTGCATTGATTACTTTCGCTAGTCTATCTGACAAAAGATCGTAAATTTTTGGAAAAACTTCAGGCTCATCATTTACCTGGGATATGCTTCTAGTTGTTGCAAAAATGTTGGACTTGCCCGAAAAACTCACTCTAGATGACCAGATTAAGGAAGTTTAAAATTCATCTTTGCTGTCTGCCATCCAAACTAGCTACAAATTTGTTTATGCATTAGGTCCAATCTGTTTCAAAATATCCAATTTGAAACGGGAAGTCTCAGAAATACTTTCTTAAAGTACTGGTCAGAATAGTTTCTGAAGTAGATCAAGGTTGAAAAAGCTTCCAAAATAAACGGCAATCCAGCTGTAGTCAATCTGGTAATATCAACAGGATTAGTTAGTATATATTTGACGTTTTAGAGACCGAGCATCCACATGTTTCGATGGTTGAGCTTATACCAAGACAGGGGAATCCCAAGACCCCCAACAAAAAAACTAGCCAACCTTGTTGTTAAAACGGCTGACAACTGTGCTGTGTTATTATATCGCTTATTTATCGAAGACCCAGCAACCAATTTAAGATTTATCATCGATACGGAACCCGATATAATGGTCATACCCGTTCGATTAAATACACCTCACACATCCAAAAACCATAGCCACAAACGTTTCGCATTAAATGTTTGAAATTAAGTCTAGGAGTAAAAGAAACTTCATATACATCTTCAACGTTGCGACGTCAATCGTTCTATTCTGGAAGCGGATTTTTTTCGCGTGTTGATAATAGATCTGAGAAAGAAACTCATCGACGCAGAGGTGGACCTCAAAGTTTATGCAATTATCGCAAGTACTGATGAACTCTTGGTACGTTAGTATAGTGTTGTCAACTGCAAACTCTCAGTTTTGCTTCAGAAGTATCCGTTACTAACACAAATCCCGAGGTAAGACATTCAAGACAACATGATGTCGTTCATTGTATCTAAATAAACGAAAGATTGCCGTATTCGAATCTATGTACGTCGCCTCCTCAAAAACACACGGTAAGAATAAGGTCTGAATGCCGTAACTGCACCCAACGACAATTCTTGAGAGTGCCTTTTGGATTGCGTATATTGAAGTGCAAACTGAGTTTATATAGACGATCTACTGGTTGCTAGGCGTACTTAAAATTACGTAAAGCACCTCGACGAATTGTTTTGCGGCCTAACAGATTACGGACTCAACATTAATTCACCCAAATGTGCATTTGGAGTGACCCAACTGAATTCCTTTAGCCACTATGTGCAACTACAAGGAATCCACCCATCAGAAGATAGGATCAAAGCAATAACGACTTTTTTAACTCCACGACCGTTTTGCCAGATTTAACGGTTCATAGGAAAGGTCATCTACTACCATAGATTCATTCTAAAGATAGTCGAAATACTCGGCCAATCCATTCGCATTTGGCCACGTTGACTATAAAAAGCCAAGAACAAAAATTTTCACTTGGCCCGATTTATGCAAAGGAAATTTTGATAGAGCCAAAATGAAGTTGAACAAAAATATTCGACATTTGATAAAGAGCGTTTGGCGATTTATTTGGCAATAAAACATTTCCGACATTCCTTAGATGGTCTAAAAAATTTCTAAATTCTTAAATGACGTTGACTACAGTACAAGAGGGGCAGTGAGACAATGAGGAACTAGCGACATTTATAACAGAGAGCGAGGTTGGAACAAGTAATGTGAGAATGGACTTGGTACATGCAATAGACGGCAAACTATATTGTCATCCTAGAATATTAGGCACTCGTCAACTGATGGCAGCGATCAATAAAAACCTGCCTGTTTGGACGAAAGAGTGTCATCAATTTCAACGATCAAAGGTTCAGCGTCACATTAAAACGCAATTTAACGCAATTCGAATCGTTTATTTTGTCCGAATTATTGGAACCCCTGGGTAGCCACCGAATGCAAACGTTCGCTTCCCAACCGCAAATTAATGGATTAGTCGAGCACTTGCATCGCATCTTAAAGGCTGCCATCGTAGCGCGAGGTAGTGTAAAATGGTCCGAGAAATTATCCATTATCCTTCTTAGATTGTTAAGTTTAGTTAAGAAAGACATTGGTTGTACCCTAACCAAACTTTTTTACGGTCAATTTTTTGTCTTGCCTAGGGAACTGATCGAAGACATTGTTGATTCAACTATTACTCCTGAAGAGTTTGTCAACCGACCTCGAAAAACCTTTTCAAAGACGTTCGTCCGATATCAATCTGCCCTGATCTTTGAAACATATACGTTCCAAAAATGATCGTGGATTGCAACCATGTTTATCTTCGAACCGACTGAGTGAAATGAGGAGCACTAACAACTCCATCAAAGGACCACTCAGAATCATCTGGCATCTTCCAAAAGCATTTTTTATTGATCGAAACGAAAAATCAAGCACCAGTAGCATCGATTGATTAAAACCGGCTTTGATAGCTACATATTCTATTCCTCAACCAACTTCGATTGCAAAACTTGTCCGTTCCCAATGAAGCACAAAGAGAATCGGCAATAATACGAACCTTCTTTTAGTAACTTGAACCCCTCTGAATTTTCTATTTTTCTCTCTTGGGCATATTTGCTGCATTTTCAATTTATAAGCCGTTGCCTATTAGGTCTTCTAATATTTCATCTTTTGTATATGGTGGCTGAAAGCCCTTATCCTTTATTTTGATTGGGCGTTCATTATTATCTGCATAACCACTCATTTCCATAAATATTTAGCATTGTATTTAAGTGATGCGATTCTATATAGGTGGCGGTGCCTTCTCGTTAGGTTTAGCTGGTGGTTTTACTTCTTCGAGTATTTTTCGCTGTGTTCAAGCTACGTTTGTTGAGAGTTACTATTTTGAAAATGTTAGCTTCTACCTATCTTTCAATTTTGAAAAGATGATTTTGCACTTGAGGCAGTTGGAGAGTTTCCAGACCTGTATTAATTTTCTTTAAAGGAGTGATTCATGATATTTTCCATGTTGTGCACTTGTTCTATGATTTCCTTATGCTTTAATGTTTTTATATGACTATTTCATCCGATGGACAAATCTTAGTTCAACTCGTCCCTGCAAAAAAAAGGTAGCTCTGATTAAACAAAAAATCATTACCAAATTTAAAATTATGCGTTGCTATCAGTTTCAATGCGGCACTTAAATCACAAAAAAATTTCATGTGCATATTTATCTTTAGAGCTGTCATGGATTAGCGATCATCTTATTTTTTTTCAGAGTATTTTCATAATCTTCACCAATGGAATAAATCAAAAGGCGACCGTGAACCAGACTGTAAACATTCCCCCTCATCAAACAAAAGATATCAATTAATCAGCAGTTTGTTGACCTTACTGATTGGTCGTTTTAAGATCAACTTCGATGTGCGTAGTGTTTCTACACGTATAGAAAGCCATCGTTGCCAGGATATATTTCAATAATTCTGGCCTTTAACCACTCGCATGGAGGCAAGTTGTCTTCCTTCACCAACGCAATATTATATAGGTAGTCTGAAATAATATTAGAATCCTTAATGTCGCCAATAATAGATCGTCAAGTTTTTGCTTAGTCCCAACAAAATTTGTACCATTATCAAAATACAGTTTTAATAAAACTCAAAAACTCATTAGTGGTTAGATCTGACAAGACCTCCAAATTTAAAGCCTTTGTCGTCATGCACACGAAGACCGATATGTATAAGCTTTTATGTTTTGCTCCTTGCCCTTTTCATAATGGCAATAGATGTTGGCTTACAGAAATCCAGGCCAACTCGACTAAATTGTTTATGGCACATAACTGCCTTTCGCCGGACGCATTGATCTTCAATTGCAGTTCATTAACTGTGTTTTCTATCTAAGATAGAGAATTTCTCCTTATCAGATTTGTCCAGAATCATATGGATTATCAAGAATCGGGCTATTGCGCTTTACTGCCTAATGCTTTTAAACTTCGCAATACTTCATTTACAATATTGTACAAACTCTGCAATATTGTACAAAACCGTGCATAAGAAGTAAATGACAATGCATCTTTTATTGTTATATCGTTCAGTCAATTTGTTCGTCAATTTTCCAGTAGCTCAATATATATTTAAAAATTAATAATTTAAATGTATTCTTATGATTGGTAGCACTTCTTACTTTTAAGTTAATGTTAAATTCATAAATTATTTTATGTTCTGTAGAATATTTTTTTATAGCTCAATATAAATTTATAAAATTTATAATTAAAAAATGTCAGAAAATCATATTCTGTTATGTGTATCTTAAATTGAGCAACTAAACGGCCACTGAATATGATTTGCATCGTGTTTTATATTCATTGGTTAATGATTAAATTTTCAATTATTTGAAGATTGATTTGAGCCTAAATACTTATTGTTCGCCTAAAAATGTCTATTGTCCAGTGGCTCACTGTTTACTCAAAAACAGAAAATTAAAATTAGTCTTCGCCATTTCTATTGTAGCATTCTGTTTTTTTGAAGATCTTTAAACATTTTAGTTATTTTTATAGAAATTAAAATGCAATAGATTCCACAATATCTCGCCTTAATCTGATAGATGATCCAAATGTATGATCTATATTTATTGTTTCCATTAGATCTGAACTACGTCCCACATTAAAATTTATGCTTACAAATGTAAAGGTATCTTTAGATACCAATATTGGAAACAAGTTCCACATTTGAAATATCAAATTAAAGAATGTTCAAGACACAATTTTTTAATCATTTGCTTCAAGTCACATCAATTTAGGCGTAGGGAATATAAGTTTTTGTGACATATTTTTATGTACCACATTTAATTGCTATAAATTTCCTTTAGATTTTTTTGGTCTATATTTTGTTAGAATAGACAAAAAATGAAATCAATCGTACTGCTTTAAATCGTACCACTTATAAACAAAAAATATAATATCTAGGTTCCACAAATATTGGAATTATCTCACATTCCAGGTTCCACAAATATTGGAATTCTCGTGTATTTGATTTTATGAACGAAAAACATTCTGTAAATGATTTTAAAATCATCTCGCAATTAAACTGATACAGATGATCCAAATATATGATCTAGTTACAGTTTCAATAAGATGTTGAAAACCTACCAAATTCAATTTTATATTTAAAAATTCAAAGGTATGTTCTGCAAACCAATAGAAACAAGTTCCACATCTTAAATATCAACTTTTTTAAACTATCAAATGGAACTTAAAAATTAAAAATTAAATGTTTATTTAACTTAAAAGTTATCTAGCACATCTTTATCTAAACTTCCTAAATAGATTTTAAACTATACATTCTTTGTTAAATGTTTGTTAAATAAACTATATGTCGTTTAAAATATTTAGGAACAAAAATATATTCCACAGCATCTCGCGTGTAAACTGATAAACAAAATATGTGATCTATAATGTATAATTTCATTGAGACGATAACTATAGACGCTTAATTGAATATAAAAACTAATATAGGAAACATGTTCCACATTTTATATATCAAATTTTTGAATATTTTACAAATGAAACTATTAAAAATTAAATCCATATTAATTTATGTTTAAGTTACAAAATATAAATTTTTAGACATAATAAAATATAAGTATTATTTAAAAATATGTCCCATATTTAATTGTTATGAAGAACTTGACAATAAAGTAATTCAAAATGAAACTGCGAAGATGATTGTTGGTTACAATTATGAATATCCACCTAAGTCGATGATAGTCCTACTCGTGTCGTGACTCTAAAAACCACAAGCAGTTTTCTTTTAAACGTTCACTGAATAAAATTATATTATGCTCAAGTGAAAAATAGTTAACATATAGACACCTTAGGAGAACGTTTACAAAAAATAAGAAATCAGACTGGGCTATCAAGTACTGGAATGCTATTGCAAATAACCTTTTGTTTCTAGCAACCAATAAAACAAATGATAAAATTAGTGCAAGATGCGGGGTAGATGAGGAATGACAGTGACTCGAATAAAAAAATTATCATGAAATGGTTTTCAAATATAAAACAACTCAGTGTGGTTTAATCGAACTTCAACAACAGTTCAAGTATATAAAAATGTTAAATTATCACTTTTAATAGGCCACCAAGTGCTTGTATTCCAACACGCTTGAAATTACTTTCCATACTTTGCAAATATTTCAATAGTATTTGTTTTTAATGCTGCTTGCTTGTTTCGAATCCATTGAAGATTGTTTAGCTTTACTGCTAGAAAATTTAGTCTCTAAGCTAGATTTTAAAGTGGCAAAGTAAAAATGTATTAGTTATCCTGGAATTGGAAAGACTCTTAAAATGTTTATAAGGTCATATAATTCAATAAGGAGTAGAGTTGCATAAAAACAAAACTTTACCAATAATGCATATTTAACAGTATGCACCTGAACCTAGCAATCATATTATCGCTGTAAAGTTCAACATACCAATTTAATTTTATTATGTCGTATCTGTCATATGTTCACGACAACCGCGATAAAGAAAAATTCAATCGAATTTTCCATTAAAAGTAATTATGGTCGTTAAATTTAATATCGCACACTAATCCAAATAACGATAATCGATATGTACATACAAAATAAATTATCGATTTAAAGATTGGGCACATATTATGTCAGAGTGCGTTTGCTTATTATCATCAACTTATGTTATCTGCTCAATTGCTAATGCCAGTTCAGAAATCATAAAAGTCTATATAGGTTTCATTTAGTTACTTGGAAAACTAGGCATCATTATTCGATGGTTGAAGTTTCTAATGTATAAAACGCTCTTCTTGAAACAGAATCGTGCTTAAAATAGGCCGATCAGCATAAACGAGTGCTAAAAAAAATACCTTATGTGAATTTGGGATTCACTTTGATTATTGGGAAGATTAATTTCATCCAGATCAAGTTCCCGAGGTGGACTGGAATACTGGAATCCGTTCACCTGCATAGGTTTTCTGATGCAAATGCAATAGCATACGCAACTGCTGTCCGTACAAAGGTTTCAGCAGTTTAATTTAAATCATACAGGTATAACTTACATAGGCGACGAAGTGGAGTGACTAATTCGTTTTGCACAATGACAGCACTTCGGAAAATAAATCGATTGCGTGTAGATGACGTTGCTGAAATTTGTCGAATAAGCAACCATATAGACTCAACTGGTGTGATAAGGCTGAAAAAACAGCAATTGATGGGAGATCTATGCTGTGCCGTTTAAGGCTCAAATTGTGCAATGAAGAGGAAATTTGCAGACAGACATACGTTTATATTTTTTTATGTCTGATCATAAAAGCGGTACACATTAAATGCGTGAGCAATCTGAGTACCGACAAATTTTTTTTGATCATTATCCAGATTTATCAATTGCAGCAGTATTTGAGCCAAAACACAAAACAAACAACAGTGATAATGGCTTAATTGTGTTGGTGCAAATCGCCAATATTGTCTGGTAAAAATGTCTCTTCTTTTTTTGCCTTTAATGGAAGAATATAAATTGGCATTTTTATCTACTAGGCTTTGCTAGTATGGTAGGTTAGTAGAAAGATGCTGTGAAAACTACGATAATATCATTGACGCGGCCCCCATTGATTGATTGACAATTATTCCACTAACAAACGAGTTTACAACTTCAAACAATAATGTGACCGCTGCCATCGAGTGCGGTTGATAAAAAAACAACTCGCATTATCAGGATGTGCAGAAAATTACTGAGTACTAGTTTGATGTCGCCGACTTTATCAGAATTTAACCTCCTCTATATCACATCTTCGAAGTTGAATTTCAATCAATGAATGCTCGACTGTTATCCGCGATCAGAGGAATAAAGGAAGTGAGATTTTTGATGACGACGCCGGTAAACAGTGTACTGTATTATGGCTACTACCTTCACAGTGGGATTCCAATACTATCAATGATAAATCAATCAAATCAGATAAACTTTACGAGAAGGATCGTTTGTAGTCAGAGCAGAGTGCCAGCGAGATTTTACCGATCGGCTATCTTCTTGCGAACCATTTTATTTTCTTTTGGAATGACTTAATAGTGTTTGGCCATGGATGAGTTATAGATAAGCTAGAAACACTATGCTTCTGATCTACGGCAGCTTCGATGATAGCAAAAATACAGCAGAAATTTTGGGAGATCACTTTTGGTTGGCTTCCAGTTACTTTTTAACAGCCATTCAGCGGAAATTTTGATTACCAACAGGAAGAGATACATCATCATGAAGATTACCAACCTTTTCCACTTTACCGATTCTCAATCTAAATAAACGTTCAAGCGATTGTCATTGAGTGCAACTCGAGTAAATAATATTGTATTTATTCTTAATTATATTTAAGTCACTGTCAAGGGCAACACGTCTGGCAAGACGCTTTTGCAGAGCCAGAAATCGACAACAACGGTGTGTTTATGAACCTTTCATCACTTCCTTTACTGAACGACTCAATCAAACTACCAATCAACTCACTTCCAGTACAAACTTCGGTTTTGGTTTGTCCGATAGAATCAGAATGGGTTAAACTTCCAAGCTATGATAAATAAAATGGATTACTTTAAATTTTGAGGAAGATAACCAACAACATTATGAAAGATTGGTACAAGCACAAAGCAATGATCAACAAAAATAATGATTACTTTAAACAGAGAATAATGGCAAGAACAAGAGATTCCAGCGCAGTGTTTACCTGTTCTACTCATACACTCAATATACAAGTATCTTCGAATTACGGGTGACATCAATGTCTGCGAAGATCCAGTGAAATGGTGTAGGACGCGAATATCTTCCTTGGCTTGAGACCGCCACAATACTTCATTGCCATCTACTGCAATGATCTTCAATGGGATGACCTTAGTCGCGTAATGTTAGCGTAATGTTGTACAACGATTCGGTAATTCAAGTTCTGAAGCAATGTGTTCAACAACATCATCACGCCGCAACGTGTCACAAGACTGGATCCGTCGAATGTCTTTTCAACATCCCACGTGCTTCCTGCAAACGGACATACATTGTCGCGAACACTTAATAGCCAAGTTTATCAAAAGTGGTGGTCAAATGTAAATTTTTGAAACGCTAGCCCTAGAGAATTTAATCAACAATTACAACGTCAAACTGTTGAAGTGTTGTAATAATGAGGCAATCGTAATGCACATTGCCAAGTCCTGCTCAAACAACCAATCTTTTCAAAAATGTTCTGAACGGGAACGATTTCTAGTTATCTCCTCTTAAGCATTGTCCAAAATGCGTGAGTCTGAACAGTACTACAAAGTTTTCTGCTTTGTGCTGACACAGTTAGACGTCACTAAAATTAAACCTAGGAGCTAAACTGCTGTTGTTCGATTTCAATGCTTCAAGCATGCATACGGCAATTCAACGGACTTTCCTCCAGCGTTGTGTTTTGTCATCGTTATAAACGATGATAACGATGACAAAACACAACGGCAAAGCACAAAGCAGTTCATCGAGAAGAAGCTGATCAGATCATTACATCCCTAGAAAATATTCATCACTAACAATGCTATAATTGCCTAGACGTTCACTCTTTCGTCAACCAAAGAGCAGATTCGACGCTGATACAACGGCGAAAAGGTTTCGGTGAAGGCCGGTATAATTACCGGTGTTGCAATTAAACTGATTTCTGCCTACACAACTGCTACTATACTGCCAAATCTCAGTGAAACTTACTTAAAACAGTTGCAAAAGCAATGACACAATACCGAGCTTCATATATTGTCGAAAATACGAGATGCCTGAACCTTTTAATTCCAGTTTGAGCAACGGTTGAAAGACATCACGGATAATTGCTGATATAAACATTTTGCTTTTTTGCCTCATAAAGGAGTTCTCACCAGCCAGCTCAACTTTTAACCCACCGAAGAGCTTACCACTTTCAACAAATTTAAGGGGAACTATTTCCTTCTGCGAAATGATAAATAACGGACAAGGAGGCATAACTTTCATCAATCTTGAACTACCAAGGACATCAGCAAAATTTATACCGAGAAAATCATCCCAAAAGACGTCAAAAAGACTGGACGATACCCAGCAATTGGTGTAGTGATTAAAGCTGCGGTGTTTGGGACGGGAGGCACCGGGTTCAAATCCCAACGAAGGGGGTTGCAAAAGGGATTTTTCATCACCTGATTACGATCGATGATGACAAAGAACACAACTATGACCCCTGTTGGAGTGCAGAATCCATAGGCCGAACCATCGTCCATGTCAATACAAACTGACTGGAGCAATGCAATGTGCAGATGGATTTAAAATTGAACCTGTATTCGTGTGTCTTCGATTTGGCTGGTGCCGGCGTAAGGTAGGACGTAAAAAATAACCGTGAAAGAGTTGGGAGAACTCTGGCCCCAGAAAAGATTGCAGGGTTCAAAAACAAAAAAAAAAGACTGGATGATTGCCAAAAGTAAAGATAACTTTTCGTAAGATATGTGCGAACACATCACCGAACCGCCAATAATTTAACTTTTTTGCAAATTATCAGCTGAGTTGAATGGCACATATAGAACCTTTTGCCGACAAAATCGCGCACTACAGGGTTAAAAGCTCTTCTGATGTAGATTTCACAGCGATTACTTAGCAACGCTGAATATTAGAAATCAATGGAAGAATAAGGAAGACAACTTGAAGATAAAAGATGTCGTATAATTCAAATTTGATTGACTGTCGGCTGCTCAGTAGTCTATTGCTATGCAAATTATCCATTTATGTTAAATCTGACGATTCTAAGTCAGCGAAACAGTATAATTGAGTTATAATGTTTTGGCCAATAGTTGGAATACCTTTACTTTTGATGTCTGTGTACCCACACTATATCTTTATTTATTCAAGCCCTGCTAGTTCAGTGGAAAGTTAATTTGGTATTGTCTAAATTTTATTTTATCGTTACAGTTTGCCCACTACAAGGAGGAAATGTATTTGCATGCACAACGTGCGTTTGGTATATCAACCGATCGGCACTATCGTTTAATACATGCGGCCTCCGAAGAAAACCCAAAAATTATTGTGCTATCAGTAATTATACAGGAGGCAGAAGGGTTAGAGGCAAAAGATGCAAATGGTAAGTGAATTTTCATATTTTTGCTAAGATTTAACGCCCCACATTTTTTTTTCTGTTTCTCCGGCAACACTTTTTTGCGAACAATTTATACCTCGAACTCATATATATGCCGTATACAAAATTACAACAAATGTGTTAAAACATTCTAATTAAATTTCAGGTCATCTAAAAAATATGGTTATTCTCATTAACAAAAAAAAAAAAAAAAAAAAACATAACAAATGAAAATGCGAAAATAAGAAAATCATTAATGTTGATTTTCTTTACTCCGTTTTATTTTTTTTTGCCAACGAACAGTAAAAAATAAGCTTCACGATATCAACCCTTGTCATACCAATTTCCATTTGTTATGGAATATTTTGATTGCTGTTGTTGCTGTTTATTAATATATTATTTTTGTACGAATGTTAGGAAAACCAAAAATATAAAACGACAAACAGGGAAAAATTGGGAAAATCCCGAATAATCAAAAAAAATGTTTGTTGAATTTGAATGAACGACAAGGATTTTTCTCTTGTTTGGTTTTTATGCCGGGTAACTTTCGATTTTTTTACCACCCTCCCCACACGGTACAGGTTGCCAGTCAAAAATAGACATTTGTGAATGGCGAGGGATTTTGGTTGTTAGCGTTTTTGTATTTTTAGTGAATAATGTGTGTATGTATATAGATAGTATATACGTACGTTTAGAAGGATACAAATTTATGTTGATTTGGTTATTTTTATTTTTACCTTTAGTACAAAATAAAAAATCGTAAAAATGAAGCATATAAGCATATATAATAAATATTTGTATAGATTTACTCAAAAGTCCTGATTTAGTTAGGCAGATATGGTTTATTGGATGTATTATTATAGTAATGACTTGGTTGGTTCATTTTATAGTAAAAAAAAAATCAAGCTTTTTCTTGAAAGAGCAAAGAAAAAATTGTATACTACATTAAAATAATCCTCAAATTATAAAATCTTACATTTAATGAAACAAAAAAACTATTGAAATTATATATATATATATATATATATATATATATATATATATATATATATATATATATATATATATATATATATATATATATATATTTATTTATTTATTTATATATATATATATATATATATATATATATATATATATATATATATATATGTATATATATATATATATATATATATATATATATATATATATATATATATATATATATATATATATATATATATATATATATATATGTAGCGGTTAGAATTATTCATATTTAAATAATTCAACACCGCACAACACTTTCACTTGAATTGACTTAGGCGACAATTAATATTATTGCAATTGTGCGTTGTAACAATGTCATTTAATCTTAATGATTACACTGGCATCTATATTCAGAATAATTATGTTTTGTGTCTCCACTCATCTTACAACAACAAAACATAATTCTGTATTTTGTTCAGTGGACAAATGAAAGTCAAACAGGGTGACTCTTCATAATTGGTGCACATTCATATTGATATGAGTTTGGTCAATATGAAAATCAGAATAAAATGCATCACCAGTTTTTCTATTGCGCTCGTTGGCTATGGCAATTAAAAAACGGGACAATCAAGAATATCGGTCTTGTGGGTTAAAAGAGCAAAGAAGAATGTTAGTCAGTTTTAAAAAACGAATCAGTCAGTGGTGATGTGCAAAATTCATTAAAACAAATTATTATAAATATATAACTATTAAAAATTGTATTATTATTATAAAAAAAATCAGATCAAATTCTAATTAATAATAAACCTAATAATAATAAACTTATAATTAGTTTTACTTGGATTACTAGTGAAGTGAATAGACAAAAGATAACCTTAATTTATTGTCGTATTAAGCGTTATATATATATATATATATATATATATATATATTTATATATATATATATATATATATATATATATATATATATATATATATATATATATATATATATTATATATATATATATATATATATATATATATATATATATATATATTATATATATATATATATATATATATATATATATATATATATATATATATATATATATATATATATATATACATAATATAAAATTGCTATTTTAAATTTAAAAAAACCTTTGTAAGTTTATTTTTACAATATAATAAAATTTATAGTTTTCCCGCATATTAACTGCAATAAAAAATACCCCACAAAGTAGTTTTCCCAGCTATCCACATTTTTATATAAACATAAATTTATTATAATGGTCACAGTAATTTAAAAAAAAAGTTTTATAGTTTAATTTTAATTTTTTTTATAGTAAACTAAAACGGATTTAAATGGAAATGAGTGCTCATGATAAGGTTTAAGGACTCTTTAAATTTATACAACTATTTTAAACATTCATTCATGAATATTAAAATATGATCGTAGTAACTTTCAAAAAAATTTAATAAAATAACTTAACGTTTCGCTAAACAATATGACCGGTAGTCTAGTAAGATATTGGTTTAAGCACAAAGTAATTCTAAGTTTAATCCCGACCGCTGAACACAACACCGTAACCAATTGCGTGCATAATCTTTTGTTGGGATGACTTTGAACTTTGGCATGCAATGCTGTTAATTTTTACCTAATTAATTCGATTTAACATGGTTTATTTTTAGTTTGTGTTAATTGGCTTCATATTAGAGCAATTATTGTCACACAACGCTTAAGATTTTGTTCTTTTATTTTCATTTGTTTTAAGTTTTACACTCTTTCCATATAAGTTTATTTTCGAAGATGCAGATAAACGTTTCCAAACAAATAAAAAAATACTTCAAGATTTCATATAACCAGGTAGATTAGTAAGAACAATTGACTTCGGATTTAAACACAATATTAATTCTGCTTCCGTTGCGTATTCAACAATAGGACCATCATTATTTTCCTGACTCTGGTCTTATTTGTAATATCAAGCTCTAACTTGTTTGTCCAAATTTGACTTTGGTTAAGAACTCGAGTTTGTTTCCCGATCTTTGTGGCTTTAATCCCAAGATTTTCACAAATACATCGGACTCTCAGTTTAAGTCTGAATTTAGATGAATGTACATCTTTTCAGGTTTTTCAAATGGCTTTGATAAAGTAATAATATATATATATAAGTATTACGTATACTTGTTACTGGTGCTGAAGCAAATCTTGGTTTTAGTTGCGACAATTGCATCCTTGACTCAATATATGCCTAGGAGATGTTTAAAAATTTACCTATATAGGTTTTCCTATAAAAACAATATAAATGAGCTTGAATCCGGTACCAACATAACTTGTCATTCTTTAAAATCATCGGAATTTGCTCGAATGTACCTAGGACGATAATGAAACAGTTTTTGAGATCTCTTCAACAATTTTGGTTAAAGTCTTCATTCGTAGTGCTCTCTTAAATATTCGATATCGCACCCTCATTAGTACAACGTCTTGGTTTGTTTATTGTGCTATGCCTTTATAACAAATTTGTATCTCGACCACTTTCAAAATTATGTTTATCACACAAACCAGGAGATCTCTATACCTTTCGGCTATTTATTGCAGATGTAGCAAGCAAAGCATTTAGAACTACCATGTATTATTCCTAAACAAATTTTACCAAGTATTTATGCACCCGCACAAAATATTGGCTCATCGCTGAAACCTATGAGTAGTGGTAATTGGTATACCTCATATGAAACACTAAAAAAATCGCTAAAGCCACCTTTTCCAAATGGGAGGAATACTTTTTTAGTTACCGACAATCTCGCTAAAGCAAACATTAACCGAATAATTAGTCCTGAATTTTACTGACAGAAAACCGCTTCAACATTAAATAAAGTCATGTTACATGATAGGCAAATCTCCTGTGGGAGACCTCGTTTGGGCCGTAATGACACAATAAACTGCCTGTACCAATAGATCTTTGTATTTCAAAAAGGCATCACTATACAACTCTTTGTCCAAAGGAACTTTATGCCCTTTGAAATAAAAATATGTTATACTGCGAAATTATAAATAATTAATAATTGCGAATGGGATTGAATACGGCTTACCATATAAAACCTTACCACTTCTTTTTTGCTTCTTTGATGCCAGATTGCAAGAACAATTTTACTAATTTAAAAATTTTTGCCATCCATTCAGATCTTTTACAATCAACTTAGACTTCACGGGCCCTGTCAAAATGTTTTAGATACTACCACCATTTCAGCATTGCTTGCATCTTCAGCATCTTGAAAACACATTCAGCAAAGTTTCTCGCACGCCTATAGCAGATGTCCTGGGTTAAGATAACTGCCTGTTTGCGAAATTCATATTGTTTAAAGCATCTGACTTGCTTGATCACCCTAACAAAGCAGGGACTGAGTGATCACTCCTGCTAGTAAGCGATGTTCAGCATAGTTTCAGACATTGCTGACACATAAAATGACACCAGAAACCGTATACTATTTCGTTTTAGGTACCACCCTATGATGCATGCATAGTCAGGTACGACTGGAAAATGAGTATGCTTAACATTAATTGTCCGATTGTTGGCTACAAGTCACCTTCTTGCCAACTTGTGATTTTGTCGAAATTCATCCAGAGTCGTTGGACATTTTGACTGTTTTCATCGTTCTCGTTGTCCTCGTTAGAACGGCATAGTTCCATTCATAGTTTATCGGTTACAATATAAGTTTTGATCAAGAAAGGCCAACCTATGACAAGTGGAAGTTCTTGCGGTAAACTATTTGTGTCCACTATACTCATAAGAGAGTAAAGAAACGTGACTTAATAAGATGCTGTTCAGACTGATAGAACTTCTGATAAGAGCCGGTTTTTGTGAGCACCAAAGGGAATATGGCAATTGATTACCGCATGACTTCATTTAGTTCTTAAAATTGAAACCCTCGCATCGGTGTAGTAGAAACGATAGACTGCCTAAATTGCTGGTTAATCTGAGTTGCGTTGACTGGAGATAGTTGTCTCAAATCACCGATTTTGTCTTTCTGTCATGACTGAGCGCATGAGTTTATTGAATTCTTTATTCGGCATAACGTTCTCTCGCGGAATCTAGACGGTTCAGCGTAGTCAAACTCAGTATATCGTTCTTTTCCACATATAGATTAGCATAAACAACAGCCCTTATGCTGATAGTAAATTAGTCAAGTCATTGACTAATGCGTGGTCTAGACATAACTCCATCATTGAGCACAACTCCAACATTAGCTGATTTCTTTCATCGTTGATCTTTTCTTTCATCCTGCCATCGTTCCATCTATATCTTTTCATATTGCATTAGATGCTTCCCCGCATCTTTTTCTTGAGTGGACCAATAAGGTTTTCTTCAATTCGTCCAGTTGGCAATACCACATTTCCGTAGCTGACACTTTGCCTTTTCCTTAAGTTATCCAAAGCAACTCTCTCCTGCAGCAATATATCAATTAGTATAACGCAAGCTCACACTGGAACTGCTTCTGTTGATAAAGTTCTTTAAACTTTTCAATGCCAAGATGAAACTCGTATATATTTTTGAGGGTCCTATATCTAAGGCCCCAAGTTTTTTTTTCTACTCGTCTCAGCATAAAGAAGACTTTTTTACTGCTTTCTGCATTTCTTTCGGTACCCAGCCTTTTGTCAAAATGTACACAAGGCCAATTTATAGTTTTGACTTGGGGCACCCTGTGATCACACTCTTATGAAGTGTGTTATAAGTAGTAACTCTGATTGCGAATCTTTCACAGAAGTAGTTATTATAATGATTGAGTAAAGTTTTGCTGGACAGTTAATTGTTACTTTCACTATATGTCCCACTCCTCTCGAACACTCGAGTAATATACCCAACACTGGTGGTAGCATGATTGGCCTATATGAGCCACATGATTTTGAGTTGTTGGGATTTCGTTCACCTCCCTTCGTAATAATAATTACTGGGCCGTTTTTCCAGGTTTCGAATAAACTCCTCTATTTTGACACTCGTTTAAGAAGTGCAGGATACTAGGCCATATTATAGGCCATGCTTTTTGTATCACTTCGAACTCAATTATTGAAGGTAGGTGGTTTACCAGCTTTTTTTGACATTATTGCGTCCGTTGCTTCATCACTGCTGATCCTTCAAGTTCCAACACGTAGTTGTCTTGCCATCTCTATTTATCAAGGTTCTTAAAACTTCTGTAGTTTTCTGCTTTTCTATGCTGAATTTATATCCGAAGCTCCAAGGTCCCGCATTACCATGCTCAGTAATGAACCTCTCCAAACTAAGCTGGCTGGTCTTGTTCACATCGCTCATGTATTCATTACGGCATGCTACATTACTGCGTTTCTTTAGCAGTCTTACTGTGGGGTCCTTCTCTTTCTGATATACCTTGCACATTAATGGAACTATTGCTCTTTTGGTGGTTAGTCTGCTATTCTTTAAAAAAAATTTCCCATTTTGAGCATCTTTTCAAAGTATTCCTTTGTAACAGACAACGATGATTAAGCTCGTAGGTTTGTGCTCTTCTTTAATGTACATCCTTATTTGATGTGTTTTTTATGTTTTCTGGCCATGCTTGCCAAGTTGTTTCCAATCCTTTTTTAATTTTTACCGTTTTAATTCATATCGGTAAACCTTGCCTAAAGATACGTGAAGAAAACTTGAAAGTAAGGACTACAGTTCTGTGATAACTAGAAATGCAGTCTTTTTTATTTCCAATTGGTAACGAAGACCACCCGATAAATACTCAATACCTTAATGGCCTACTGGATGACCTTGGAGTTTTTAGAACCAGTTTCGAAACCAAGTTTAAGGTCCTCCTTTATGATTAACCGTTATTTTTACTTACAACGGCTTCTTTAATGTCCTCTAACATTTCGAAGTGGTCCACGTCAGAGATAAAAATTCTGGGTAAAGCCATTTTAGGTAGCGTAGCAATTCCAGCCTCTTCCAAGTCTTTGTTAGTCAAGAAGAGCTCAATGTCTTTGGCTTTATAGTGATCTCGATTATAATGCGATTACTGACATTACTGACTTTTTTATTGTTAAGCCCGAAGCCACAGGATGTGTTAAAGCCCTTACTTTAATGTGTACTTCTTCGCTATTAGCAAAGGAAGCTTCCTTACCAACAAGGAGTTGGACTTTGACAACCCGGATTGGCTTCCACAGAATTCTTTTTGCTTTTGGTTTTGCTGGGAACACATGAAGCACATTGCAAATTTCAAAGTCTTTGGAGGTACTGAATCCCTCATAAAGTCTATTACAACCAGCGCGGTTCCTTCTTAGGATTATAGTTTTGTAAATTTTCTTGGTTTGAAATTTTTTTTTCTTGTTACCTAAATAATTTTCGATGAAATCATAAACCAAAAAAAAATATCGTTTCAGGGGGTTATATTTATATCCATCCCCCTAATTATGTAACAAAAAAATAGAATTTTAATTTTAGACATTAATATTCCAAACGCACCAAAATCAACACCATGAACCATTGTGTTTTCATTAGAATTGGGCAAAACACAGCGGGGTAGCACAATTGAATAAATTAATAGCATTTGTACGATATAAGATTTTCTGCTGTATCTGCGTTATTTTATACGACCAGAGAAGCATATTCCCAAAAGGTTATGTGTCCACGCGTACTGAGAAAATTATATAGAAATTTACAAGAACCGAACAAATCCACTGTGTACACTTTGGTAAAACGCGCAAAAATTTAAGAAAATCGGGATATGATGTGGATTAAAAAGGAAGGCAACAAAATAAATGAAAAACACGAAAATTATTTCTGCCTAATTATTCAGAACGCGCTAACAAACGTAAACAACATAATTAAATACCTTTCGGATATTAAATTAATTAATCATTATTATAATTATTATTTTATTTATTTTTTAATTAATAAAACCAAACCAGATGAAAATTTCTAATTAAATTGGTTTCTGTGTTGGTTTTACGTATTTATTTATTTAAGTTTTGCCAGCAGCATAAATTTATCGGTAATAATTAATGATCGATGTGAGAAAATATATATAGAAAGAAGCAATGTGTTGTAACATTTTTTGTCGTTATTATGCGGGACAATGGTCAATTTTATTTAATGTTTTTTTTTTCTGGCAAACACCTTGCTTGATTTTAGAAATAAGTATCACATCGTTTATTTTCAGATCTTCCTCGATTTTTATCATTTATGTCGTTTCTGAAGGTTCCAGAATGATATTTTTTTTTAAATATTTGAGCACTCATTATGTAGCCAATATGAAGAGAAGAAGATGGCATAAAATGCCAATTTGCCCCATTACTACTAAGGTATTTTGAAACTATATAGTTTTGGTTGAAATTTTTATGCGCCTAAAAAGTAATGAAGTAGTATTGCTAGATGTGCAATTAGCTAGAATTACTACCATTGATTTAAGCGAGGTTTCAAACCAATAAACAAATAATAGGTAGCACTAAGTTCATTTAGTATGTAAATCTATATTACAATATACAAGCATACCCGATTGAAGCAACCATCGTGTGTTTTCGTTTACACAAAATACTTCACAAAATATTTTTATTTCCCCAGTGTTCCTTTTGTTCATAATGTACATCACAATGTGTTAGTTAGTATATTATGTGTTGCTATACACGAGAAACAATTTTTGTTTCAATTAAGAACAAAAGACAAAAATATTTTAAATAGACAAAAATGTTTATGCAATCTGCACCCACACGACTGTGTTATTAAAAAATTTACAGTTATAGCTAGCTGTGTGATTTTAATATACATGCACGATTACATTGACTTAGAACAGTAATTATAAAATATTAATATACATGTATAAGTATTGTAATATGACGTATCGTATTATGTATATTAAACACGTCAGGATAAAACAAATATTCAAAAATCTAGATCAATTCAGTTCGACTTTCGATGAAATTAGATTTAATTAAATGTGATTTTGATGATTACTGTGATTTAATTATAATTAATGTGATAAAGGGATTTTTTTAAATATTAGGATGAAACAAAATAGACAAGAATATATTACAAGCTAACGTCGTCGAAGAAATAGTGAAATAAATGAACAGCAACGAAAGAGGCGTTCACAACACCAAGTGGATATTAATAGACCTACAATTCATCTTGAACTTCGCAAATCCACTTACAAGTCGGCTATTTCGAGATCTACAGAATTTGATCTTGGACACATGATATTGGACCGCTTTCGTTCACATGCATCCATTGCGCTTCATTTCACTTCAAAAGTGAGCTTAAATCGAATTGTTGTCACAATGGTAAGTTAGTTACATCCTTATCCGATAATATCACATAGTAGCATCATCATCAAGAAATACCAAGATTTCATCATCCGGAAACAATCAGCAATTAAATTTAGAAAATATCATGTTACATATAAATTCTTTATTATATTTAAAAAATAACGTAAACATATAAATTGATAACAAAACCAAAACTTTAACATAAACATTTAAAACTGTGAGATTTGTGCATTCAGCATATATCTCAATTATTATTTACTTTAGCTATATTGTTTTATATAATTTTCTAACTATTCGTCAATCTTCGAATATTCATTGTAATCTCAAATCTTGAAAAGTAAAGTTGATTGATTGATTGATTGATTTTGAATGTACTGCCAAGCATTAAGCAGGATATCCCGGAAAGCGCCGGGCCCACAGTACACCCGTTTTTACATTTACTTGGAAGGATATGGAAGGATACTAGTTAAATTATTGAGATCGACCCGGTTACAGACACCTTGGCGGCCAATAGTTAGTAAATTTTTGTGGGTTAGGGAAAGGAAAAGTATGTTAGTTATGACATAATTGGTCCGATTTCCCGGTAGCCAATATTCAAACTACTGTTAGTGTAAGACAATCACATTTTTGTTGTACTGCTCTGCATTCTGCCATCTCTTATCAGCAACTCCAGTGTGCCGCCAATCTTCTGTAATCTGTAATGGTACCCTGAAAACAATTTCTATTAATTAACTAATTGGTCTTAGCAGTAGGCTGTAATAAATTGAACTAATTTTTAATCTGAAATTACAAATTCATTAATTCTTAATATAATAACATAATTATATAATAATATAATTCCTAATATGCTGTAATAAATTGGGTTAGTTTTTGCCTGAAATTTACAATTAATTAATTTTTTTACATTTATAAAAATATGAAATTATAAAAATTATAAAATAATATAAATTAGATTTTATAAACTTGATTAAATATTACAAATCAATTGGATTAACCGCTTTACGACCAATACGTCATATAATCACTGAAAATCTAATTTATACATCTTATAAATATAAATATACCTTATAATATAATAAGAAAATAATATAATAATATAGTTATAATAATACAGGTAAAGTATAAACTGCCTCAACAATTTAGTAGTGATGAACCAAATTTAGAAATTTAAAATCCTAAAATGCCTAAAGGGAGGGGGCGTAAAAGAAATAAAATTCCTAAGGAAGGCTACGCTTGTGCAAAGAGACCTTCTGAGTACAGGAAAATCTGTTCTAAGTGAGATAAACAGTTAGTAAGAGAAATAAAAATTAGTGACAAAACTGTACACAGACGACATTGTGAAGCGAATGTAAAAAGAAGCCATTTAAGCCAGAAGAATAATAAAAAATAAAATAAAAAAAAGAAACCGGCTAAACTTTGCTCGTACCTATTTAGCGAAACCTGCTGAGGTCTGGTGGATAATATTATGAAACAACGAATCATTCTTTTCTTTAGATGGGAGCTACGGAAAGAAATATTTTTTATTCGACACCTCAATAAAGAGACTTTCGTAACATAACAATGCCAACTCGGCACAGCGGAGGAGGCGAAGTAATAGTTTGGGGTGTTTTAGCTATAATGACATAGAAGATCTCACAGTGCTGCCGGGAAAAGTTACTTCAAGCACATATTTGGTGGCCCTTAATGAATATGCAATGATTTCCGGGTGTAAATTGATAAGTTAATACATTTTTTTTCATGTAACGGCTGGTGGCTATTTGCAATTCAATATCAATTCATCAAACATGATACTCCAGCCAACAATTTATAAACCACAAAATTCAGCCACCAATCACAATCAAAATATTGTTCTACTACTATATCGATACCTCGGGCCAACTGCCCATCCTCAAGACCCCCTAACTATCAGAAAGAAAATAAAAATAAAAAGTTATACAGACCTAGATAAAAAACCCAACCTTAACATATAAAACACGAAACAAACAAAACCCACATAAAAAACTGTATATAAATACAAATAACACAAAATATAGTTATGCAGAACTAAAAAACACACTAAAAAACAAACAAATTTTTCCCATACATTACAAAAACAAACAAATATAATTAACATAAGTTGTACCGAGACGTCCGCACATGAATAAAAGACCACTCTCCCAAAAAAACAAGCCAAAAACCACGCCACAATCCCAAGTATACAATGAAACAAAAAACCCATACAAAATCACATGAACACAAATAGACACTGCACACCAACACTGCCAACAAATAGATCACAAAAAATAAACAACAATGCCCCGTACTCACACACACACAAACACACATACACACACACACACACACACACACACACACACACACACACACACACACACACACACACACACACACACACACACACACACACACACACACACACACACACACACACACACACATACATACATACACAAACACACACATACACAAACACAAACACACACACACAAACACACACACACACACACAGACACACACACACACACACCAATGTAAAACCACAATGACACGATCATACACTTCAAGACCCATACAACACTATACCTCAATCATCCAAAACACTGCACATACCCTATACAAACGAAAACACATGAACAATGCAGCTGCACTAAAAAAGTTCCGACCGTTATTGATATATACCACTAATAGCTTATCAATAATAAGAACCCTCCCAGCACAACAGCACTGCCCACGTGTTCCCGCCTAAACCACACATGTACAATTTTTTAGATAACTGAAACAATACTATATAGGTCACAAAACTTATGATAACGTCACTATGGCCCCGCACCGGCGTATTTATGAAGACAAGATACCGTCATCCATCCTTCACGATCCACCCGCTAGCAATGTCGATGTACACCACATATCTACGCTCATATGATCCTGCATCAATCCTTCGCCCCGCTATACACTCAAAATTACGGCGCGAATTCTTAACTTGTTTTCCTGAAGTAAACAATCTTTCCATATGCAGACAACTCAATGCAACCGATGCCAACTACCATTATCTACCCTTGTGATGTATAAAACAAATCAACTATTTCCTAATACGTCGTCTGCATAACCACACATTGTGCCATCCTCAATCACATACAACCCCCCATGTAAGTTTTATCCATCCAATGTTCCATACATCAAGCTAAGTCTTCCATTCTAGTCTGTGCAAGCCCTACTCTCCCTCCTCCCTATAACCAACAAAAAATCCTGAAGATGGGCAGCTAGCCCGAAACATCGATAGAATTACAAAACAAAACCTTGATTATGATTCGTAACCAAAATATACTGTCCATAAACCATTGGCCGGAACAACATGTTCAATGTACTAATATTAAATCGCAAATTGATAAGAACCCACTTATTACAGCAAAATAATCCTCCAATCTACAAAAGTAAATTTATAACTAAATTTATTGAACATTTGGGTCAAGTAACTATAAATATCCGATCTTTATCCTGTAGAGAATCTATGGCATTGCATAAAAACTAACAACAACTTCAACAATATTGCAAAGATGCTACGCAACAAAATCATTCAATCTTATTGACTGCCCTGTCACCTATATTCCAATTTTTATATTTTGTGACTTAGAAATCGTGCATCTCTTTAGAAGGAAGCAACGGAAAATATTATTTTTATTCGACACCTCAATAAAGAAAGTTTTGTAATATAACAATGCTAATTCGGCACAGTAGAAGAGGCAAAGTAACGGCTTGAGAGTGTTTTAGCTAAAATGACATAGTAGATCTCACAATGCTGAACGAAAAAGTTACTTCAAGCACATATTTGGAGGCCCTTAATGAATATTCAGTAGTTTTCGGATGTAAAATGATAAGAACTCCAATCCACAAAAGTAAATTTATAACTAAATTTCCTAAAGATGTGGACTGGCCACCACAAATCGCTGAACTTAATCCTATAGAGAATCTATGGCATTACATTAAACAAAAATAACAACAACTATTAAAAAAAACGCACAATGCAAATGTTTAACGAAATAAAACTCATTTGTGATGAAATCCTTAACCAAATTGTAGAAAACCTGATTCAATCCATGCAGTATTACCTTGAAGTTGTTAATAACAACGGTGGCAGTACCTCCTACTGAGTTTACGGGGAAAAGTGAATAAATTTGGATTAGTTTTGTAATTTTTAGTCAACTTTATCATGAGGTACAAAGAATCACGAACTACAAAGACACCCAATCCTCCGTCTCACCAAATGAAAAATCAACAACTAACCATGACTATACAAAAAAAAATTGTCCCTGTAGTTGTTCTATCAAGCTCAGATTCCTAATGACAACTTCCACAGAAAAAACCACACCATCTCTGCTCGATACAAATAATAATCCCAACCAAGACTGTATTTGTGTTACCATATATGATTTTTTTTTAGTTTTTTTTTTTTTTTTTTTTTTTTTTAACAATAAAATTAACGTTTTTCTACAAATTAAAAAAAATTAATAAAATATTATTAAACATTTTATTTTACAATTTTATCAATGCATCGACGACGCAACTTGGTAATCACCCGTTAAATGAAGCGCATCAACAAAATAAAATCAAAATAACAAAAACAAAAACCTCAACAAATATAATAACGATATATAAATTACATGCAAGGTCAGAGAATTAAATAAAAATTTTTTCTTCTGATGAGATGTATGTACAATTTTTAACAATACAAATAATATTATCATATACTAATACAATTTATACATTAAAACAAAAACGGCAGATCTGTATATATATATATGTATATATATATTTTTGATTTCTATTTATGTTTTCTCCTTCGTTCTCTATCGTTTTCCGTTTTTTCAGAGAAATTTCTATTATAACTATTCAAATCTTGAAAAGTAAAGTTGATATAAAATTTAAAAACTCTTATTATATTCATTGATGTTGTTTTTTTTGGGTCGTTCCTAAAAATTAAAAGTTATAAATATATAAATTATAAATTGTGAATAAACATAAAATTGTTATTAAAAAAATAAAAAATACAAAAGTTATTAATTAAACTCACACACAATAACATAATTAGTTGTCTAATTTACCTACTTCCAACGCACATTTTCTGATTGAAATTAAAGAATTATGCATCGGTACTGTTTGCAAAAGCCGAAATTTCCGTGAGTTCATTAGGCAGTACAACAACTCTAACGCCTTTGCTTCAATGGGAGCCAATATACATATGGCAATGTTTATTGCATATGGCAATGTTTATTGCTTTAAAGTTTTTGGTGAAGTCTACCACAAAACTGCTGATAACATTCTAATTGACTTAAATTTGAATATGGGAAACGTCCACACTGCTGATGCTGATATTTTGTATGCTGAATTATGACACTGATTTCGCTGTCAATATTCGTATGAATAATCATTTTAACTCAGCCTGCCTAAAAGAAATCATGATAACAATTGCTAATGTTTTGCATAACATATCATCATACGCTAGAAGTTATCAAAAGCTACGAGAAGCATTCGAAACCGAATCAGCATTTGCTGCCCAAAATAATTGCGATATAAATAAAGTGTCCTTAGTTTTTATAGAAATTTACAGGATGATCAAAGAGTGTATAATGCACCTACAAATGCTAATGATGTTGCGTTAATTTGTGTTCCCGATCTTTAACTCTCTGCACTATGGGGGGAAGCTATTTCAGCAGTATATTGTGTATGCTAATGCGCGTGTAAAAGCCAATCGCTTAATGTGTATTCGATCCAAACAAAAATCTCTTCGTGTTGATTCTTACAAAGGTATTTTAGATCATATGAATAGCTTTAGTAATGATAACAATGTAAGGATTGGTAATTTATTCATACTTCCATCTTCATTTACTGGTGGGCCACGCTCTATGTCAAAACTTCATCAGGACAATTTGGCTATGGTGAGAAAATTTGGGAAAAAATCCAGCGTGGCCAGAAATTAAATAGCAACTACATTTATTTCAAAACACTTCAGATTGCCCTGATTTAGTTACACGAATGTTCAATCTCAAATTAAAGGAGTTTTTGAACGATATTACCAAATCCTATGTGTTTGGAAAAACATGTAGTTACGTTTATGTCATTGAGCACCAAAAACGTGGCCTTCCACATGCTCATTGTTTATTTACCCTCTGTAAGGAGGATAAGTTAAAATCAGCTGCAGATGTGGACAAAATCATTTCAGCTGAAATTCCCAATAAAATTACACATCCGCAACGATACGATATGGTAATAAAACATAATATACATGGGCCATGTGAAAATTTAAATCCCAATTGTGTTTGCATGGTTGATGGTAAATGTTCCAAATAATTTCCGAAACCATTCTGCGAAGAAACCGATATAATATCTAAAGAAACATACCCTAAATATAGGTGATGTCTAAATATGTTCTGAATATGTTCTGAAGTTATGGCCTCAAATGTTTATGTAATAATAATCGTTTCATAGTTCCTTACAATCCGTTTTTGACCTTAAAATATAATGCTCATATAAATAAATGTTAAGCTTTGTTCAACAGTTAAGGCCATAAAATATATTCACAAATATATTACCAAAGGACATGATTATGCTAGAATTAGTGTACAAGTTGATTCTAATAATGATCACACAGCTGTTGTTGATTTCGATGAAATTTCGCAGTATCTTAACTGTCGCTACATAAGTGCACAAGAAACAGCCCGGCAACTCCTAGAACTTCCAATTCATGGTCAGTCCCATAATATTGTTATGCTATCTGTGCACTTGAAAGATGGGAAGTCAATATTTTTTAACGAGAATAACATTGAAAATGATTTGCGTCGTGAATCTATTGCAGTGACGACTTTAACATCGTTTTTTAATTTAAACTTGAATGATCCAACTGCACATAATCATTTATATCAAGACATACCGATATACTACATATTTAAAAATAAAAAACGGGAAAAACGATCCCCAAATTCACATCACGGCAATAAAGCTATAGAAAAAATAATAGCAGTTTCACCAAAAGATACTGAGCAGTATCACCTCCGATTGTTATTAATTTCGGTTAAAGAGAAGCTGTTTTCGTCGAAAGCTTAAAAAGTTTTGAAAATGTAGTATATTCAACTTACAGAGAAGCTGCTCAAGCTAGAGGTTTGATAAACGTTTCTGCAGAATAGAATTTTTGTCTTTCTGAAGCTTTCAAAGGAAGTATATGCTTCCAAAATCATTAAGCTCTCTTTTTGTTACAATTATTTGTCACTGCAATCCTTCAAACCCATCACAATTATTCAATGACTATAAAGATTATATGATGAAAAATTTCATCTATTCTGGTCTAGGGAAAGATGCTGCGTTAACGAACTGCATTATTTCGCTGCGAGATTTATGTGAAAATATTGGGTTTGATCTCTTTACTGTATTTTCAGTACTAAATTCAGAAATATATGCCAACCTTATTACAGCACCATTTTGTATTCCTAACAATGAACCATATCTTTGGGATAATCTAAACGAAGCACAGCGTATGGCTGTTTCAAACATTTGGACTGGAATTGCGGCAAACCTTCTGCCACATGGTATGACTTGCCATTCTGCCTTTGCACTGCCTTTAAACTTTGACTGCTTTAAATTTCCTCAATTATCAAAAAACAAAAGGAAGTTACTAACATCAATTGATTGCCTTATATGGGATGAGGCACCTATGGCACCTGCAGTTGCTCTTGAAATTATTGACTTAGTATTTCGTGACTTAATGAAAAATAAATTACCTTTCAGTGAAAAATTTATTATATTAGGCGGCGACTTTCGGCAAGTTCTTCCTGTTATCCGAGGAGGAAACCGTGTCAGTGTTGTAAATGCTACAGTAAAAAAGTCACCACTATGAAAACTTTTTCAAATATTTAAGCTCGATCAAAATATGAGAGCAATCATTGATCCAACTTTTTGCACATGGCGTCTTTCAATTGGCGATGGTAAATATTGCTCCGATCAATCAATTAAAAAAACACAATATTCACTAAATATAGCAAATGAGTTTCTATCAGACGATGTCGTTACCGATTCATTTGGCAATAACTTTACTCCAGGAAATGTAGCACCTATATCTCAGAGAGCGATTCTTTGTCCTAAAAATAATGATGTTTGCCATAAAAATGGCACAGTATTGAACAATTTAATTGCCGAAGAAGTGTCCTTTTGCTTAGTAGTTTCCGTTAAAAACGAAGATGGTACCGATGACAGTATTTCCCAACAAAATTTTTGAATTCGTTAAATCCTTATGGTCTTGCTCCACATATTTTAAAATTAAAAAAGGGCTCCATCGTAATGCTTATTCGAAACCTATCTATTAAAAATTGTTTGTGTAATGGAACAAGATTAGCAATCACAGATTTACAGAGGAACATAACAAAAGTTGAAATTTTAACTGGCACAGAAAAAGGTACTACAGTTCGCTGAACTATTTTTACTAGATTGGTGAGTGCAAGATTGAGTTCATTCGATGTAAGTGCACCAGTAATCTTTAATTACTGGTAACGCGGAGAAATTTGTTAAATGACGAATATCGATGAAATAAATCCAAAGACTCAATGTCAGGGCAAACCGGTATTGATATATGTTTTCGAACTTCCAATTTTAGTAATTCTGAGCTAATCTTTCAATTAGGATTTTTACGCCTAGTAGTTTGATCTTGTTGAAGATATGATGTGCCTGACCACCATAAATCTTGTTCCAGAAACTCATTTGGCATTTTTTTCTCTTGAGACTAAATCAGCTGGATTTTGAGCAGTTGGAACATACACCAGATGGTTATTGCAGAATTTTCTTGTATTTGTGTGATTCTATTTGCTACAAATGAAGCAAATTTAGCTGGTTCAGATTTAATTCGTAGTAGTGTTATTTCCGAATCTGACCAAAGGTAAATTTGGTCAACCTGCATATTCAAACTGTCGACGAGTTTTTTCACCGTTTGCGACAACAGCAATGCAGCGCATAGTTCTAGATGTGGAATCATCTGTTTCTTTAATGGAGCAACTCTAGATTAAGAACAAATCAACTGAACATGTTGAATATTATGGTCATCTGTGGTTTTCATATAAACAACACAACCAAAATCCTTTTCCGATGCATCCAAGAAACCGTGGATCTGCACTGAATGATATTGAGGTACAAGGATAAACATTTATGAGCTTCAATTCAATTAGTTGTTTTTTAAATTCGATCCAGTGATCCTGAACTTGAGGTTTGATCGGAACAATCCCAATCTATTGTGTGGCAAGTCTAAACTGTCTGCATTATAAGTTTGGTAACTAAAATAATTCGCGCACATGACTCCAACGGGTCAAACAGTTGACAAATTTCTGAATGGATGTTTCGCTTAGTATACAAATTGTATCTAGAGAAAATTTTGAAAAATTCATTACGAATTCATCTTGCGAAGTGTCCTAATAAAGTCCCAGTACTAATGATATTTTCGAGGTAGTTTCGGTAGATACCGAAATAACAGGACTATTGGAAAAAAATTTCCTTACATGGAAACCACCTGTAGCTAGTAATTTGGTTGGTTGATCCTTCAAATTTAGTACATCAACAACATTATCAGCTCCAGTCAAAACGTCATCGACAGAAAAGTCGTTCATCAAGACCACTGATAATACAGGAAATGATACAGTTAGATCGAAATGTAACTGTTTAAATGTGCGAGTTGTGAGATAAGGAGCACTTTTAGTAGCATATAGGTAACTGCGTGCAACTTATAACATTGTATATTGCCTGGTGGGTTATCTCTTCACCAAATACTGGCCTGTACATTTTAGTAATGTCGGTTGTGAACGCAACTAAGTTAGTTTTCTCTCTATGGAATAAAATTATTGAAGCGAAGTGAAGTTTTATATCGTCATTTACAGGTAGTAAGACTGAGTACTGACCTAATGAAAAATTATTTTTAACATAGATTGTTTCTATTTCCCAGAAACGCTTCAAATCGTTATGAAGACTTTCATTAGTACACAATGCTGTGGCTGGGCCTTCATCAATGCTTTGAAGAGAAAGTACTCGGCTACTAATTACTTATCAGAATACATAATTTTTGATTTTCAATAAATTAACAATACTTTCAGTCACGAAGTTTAAATGTGACCCACTGTCCTATAATGCCCTGCACAACAGTTTCCCATTTGATTCTGTTGCAAGGTTTAGCAAAGTAGTCCCAAGAAGAATATGTCCGACTATCCTTGAGCGAACTGATATTTTGACTACAGTATTAGTAAGTTGACACGATGGTAACCCAGTTATTTCAAAGTTTTTTAAGCTCAGGACATGAATTGACTAAACCTTTGACGTCATTTAATAGAGACGGCAAAACATTCATCATCAATTTCATTTTTGAGTAAACTTATCATACAACATGCAACAGTCATCACAAAACCATTTCACATTTTTCGTAGCAAACATTGGATACGCTGCGTTGTTTAATTGTATGCATCCGAAATGAACCTTTTTATCAGTCATACCATAATATAAATACACATAGTAATGCCACGATGTCGCTACTGGTATCTTTTTAAAATAATAAAAATATTTGTATATGTATAATCGCCTAAATGTCATATATTTATACGAAATTTGGACTATATTCTATCGACCCGACATCTGAAACATTATAGGGTAATTTTTTTTTCTTGTGTTGGAAGTACTTTGTGTATTTATACTATGGTCATACTTAAGGTTAATATGTAGGTGGTTCGAATAATTCGATCCTCACCGAATTTGTTTGAAATATAGATTTAGCCATCACTGCAATTAGAACGAGGTTTGAGTATTTGCTATAGTGCAAGTATCAGTAGAAACTCTCCTAACGTTTAACTCGAGAGAAAAATCACGAACAATAAAATTTTATATATAAATTAATTATTAAAACTGTGCTTATAATATTGACCAAATAATTTTTGACGTAGCCAAGACACCTTTCATTATGTTCATTATGGATCATCCGTATTAAAAGAGATAGCTAATACAATTTAATTCACAAGAGGGATTACGCCTTCCCCTTTAGTACTCATATTTGCAGACTAGTAGAATTTAATGTGCGCTTAATACTTTCTGTTGATCGTTCACGTTCAACTAATGCCTTCTAACTGTGATTTTAAAGAATGTTCAGTTGATAATTAAAGTTCGCTAATTTTTAAATCTAATTCTCTCTTCTTTGATCAATTTGATCAAAGATTTTATTAAATTGTATATTGAACTTGGTGGTAATGTTATCCTGTTACTACTAGTTCACAATCTCTAACTAAATCTTTTAAGTTTTGGTCCTACCCTTTTAAAATTAATGGTTGCTTATACTAAGGAAATCTAATCAAAGAAACTAATCGGTTTATCTATAATATTTGGAGGAGACGACGACAATTTTTGTCTGACAAGATAAATCTTGTTACATAACCCGTCTTTAACTCATAGACCACGGCTATCTTTGAATTGAAAAAAAAAAACGTTTTTCGAATTTCTATTTAAAATGTTTTATTTCTAGAAAATTCATTAGTTTCCGAAATAAAACTGCTGATTTGAACATGTCAAATTTTTAGATTAATTGCATCTTATTTAGAACCATTGTAGCATTTTGTCAATATTCTAGGCCTTCTTTGATTCACCGTGATGATCTACTTCAAAACACTATTAAAATTCGAACAGGGACAAATAACCCGCTCCGAAAATTTGAAACGTCTTTCGATTAAGCTAGGAAGCTATTCACTGCTATTTGCTAACTTGATGAACGCGTCAGAATTTACCTTCTTCTTGGGAAAGCCTCAACTCTACATTTAGAAGGTTTTGGAAGATAGAGGAAGTGCAGAGAGAAATCACCATACTTATTTCATGACACACCATTACGCTCTTAAACATAAAAGTTTTTAAACAAAGTTACAATAAAAAACCATTTTCATTAATCACGATTTGTTTGTGACAAATAGCGCGTAATTTTTTAATAGCTAATCCAAATAAATAACATTTTAACCAGAACCATAAACATGACGTCATTCCATCCATATATACATAATACCAACATAACAAAAACATTTAAATGTTTAAATTAATACAAAAATATTATTTTTGAAATAATAATTTTCCGCACCACAAATCGTGCAACACCTTTTTGAAAAAAATAAATAAATAAAAACGCCAGAACGCATAGAGTAAAATCTCAAATTTTTAGCGTAAGATTATATCAGAAATTTATGAGCTTCATATAAATTTCTTTTGTTTTTATTACGTTTTAACTTTATGCCACAAATAAGAAACAAAAATAAAATTTAAGTTTACGAGTAATAATTATTTATATAGATGGCAATAAATATTACGTGATGTCATTTTGTTGTTATTGTACATATTATTATTGTTGTTGTTTTTTCCAAAAATTCCAAAAAATATATTATCTACTAGGTTAGCATTTTTCATTTATACATGATTGGATAATATAAGAAAAATAAACAAATTTGAAAATATAGTATTAGCATTAGTTATATAGTTACGTCGCTAGAACTAGGTCAATGGCTTTTATCAATCTAAATTCTGATCAAGACGAAACTAATTTTGATGATTTCTGGGGAAATATTTTTCTTAGGAAAATACTGGGTCTGTGATGAAACTTAGATAGCAGAACCGATAAACTTCCAAGTACCTAGAGGTACATATCTTAGCAATCACATAGAAAAGAGCAAATTTCTAACATCGGAAAAAAGCATATAAGAGAAAAGTAAACCAAGATTAACGAATTTAAAAAAACTGCGAGACTTTTTGCAAAATAATGGAGAAAAACACCATAATTTAGGTGCCAGTAAAAAATTCTCTGCTGTTAAAAGATGAATTTGGAAAACTAAACCGCCAGGATCACAACCTGGAAAGACATCAGGTGTTGGTAGTGGTATAAAGTTTCATTGTACATCTTTTGCTGATCACGTCAACACATTATGTTCTCCGCAATTAACGCTTATTGCAATAGTTCTCGAAAATAGGGACAACTTGGTTTGATAAAGTTTCATGTTATGCGACATATATAACCTTTGATTAATTTAGCAAACATTTCTCGTAGTTATCTGTCAGCACCGAACAAAATTCCTACCATATGGTTACTGTGATCTTCACTACAAATTCTACGCGGCACAGTGAACTTTTTGAGTGCACCTAAGAGTTCATGAACGGTTAAATCTCGTACCGGTTTCATCCTTCAAAGCGGATCGCTTTTGTGCTTAGACTTTTGTTAAATTAATGGAAATTAGCATTGCTTAGTCCACACCAGTTCACTGGAATGGTCAGATGAATTCTACTCGTGAACTAGGAAAATGGTCCATCAACTACTGTTTTCCTACGAAAAATAAACAACGTAATAGTAGACTTTCGGTGCAGAAATAAGATGCACAACATGAGTTAACTCCGCCACAGACGATCTGTTGTCTTTGTATTTTCTAGCGATGTTCATAAATCGTATTATAGCCCATAACCCGTTAAACCTTGCGGAACGGTACAATTTTGCGCTTAATTCATCAAAACAACTATTTGACTTGACGCAAGACAATTGCAGCAGTTATTTGTTCGTTTTGTAAACTCTTATCGATTATTATCGGTTTTGTCGCAGCGTGACTATACCAACCTCGATTGCTCATATTCACAAGCAACATGCCGCTTTATTCCCTGTTTTAGAATGGATCGCTATGATTTTGATAAAGATGTTAAAGTGTCTATACGTTAGTCATGGCTACGGTAGTAAAGGGATGCCCATAAGGTGGTGTCCTGTCACCTTTGCTGTGGTCATGACGCCATTGGTTATGCGGACGATCTGGTTATCATATTCTCTGGTGGGCATGAATGTACGATGTCTGCCAGCATGCAACAGGCCTTGCTTGTTATTTCGAATTGGTGCACTAAGGAGGGCCTTTTAATAAACCCTAACAAGACAATCCTGGTACCGTTTACCGAAAGACTTAAATTGTACTTTGGTTCAGTTAGTCTAAATGATATTACTATCAGATAATCCAATGAAGTCAAATATCTGGGTGTTATCCTAGACGTATGTTCGGCAGGACTTGGGGCCTCAGCTCAAAAATGATTTTTTGGATGTACATCATGATAGTAAGGCCAATTGTAACCTATGGTTTCATAGTTTGGTGGCCTAAGGTACTGCAATTATTATGAACAGGCTTATCTCATTGCGGAGGCTAGCATGTCTCGGAATCACAGGCTCTATGGCGGTGACTCACTCCACTTCATATTTACGTCAAAAAAATCAGCTGCAACTTGTCCAGTCATTTGGGCATTTTGAATGAACTTCAGACTTGGATATGTTCTTTAGAGTCCCGGACAAGATGCCCGAAGAACTCTGCTTTTGCAGGAATTTCGGGGTAACAGTCCTTGATAGAACAGTCTGGGATACTGGTGGACCTCTTATGGAACCTAGCAGCCTAGGTCCGGTTCACGGATGGATCAAAAATAGATAGTGAAGTTGGCATTGGTGTCTTTGGGCCCAAGTATAAAATATCAAAATCCCTGGAAACTTATCCCAGTGTTTTTCTAGCCGAAATTCACGCCATCAAAACCTGTGTCTCAACTACTATGACTAGAGGTCTTAAAGATGCCTCCTTCCACATTATCTTCGACAACCAAGCAGCATTGAAAGCATTGGCTTCTAACTGCCTGGCTTCTAAGTCGGTTAAAAGCTGTTATACACTGCTACAATCTCTCTCTTGTCATAAAAAGACAAAGTTTTGTTGTGGTGGGTACCTAGTTTCAGGGGCATCACTGTAAATGAGATAGCTGACGAACTTGCGCGGGCAGGCTCGTCAACTTCACTAATTGGGATAAAATCTAGTGGTTGACCTATTGGAACTGTATTCCCGGCCTTAGATATGCCAAATCTTTGTTCAGGTCATTTTTATTATAAAGACTTGGCGGTCAATTTAAGTAAAGGAAATATTAGGAAGCTAGTGAGTTTTCTTTCAGGTCACTGCAACCTGAGATATCATTTGAACAAATTGAACCTGCCCACAGAGACGGAGTGCCGACTCTGTTTGGAAGAGAAACTGCATAACACATACTATGTGAGTGTGTTTCTCTGTGTACACTGAGGAGGCTTCATTTTGAAGAGAGGTATTTGACCCCGGAGAAATGTAGATTGGCCTCTACAGGCAGCGTTATCGCCTTTATTAGGAAGGTGGAGAAGGTCCTGGACTAACAAATCCTAATAGCAGAAAAGATCTTTCAGGTCGTCGCAGTGCTAGCCGTTTTGGTCAGGGATAAAACCACTGCTCCTTAAAGAAGCCCTTTGAGGAATAAGAAGGTCCAAACTGCACTCAAGCTCGGCGACTCGTGTATGATGATGTATGTGGTTCTAATTCGTGTCCGGGTACGATAGCCAATGGTCGATAATTGTGTTTGCAGATTAAAACTATTTATTCTTCTAATCATTCTTCTAAAAGTTTCCGGGGTCGTTCGATAAGGAATACTGGCCTACCAGGGTCGAATTGTTTTTTTTTTTCATTATTGTTTCGAATTGGTCGCCCATTTTTAGAAAACCTCGCATACGGTTTCTTGAATTTCTTGGTGCAGATACTGCTTCTTTTACTCTCTCCGCTACTCGTCCTCTATAGGAGAAGACCAGGTAGGTTAAAGCTTTTTAATACGTGCGAATTTAAGCTAGATATAAAGATGCGCTAAGACGGTCAAAAATGAGAAAAGCTATGGTTGAAGTTGACTGGTCAGTAATAAAACAACAATAATTATCACAAGCGACAGACAATACGAATACCAAAAAAAAATCTATAATTTGGGCACATTAGACAGAATTTGGTGTGTCATTTGTGAGAGGTACTTTGCGTAATTCATACAAAATTTTCCAGTTCCACGAATTACCTCTACCAATACATATGCATAAACATAGTAGCGAGAAAGGATACATGACTAACCTAACCAGCAACGCATTTATAGCTGCATTAAAACTATACCTATAGTTACAATCAGCTCCCCATTTCGATGGTCTATGGGAAGCATTGAACTATAGGCAATACTATTACAAGGAGTATTATACTAGCAATTTTTAACTAGTCCAAAATTTATTCACCTGAGTAAACTTTGTAGCTTAATCTACGTGTGCACTATCTCTTTCAATTTTCCTTTCAATAACGGAAAATGACGGTTTTATTTAAACACGTTTTACCAAAAACCAAATATACTAAAGATCAATAGAAAATTTAAAATAGGTCATGCAAAAACTGGAAACATGTTCGTACGAGTCTAACCCCAAAACTAAAAAAAAAAAAAATAAACAATGTTTAGTTTTGTTTATCCTCTCGTCCACTTGATGGAAGTACAAACGTAAAGTGATTTCCATTTCTATTGTCCATTTAATTCAGACTTTTATGGGCTTTGGAAGTACTGCCATCTATCCAAAGGTGAGTGCCTTCCCAGCACCTACTTTTCTGACCATACCAGCGTGACATATGGTGTTGCCGGTGGAATCAAATGCCAGATAATGTGATGGTCGGTGCACCAAACCTTGATTTTATTCTCTTGGACTTCGTTAAGATATTGGGTGTAGAATTCTTTAAGTTGACGTCTTGCCCCCAGAAAGTTAGAGCTATTATCACAGTGAATGTGGCTTGGAACTCCTCTGATGGCAAAAAACCGTCTCAACTATGCTATGAAAGAATTGGTGCTCATGTCAGTAGTTACTTCGATAGAGGTGGCCTTAGTGGCCATACAAACAAAGATGACTATATAAGCTTTATATTGTTTCACTCCACGCGAACGGTTGGTTCTCAAAAGGAAAGATCCTGCCAAGTCGATTTCGACTTCGACGAACGGTCTAACTGCAGGATTTACTCGGCACGCTGGAAGTTGACCCATTTGCTGCTCTTGTTGCTTTGCCTTGTAGCGTCGACACACAAAACACATATGAACAATGCGACGGCGATTATGTTCTTACTACGGGAAAATGGCATATCGTTGCCTCAATATTGTGGGTTTCTCGTATTATCATCTCGGTAATCAAATGGTTGTTTGTAATATTATTGGATATTTGATGTCGTGATCTAACGTGGCATTTTTCAAGCATCCTCCTACACGAAGAACGCCATCACTATCAACATAAGGCTGGAATGATAAAATTCTCGAATCATTTGGTAAAGGTTTATTTTTCGATAGTAAATCAATATATTTACTATATGCTTCGTGTTGTACGAAACGGAAAATCATGTATTCGGAGTTCAATTTTTCAGTTAGTGTCAGATTCTCACTAACTATTCTATTTGAACTCTTTGATAATAAATTTGCTTTATAACGAAGAATGTATGCCAAAATATGTGATATTGTCCGAAAATTAGAGTATTTGGTAATTAATGTAGCCAAAATTGTAAAATTTGGTTGAATTGTAGCAAAATTGAGTAGGGTTTTATTTGTAAAATTCACTATCGGTGGTTTTAATCGTTGCAGCTGGGTAACACTTAAGAAATTGGGTCCACTAATCCAAGTAGCATTGTGTAGAAATTCATCTGGCTCAACTCCTCGAGTGGCCAGATCGGCTGGGTTATTTTGTGTTGTTACAAAATTCCATTGACACAGTTTAGTCGATTGCATTGTCTCAGAAACACGAATTGCTTCGAAAGTTTTTAATAACTTTGGTGGTTTGGCTAACCATTGCAACGTTATTGTAGAGTCCAAATATAAATATGTATCAGGTTTGCTTGATAATTTAAGTGATCGGAGTACGGTGTTTAATAAACGAACCAATAATGTTGCCGCATTTAGTTCAAGCTTGGGAATGCTTAATGCCTTTATTGGAGTTACATGTGTTTTTGCAATGAGTAGATTGATCTTGGGTTGGCCATTTATTATCGATCGGGAATATATCACAGCTGCATATGCATGTAAGGATGCATATCCATATCCATGTAGTTCTACTGCCTTTCTGTCGTAAACAAACATCTAGGAAATTTGAGTTCGGCTAACTGATGAAATTGGTTTCTTATGGATAAATATGGTTTCAATATGTGTAATGGCAATTTATCATCCCAAATAATACCATGCAACCAAAGTGATTAGAACAATATCTTCAACTCAACCATAACATGTGATAATAACCCTAAGGGATCATATATTCGGGCAATCTCAGATAGAAACGAGCGTTTTGTAAATTGGCTGGTTGGCGATAGCGTGATTCTGAAGAAGAAATAATCTTGTATTGGGTTATATTTAATACCAAGGATGGATACCATTTGATTGTCCGTTATTTCCCAGGATAACATTTCTCGGTTTTCATCGGGAATATTAACCAATAGTTGCGGATGGTTTGAGGACCACTTGCGAATATTAAACCCGCTAAGTTTTAATAAATCAATCAGGTCCTTTTGTATATCTTGTGCAGCTACTATATTATTGGCGCCAGACATCAAATCATCCATGTAAAAATCTGACTTAAGAATCTCGCTGGCTTTTGGAAATCTTTCGCTGAATTTATCGGCTAAATAATGAAGTGCTGCGGTTGCAAAAAAAGGTGCCGATGCCATCCCATAAGTAACGGTTTTTAAGCGGTAATGTTGTAGATACGAGTTAGGGTCATCTCTCCAAATAATTAAAACATCTTCTCAATATCAGCGGAGAATACGTACTTATGTTTCCGGAAACGGATTATTAGGTTCAATAAATTATCCTGTATAGTTGGACCTACCAATAGATTGTCATTTAATGACTGATTATTCGTGGATTTGGCAGAAGCGTCAAAGACTACGCGAACCCTTGTCGTTCTACTGGATTCCTTTATGACCGGATGGTAAAGCAAATAGAATACTCTGTTGTTATCTTGGACAATTTCATTTTGAGGTATGAGTTCCATATGTCTTAAAGTCAGGTACTCTTTCATAAACACATGATATGTTTCCTTTAAATTAACGTCTGCCTGTAATCGTCTCTCTAAGGAGTAGAATCACCTAGTTGCTTGTGAGACGCTGTCGCCAAGCTTTGGTGGGTTGGTTTTGAATGGTAGACAAACCGTAATCCTATTATTACGAATTATTGAGGTTTTATTGAATAGATCTATGACCTTCTGCTCCTCTAAATCTGGTGTTGTAATCGGTAATAGTTCTTCAATTTTCCAAAATTTCTCGATCATTGCAGTGGTTTGCAGCATGTCGTTATTTGGCTCACAATTGGTTAAATAGGAAGCTTTAACAACTTGGTTAGACATATATGTTTGCTTCTTAATGTTTAGTTGGCCTGCAATGACCCAATCAAACCTTGTATTGATACCGATTCGACGACACTGATTATTTTGCGTGCACCTCATCCCTTGGAGTGATTGGAGGAATGGTTCACATCCTAATAACACGTCGACTTTCGATGGTTTGTTGAAAGTTGGATCCGCTAGTGGCACATATTTATCCAATTCTTGAGTATTAACATTGATTGTTTGAATTGAAGATAAATTAGATGAAATTGTGGGCATGATCAATGCATCTAACAACATTGCGTAACTGTGATCGACACGAGATCTAAATTTTAACCTTGATCTTTCTGTTGAATACCCAACTACGGAACTATTTAGAGTATTGACTTTCGTTTCAGTTTTATATGTGGCAACCTTCATGGATATGAACTCTTTCGGAAAAAAGGAATGTGTTGATCCTGAGTCCAATAGCACTCGGCAATTGATCCAATTGCCATCATTATCTTGTACTTCGATACTTGCCGTTGGTAAAACTGAGATTTGCTGAGTTGTATAGGATACAACTGTTGGTGAAGTGTATCTTGAAAGATTCGACTGATGGATGTTAACTGCAAAATTGGAAATAATTTCGTTGCTGTCGGCTTCGGGTTAGTTCGAGGAACTGTGATTGGCTAAAGAACTGGAATTGTTGGATTGATCTATTGGAAAATGGAGAAGCGTGTTATGACGTTTTGTACACTTCCTACAATGCTTTGTGTTTTTGCAGGTTGTGATCAGGTGTTCATTACTGAAGCAGTTGTAACATCTGTTGGTTTTCGTTATGAATTCTCGCCGTACTGCAACTGTCATATCTCTGAATTTTGGACAGTCATATAATCTATGGTTTATATGGCAGATAGGGCAACTAGGTATTTGAGTAGAAGTATGATACGTTTTTGCTGTTGTTTTTCTTGTCTGATTAAAATTTCCTCTGGAATTTACGGAAACGGAACTCTTAAACTCGGGCATAATTTCAATTAATGCATCCATTCTTTTGCTTAAGAAGTCAAGAAATTGCTGAATTGTTGGGTAATTCTCTTCGGCACTTTCATATTGCCAGAGTCGTCGCGTTTCGTCATTTAGTTTATCACTAGCAAACAAAATTATTCATGGTACTCGTTCCGTTACCTTAGGTCCAAAGGCTTTTAAGCCACGCACTGTTTCATCAACTACATCATGCAATTTCATTATATTATCGTGGGATGCCTTATTAAATTTAGAAATAGCGAGAAAGTCACGAATATAGGTTTCGATTATAGGTTTCTCTTTGTCGTATTTCTTAGTAAGATGTTTAATCGCTTCTAAATAATTTGCATCATCCACTCGAAAATGACAAACCGACGTATAAGCAGTTCCTCGTAGATGACCAAGTAAATATTTGAACTTTTGTGCTGGAGATTGACTGGCATTCTCATGCACGGTGGATACAAGTATGTCATAAAATGATTGCCATTGTTTAAAATTACCATCGAAAAATGGCAAATTAAAGCGTGGTAATTTAAAATCTGACCGAAAGTTCAGACTCATATTCCCCGAATTATTTATTGTTTCATCATGGTCTACACGTGGAGTAATATTTAATGATTTTTGTCTAATTAGTTTTTGGGTTTTGGTCACCAATGGGAAATACATTTCATCTATTGCATCCATTTCGCAGTAATGAAATTTAAAAATTTTGTTAATTGCCCCTTTATGATACCTTTCCGTTTGTTTAGGGCCTCCATGTTAAACGGATGAAAGCAATAAATAAATTCTAGGTTGATCGAGTAAATATTTTGCACAAATTTCAATTATAATTTGCAACAATGCACGCCGGGTATATATCGAAAACACTAATAATTATGGAAACTATAACAGATTACCTTTTAGATTTCCGAGTATTTCGAAATGTCGTCTTGGTTGCAGGTTATCTCTGATGTATGGTTGCGCCATGCTAAATTGAGGTCAATAGTATAACCTTGGATGTCTTAGAATTTTCAGAAATATAACAATATCGTCTTGGATGCTATGTACATCTACTGGATGAGATTACCACGTTGCTTGTTATATATATAATTTATTATTCCCACAGTGAAATTGGTTGTCACGTGGAGACGGCTTGTGCACCTAATTCACGGATGAACAGTTAATTCGGTTTTAAATGGGTCCAAACGGGTTTGGATCCGGCTCGAAGGACCAAATGTTTAATTACGTGCTGTTTATGGTGTTTTTATTTTGAACAAAATAAATATAAACTGGTTAATAATAACTTTGTATAATGCGGATTAGGTTTGGTTCGATTGACACTTTTATTGGAATGATTGCACATAAAATATATCAAGGTAATACAAGTTTTACAGGTATATAAGTTGTAACTATAAAGGTAATACAGATTTTATATAAGTTATAGTTTTAAAGGTAATACAGAGTTCAGGCAAGTCTACATAATTTGAATTAGATATAAGTGTTGTTAGTTGAACAAATAGATAGATCTTAAAATTTTTTTTTTCAAAGAAACTATGCTGATTACATATGAATGGTTGCTGCTAAGAAATTGCAGAATGCGGATTAGCGGATTATGAATGTGATAGTTTTGTGCTAATATTAGTTTAAATATTGGCTACCAGGAAACCGATAATGGAGTTCCTCATTAATCAATCGCAAGTAATCGAAAGTTTCGGAGTATCAACACCAAGTAAAAGAATTCATAAAATTCTGACATTATAATTGGAAAACCTTAAATGGACAACCATTATATGGACATCTAAAAAAATCCCTCTCTGTTTGCTTCTAATGGATTTTTCTGTTGATCTTTTATTTTTGTCATGTTTTCCCGACTTTTTTTTTTAAATTTTTTTAGATGTTTCAATAAAAAAGTTGTAGATACAAAACAAAACAAAGAAAATAGCAGAACAGAATGACACAACAGTAATAATATAGTAATAGTAGTAATACTTTGTTTTATTATCATTAGAAACATTAAACAAACAACAACCGTAAAAAAGATTTCGGGTTTTGTTATGGTTCGTAAATGTTATGTGAGGGTTTTTTTTTTTTGGTCAAGTTTAAAATAAATGGGCCACATTTTATGTATAGTTTTCAATTCCATAAAATCACAAGAGATGTATCAATTTAATAAATTCTAGTTTGAGGTGAAATTAAATCATAATAAAATAGATGTTACGGCATATTGCTGACCAGTATCGTCTATTCTCATTTTGACGGTTGATGTCTAAAAAAAATGTATTTACAGTGTTCTAAACATTATGTACATTAAAAAAAATGATTCTGGCAATTTCCGAAAAATTTACGAAACCTACATAGAATTATATTTATCATAAATACCGAATTTTCGATTTAATTAAAATTTGTTTCGCTTTAAGAGTTCAATATTTTTGGTCAGTTTTCCCATTTTGAAATTGTTATTCCCCATATCGTACAATGGCCCGTTCTGTGGTCTATTATTTTAAATTTTTTTTCTTGTTCAACAATTGCGATGATATAATAAATTAATATTTTTATTTTTTTCCGTTAATTAATATTTAATTAAAACTTTTTTGTTTGGTTGAGAGCTTTAATACCTCCCAATATATGAGTGGAAAAATGAAGCTTATAGTGGAAAATTTAGATCGTTGAATAATATATTATTATAATGACATTTCGCGACATCACGTACAGAAAAGTTGTATGTGGTTTTTTTTTTTTTTTTTAAATAAGCTTTTGGTCGATTTTACACGTTCGACAATTTATGTAGACGCTGTTTAAATTTTCTCTTCCTATGACTAAAATTATTGTTTTTTTAGGTTGTTATACTTTTACCCACTTGCACATATCAATTTAAATTTAATATATGTATAAATATATATATATATATATATATATATATATATATATATATATATATATATATATATATATATCACTGAAGAAAAAAACATACGTAGATACAATGAACAAATTCATTCAAACAATGTATTTATTAATAATTTGGATCCTTAAACTGCGTTCATTGATTCAATGAACTTATTATTATTGGTTAATAATACGAGTTATTAAATAATAAAAAATTCATTGATTCAACGAAATTATTTATTATTCTGTAACAAATTTGTATGATCCATAAATTTGTTCGATGAATCAACGTACGAATTAATCAAAATTATATCAAATATTAATGAAGTATTTAATTAGAATAATGAATTAGTTCATCAATTTTATTAATATTTATGAAACGCAATCATTGATTCAACGAATAAATTTTATAAATTTGATGAACTAATTAATAGAAACAAGATACAGCTATAGACTGGGTTATATATATAAATATATATATATATATATATATATATATATATATATATATATATATATATATATATATATATATCTTTATAAATGTGTGTATTTCTGTAGGAAAACAAAGAAAACTCAATCAGTTATTGCTTCATTACGAATGTTTTTTTATTGCAGTTTAAATTTCATTTATTTCTTACATAAAATTTCTTTGGTGTATGCATTTGTTATTAAAATCTATAGAATTTCGTTCTATTAAATTTTCTTATTAAAATAAAATTTAATTCAAAATAAAAAATGTTAATTTAATAAAAACTTTATACTAGGTGTTTCAGATTTCACTTAGCATTACGTTAACTTTCGTATTTTGTAATTTTGTAATTACAAAGTTATAAAATTGTGATGCCACCAGTGGATACTCTAAGTTAAATAAATGTAATATTTTAAAATATATATCTGTTGGCCTTATATTTCAGTCATTTCAGTTATAATATTCTTTAAAGGTAATATGAATGACTGAATATTTCACTGTTTGGATGCCAAGAACCGTAAATAGTCATCCATTTTTTGGATTGTTTTTCTATGTGATTGAATAGAAACGCTTCTTAAGAATTTTTATAGTAAATTTGGAATCGATTTATGTACAGAGTTTTTTTTAGTGACGGTTTTTTGAGTTTTTTTATTTTTTATTTATTGTATATTTTTTTGCTATTAACAACAATTACCCAAAGAGTCTTACAAGACTATAACAGATAAAAAAAAATTTCTATTTTCATTTTCATCCTTTTTCTTCTTCTTTCCTTCCTTTCTTCCTTTTTCTTCTTTGTTTTATTTACTTCCTTTTTTTATAATTAAATTACAATTTACAAGTTAATTCTAGTTAAAATTTTACAATATAAGTTAATGTAATTTAATTTTTCTATAATAAATACAAAATTACTTTCAAATATCAATAGACTTTTGTTGCATAATAATTACAATTTTATAATTTTCAGATTAAACTTCAATCAAACAAAAACAATTCAAAATCTTAACCATAACCATAAAAAATATAAAAACTAAGGACTTACTAAAGTGCCAAACAATATTCAGACTATTTGAATTTAGATTTAAAATTTGACCATTTATTAAACATATATTCTTTGAGTTCAAACTTAAATTTCCTTATGTTAATCTGAGTCTTGATTTTTTCAGGCAGATGATTGAATAAGTTGAGACCTTTATAAAAAGGTTTATTTTGGGCTCGTGACGTAGCAATCATATTAATGTAAAAATTTGTTTCAATATTTTGCCGTGTGTTATAAGAATGTACATCTTTGATTATGATAAATAAACTAGTGCACTTGGTTAAACTTAGCTGACATTTCCATAAGAACACTAGAAGGTCATAGTTTCCCAGTATATCAATAGGCAAAATATGCGAAGAGTATATTGTCCGAGTTGGTTGCAAGGCCGGTAGATATTTTATTATTTTGATAACTCTGTTTTGTAATACACGTAATTCTTTTAAAGTATATGAAGGTGCACTGGTCCTTATTGCGCTAATATATGACAACCGCGAGTTAACGTATGCATGATATATCATCCAGGCGGTATGGCTATTAAGATATTTCATATTCTTTCTTAAAGCAAACGCAGAAGGCCATATAGATTTTTTAACCTTTGTGATATGATTTTGCCAGTTTAAATGCTCGTTAATTACTAAGCCTAGGTAAGTGGTGGACTATACTTGATGATATCTATCAGTACCAATATCAAAATAGCAGAGAAACGCAATTGGAAAAGTTTTATTTTGAAAGATCATGTAGTTTGTTATAGATTTATTCACCGACATTCGATTAGCAGATAGTTAATTTTGAATTTTGATAAGATCATTTTTCATTTTTTCAATAAGTTTAACCGGAGTTTTTGCCTGAAAAATAATCACAGCATCGTCTGCATACATTATAAGCTTGCCGTATAGTTGTATATTAAATATAACATTTATAAAAAAATTAAAGGCTAATGGTCCAAACACCGAGCCTTGCGGTACACCAGCAATTATATGTAATGGTAGACTTTTCAATCCATTGATTACTGTATACTGTACACGCCTATCAAAATAAGAAGCTACAAGTGACGCTACTGAATTTGATGCATTAAGCATCAGAAATTTACTAATTAGTAAATCATGTGGTACCATATCAAAAGCCTTTTTAAGATCAATCGATAAAATTGATACAAACTGCTTCGTTTCCATTGACAAATAAATTTCATTAATTACTGTGGATGCTGCTGAAATAGTACTTGATTTGTCAACAAAACCAAATTGGTATTTACTAATTATGTTATTTTTTTCAAATTAACATTTGATTCTATTTACTATTATTTTTTCGAATATTTTTGAAAAAATAATATTAAGCACTGAAATTGGTCTATAATTTACCGGCTGTGTTTTATCCCCTGATATATATATATATATATATATATATATATATATATATATATATATATATATATATATATATATATATATATATATATAGGATGTACCTTTGCTATTTTTAGACAATCTGGAAATTTTCCATTTACTAAAGAGTCGTTTACCAGTTTGACAATATGGGGAATTGAGAAATAGCTTAATTTTTTAATAAACTTAGATGAAATCTGATCATATCCTGTAGCCACACTACTGTTTAAACTTTTTGTTATATCATAGACCTCTGAATAGTTAGTTTTTGAAAAGTGCAAAATAGGTAAATTATCGTACTTAAGATACGTCATGAAATGTGGAATTAAATTATTACTAAAAGAAACGCAATTGGTAGAAGATATATTAACAAAATGACTGTTTAATAAGTTAGCAATTTCTGTAGAATCATAAAGAAGTTCACTGTTTTCATTTGTCATTGCAATAATATTTTGACTATTAATATTACTTTCATTGTTGTATAATATTTGTTTAAGTATCATCCAAGTTTTTCTTGGATTATCAATAGATGATTCAATCTATTTTCATTGAATTTAAATTTAAGCCTCCGTTTAGAATACACAACTTGATTTCTAAAGTATTTAAATCTAGATACATAATAAGCATTATTTGAATATTTTAACATGAGTCTGTAGAATAAATCTCTTATTTTAATAATTGATTGAAAATCATCTGTAAACCATTTTACTTGGGTACCCAGTACCATTTTACCCAGTAACAGGTTTCATTGAGCCAATGAATGTTTACACTAATTTTATTAATAAGTTTAGCAACAATTAAACCTTATTACACCTTATTAACACCTTATTAATTTGTTCATTAACGCAACGTACTTGTTCGTTGAGTTTATCATTGTTTTCATTAAATTAACGATTTTGTTTATTAAATTCTTTATCAATGTTCATTGAATGGATGAATGGGTTTATTGAATTTACGAATAATGCTCAGTCGTTAGTATCCAAACCATTTATTTATAACCCAAATTCCCAATGTTTGTCAACCCGATTTCCTTAAAGGATTACGATAAAGAAACCAAATGACATCATTATTTTAAATACATGTATGATTTTTTTTTCTCATCTGCAGATTTAAAACCAAATCAATTTCTACTTTTCCAAAGAATGTTTCTTAAGTATTGATTTTAGATATTTTACTCAGAATGTATCTCATCTTAAGAACTTTACTTTACTTCAATTTTTGTCGGATATCGTCTATCAGTTAAGCCGTTATCAATACTATCTTAGCTCGAAAATTATTGATTCATTTTAAGTACAATTTGGTGCACTAATGGAATTTAGCAAGCTGGGTATGGACTAGCTTTGAAGGCGGTCGAATCAAAATTGCAACTTTAATATTTAGATTAATATTTCAACTATGTTAACCAATCTACTTGTCATAATATAACCTTTAAGCCTATTTTAATATATAATATATATTTATATATATATATATATATATATATATATATATATATATATATATATATATATAATATTATATAGGTACTGACTTTATATTTTTATTTTTACATTTTTAATAACTGACTTTATCAATTAACTAAAAGTTTCATTGATTTCTCTACTTTATCCGAAATGTCGGAATTCTCTTTAATGAACGCACAACAATGACCCAAGTATCAAGTTATAACCATGTTTATTGAAGAATTCGTTTATTGAATAATATTCGTTAATTCAACGAAATATCCTTTAGAAAAAATCAATGAATGCCGTAAAAAAAAATAATTTTTTTTCCAGTGTATATATATATATATATATATATATATATATATATATATATATATATATATATATATATATATGCGTTCACCATTGGAATTACGAACACTAACATAGTCATTTAATCCAGGAAGCTGCCGACTGATATCCTTACTTTTCAAGAAACTTTCTACCAAAGTAGTTATTTCAAAAGACAGTCCCGTTCTCTGTTGTCTTCCATCTGGAAAACTGCCATGTCCTTCTTCGGTTACTATTTTATTTGCTTTTCAACCATGTATCGTGTGGCCGCGAGCTCGCTCATAATTCTTACTGATGATTAATGCTCCGGTATAAACGAGAGAAGATACAATTTATTTTGATAGCTTCCCTCTCTATGAAATGCTTTTTTAATGTTTTTTAGAAGATTCTTTTCATCCTCATTGTGGTCTAGTTGATGGTCATCGAAAGTTACTGCAACATTTGGAGCTGGAACTTGTAGAACATTTGTGCAAGTTAGCTCTACTATTTTATTAAGCGGCTGTTGCTGATATATAGTTTCTGAAAGTTTCGATATTCTGGCATGTGATCCGCCCAGTTTTAAGCCCGCTTCTGAAAAATTATATTGATACAATATTTTAACGGCTTCTATTGGTGGCGATACTCGTTGATACTCGATGATGAGACAAGTTTTTTTCGTCTAACCTAAATACTTTAATTTGACTGGACATGGACTGGTGGCTGCGCTATCTACATGCCAAAACATTTAGTAATATTCATTTCGCTTATACTTTTATAATTACAGTACTTTCTTGAAAATGTTTATTGAATAATTTAAAAACAGCTAAGGTCTCTCTAAAATGATACCATTATGAACAAAACCTTGGATACAACTGAAAATACCACAGTTTAATGTAACCTCTAAAAATAAAATTATTAATATTTGGAGAAACGACCAATTTTCTAACTGTATAACGGAATAACTGAAGTTCACAAAACTTAACCGTTGCTGAAATATAATGGAATGACCCAATATATATATATATATATATATATATATATATATATATATATATATATGTATATATATATATATATATATATATATATATATATATATCCATATATCACCAAATGCCAAAATCGCTGTGGAAAACTTCCTGCAAACTCTAATTTATGTGATTCTGCCTTAGCCCTTCCCGATTATGTCTCTAGCCAGCTCATCAATCTGCTGCATTAGATTCATACCCATAGTTGTCGATTAACTACTTGCAAACATTAACACAAACAAGTCACCCGGACCGGTGTTGTTTCCTCAATTTTCCTCAAATCTTGTTGCAAATCCCTGTCAAAGCCATACTATCATGTTTGTTCCACAAAACTATGTCTTCTGGCATTTTTCACTCCATCTGGAAAACTGCTAACGTACATCCTATGCTAAAAAAGTACTAAATCGGGCGAATTATTGGAATGATTATCCCACCGCTATCGTCGTGTCGGTGCTTTTCAAAGACCATAATCAATTCCCAGCTAAAGAATATTTGGAAGATAACCATTTAATTTCCTATCGTCAGTTTGGTTTTCGAGGAAAGCGTTCAGCAGCGAATTTCCTTATTCGCCGCAAAATCCAACTGGTGGTGTGTGGCGGACTTTCGTTCCTCATTTTCAGCAACTATCAATTCAATATGATCCTATGATGATGACAGTCCACTTCCCACCACTTAAATTCTTCTTCATCGCGAAACAATATTCTCGCAGAAAGGATGGCTATGAAGGGTCGCGTTACGCGAGATCTCAATTATATTGTTGAACGGGGTGAAGCCCCAAACAAATTCAATCCCAATAAATTTCAATCCTTTGTTTGTTCTGGCCGAACTAATAATTGCTTTTAAGAATCTCGGAAATCTCTGATCCGTGTATATGTATCAATTTTTTGAAGGATCAATTGACAATTTTGCCGAAGCTGGAATAAAGATTCAACTTACCTGGTTCCTTTGAAAATGCCCGTTGTGATGAAATTTTTTCGAAGTGAACGTCGTACCTCTGTCAGCGATTATCCTTTTTTTTGGTTTCCAAAATTGGCTTTATGTATATCAAAGTTCCTAATAGTTCCAGCGGATGTCCATGTTTCCATGGAGTGCAACCATACAAACTTGGCATATGCATCTACAATTATTAAAAATAAATGTTTATTGTTTTCGCGAACTGCACATGGGACCGTATTGGCCAATGTGATAAGTCATTAATGGATACTCCTCTTACGGAATTGAATGGAGAAATCTTTTTTGTTTACAGAACTTTCTCTAAGCCAAAAACCAAGATACAAACATAGAACTTCGGTATTAAATACTTTCGTTGAATCGCTTCCACCATCTTTTTGATTCCGAAATTCCTCCTTTCGTGAAAGGCACTTCCAGTTTCTTACTATAGTAATTAGCTTGAGCGGGAGTAATCACTTTGCTGTAAAAATAGACTGGATGAAACTGAATGTTGTTACTTTTTTTGCATTAGAATCGCTCTAAATTCAATTTTGGACTGTGAAGCTCGGATACTATGTCTGGGCTAAAAATAATCAAAATAGGTTTATCGATTAATATTTTTATCAATTTTTCAAAAGAACTTATCTGTTTCTCCACGAACTCGAATTTTATGTGTTTCTTGAGAATATTAGTTATCGGTATCACTTCTATCGAATATCCCTCGATTTTTTGGTCAATTCCAAAAAAAACTTGTTTGATAGTTTTTGGCATCGGAAATTTCGAAACTGCTACTGCCTTGCTCTCTGATGGTCTCACTATCCCTTCCGAAATAACATGTTTCATATGTACTCAATTCGACGACAAATATATTAACACTTTTCCCACTTAAGCGTTGGTCCATATTCTCTTGGGACATGTAATACCATCTTAAGACTCTCTTTGCCTTCTTCTTCTGTTTGCGATTGGATTATAATGTTGCCCATGTAAATGAATATGTATCCGGTCTCACGAAATAAATGCCAGTGGACTGATTGAACGAGGTTACTTAAAGGGTCAACTTTGGTCTGTAATGCGAATGTAACTTCTCGCTGGGGTGAAGAAAAAATAACTTTTGATTCAATGCTGGCTTCATTTTCTAGCTCATTGTATGCCACAATTTATGTATATTTTCCGAGATTTTATTGTATTGCTGTACTCGTTTTTGTCCATTTACGTTATTTTCCGAAGGCAGCATTGGCTTTATGCATTTTTGTCGTTAAATTCGTGGTTTTCATTGATTACGCCTATGTTCTTATCAGTTTCATTTTTAATATTATCAACAATTCACAAAAGCCCTTTTAAACATGTGGTAGCACAGGAATTTGTTCGTTGGGAGAAGAATACATCTTTCCATAACCGAGCAATAGCATTTATTGCATGACTTAATGCCATATGTATAGTGGTTTCATCAAATAAATGAAGCTTTGCAGCTGCAAAAACCCGACCTTGTTTTGAAATCGGTGTTATATAAAAGGATGTTTGCTTGGAATTGGATAGCCAAATAATTCCACTAACAGCCAATGCATATAGCTATCAAACAAATATCGATGTAGCAATATTTCTGAATTCATAATAAAATATTAGATTAAACTCATCCCGTATTGCAAGTCGGTAGCCATATATTACTGCATTTTCTGTGACCTAGGGTTTGTAGATGGCTGCCTGATTTTTGATATACTCTATGGTGGTGGAAAATAATGTCCTTATTCCATCTACTATCCTCATAAAGATTGAATAAGTTATTGGATCCAAATTAGGGTCCATGATACTAATTCGTTCAGTTTTATTTTGAGATACAACGGCAACTTGATTTACTCGTTGTGAGTGTACATCGGTGAGAACTAGTATTTTCGGTAATCTCCATTTGCTGAGCACTTGTCAACTAGGGGTCCACTATATACAATTAGGCCAACATCAGTTCTTCATTATCTGTAAGTGCAATGCCCCTGTTCTGTGCTAAACCTTCCCCTGAATTTGAAAGCAGTTAAAAATGGAATGTGTCAAAATAATCGAGCAGTATAACTACTTAAAATTCGCTAGTAGTACTTATTAAAAAGAAGGACGGGTTGACACAGGTCTGTGTTTATTATACTGGAAGCTCAACGATCTGAGTAAAAAGTACTGTTACTCACTGCAATGAATTTATGACCCGATGGATACACTTTATGAAGCTAACGTCTTCAGTTTATTGAATCTCAAAAGCGCTAATTAGCAATTCATGCAAAAGATAAAGAGAAGTCGGTCTTTGCTGCTAAGAGAGAGTTGTAGCAGTTTCAATAATAATGCTCTTTGAACTGTATAACGCCCCTAGTACATTTCAACGATTAATTAGGATGCCTTCTACGAAACTTTAATTAACATAACTGCGCGATTATCTGGATGACATTATCAAATTAGGACATACCCTAAAAATACTTAATGTTACCATATTACAGTTAACAACACCAACATAGCTTTTTCAAGAAAGGGGTAACCTACCGGCGTCATAAAGTATCGAATAAACCAGTACAAACTGATCCTAAGAAGCTAGTAGCCGTAGAAGAGTGTCCCCTATTAAAGAATGTCAATGAGCTGATGAGTTTTATAGGACTATGCCTGTACTATCGGCGATAGTACCTGAAATAGCAAGACTTCATTCTTCGGATAGACTATGCTGCACTTAAATAACTAATGTACATCAAGGAGCCAGATGGCCAAATTGCAAGATGAACAATTACCTAGTCGTTTAAAACCGAACATAGGAGAGGGTTATTACACAACAATACCGATGGTATCTCAAGAAGGCCGGCCTTATTAGAATCAGACAAAATGAGAAGAGTTAAACTGCAACAACAACACGTGGATCAGAATCAACGTAGACGAGTGCTGGACAAAAATAGTCGACTACTCGTATGTAAATCGGTAAAAGAATCAAGAAAGCTCAGACATAGTTGTAAATGCCTGAGTGTTCGTAACACACCTATATAAAAATACGTTATATTGCAAATTATTCACTCACTGTATTTCTGTCTTTATATATAGTTTAGGTTGCATGTTCAGGCATATTGGATATTTTTCCAGAAACGTCCATTTTATATCGATTTATACTTTCTTTATTCCTCCACACACACACACACACACACAAACACAGTCACAATCTCTCCCATCAATCTTTTACGATATAGTAAAACACCCAATGAAAAATCAGTTTTACTTTTGTTTTTTCAAAATAACTCAAGTAGAAATCCTGTCAAAGTTATATTATGGTATAAAAGAAAATTATTTTCATTTTCTCATTTATGTACATCGGTATGTATGAACGGTTCGGAATGTAAACGGAACACAACACACAAATGAAAAACTAAACAAATGAAAGTTGAAATATTTTTATTGCAATTTTTTTTTTGCGCCGAAACTGTCATAGAATTTTTTTTTTGTTTTGTTTTGTTTCTGTTCAACAATTTTCATGTAACTGTTACTTTTTGTTGCTTTACTTTCCACTTGGATGTGCGCTATCATCCTAGATAATTTCGAAATGATTAGGTTAACTTTTGTTTTTGTTCTATTGTTTTTGTTTTTTTATGTGACTGTTGTTGTTGTTGTTGTTGTTGTTGTTGTGGGTTCTTCAATATGCTTAGAATTTAAATTAACTCATTAAAGCGGAGAGGAAGAGGGTGAGGGCTGACTTAATTGTTTGATAATATGCTTCATTTTATATTATTGTTGTTGTTTGGTTTAATTCTCAAAAAAAAAATAAAATTTGTTTTGTTTTGGCAAACACAAACCAAAAAAATTTATGTAAATTATATTTTAATGTTCATTATCCTTGTTCAAAGAGTGTTCCATTTTGAATTTAACTTTTGTGAATTTAATCGTTACGCAGTTTAACTTTTCACTACCGTTATTTAATTGATGGAAAAATTTCTTTTCTCAAATGGATGTGTTTACCCACCGTTTAATTTGGACACTCTTTAAAGTGTTTTAAATATATTTGTTTTTATATATAGATGCGATATATACGCCAGGAATGTACCGAATATGTCCCCAAACAATTTAACTTTTTAACAATAAATTTCCGTATGCTAATAATACACTTGGCACTATGCATATATGTACATCATGTAATATACATATATTGACGACAATTACAGCATATAAACAAAGTTGAAGCAGACATAAATATTTGAAAATAAAACAACAACATTTTAATCGGGCTACATACATATACTTACTCGTATAATTAAATTCGTAAAACTGGCTGGTATATTACGCTACATATATAAATGTGGTAGAACCCTCGACAGAGCAAATCAAACTTTTTATTACCCGTAATTAATTGTTGGTGTATATATCGAAAAAAATTATGACATTTTTAAGGATCATAAATATTAATAGCGTTCTCGTGATTACATCATGTATGTCATTATATCAGTATATATATATATATATATATATTGTTGTGCATTGCGACTTGGATTACCAGCCATTAAACAAAATAATGTCGGTATACGAGGATATTGTGGTTTGAAATCACAAAGGAACATTTTTAAGTTTTTCTCGTGACAAATAAAATTAATGTGTTCATTGAGTGGCAATCTGTTGCGTAAATTTGTGCGTTGGAAAACGAAATACTTGTGAGGTTTAGTTTAAAAAAACTTAATTGTTTGTAAATATTTATCTGAAACACACTTAGATTCACACGACATACATACCACTTTGTGAATCAATCAAATTTAATGATTAGCATCTATTAACTTTAACAAAATGTTACATGCAATACCACACCTAATATTATACAAAGTTTTGACCATAATTTATTTAAAATAATAAAGCTTATGTACAGGGTAGGCCAAATATTTTTGTTCTACATATTACATATTACCAAATAAATAAATTTAAACTTGAACAATGTACCTATAAGTTTGTAATATTTGTTTTTTTTTTCAGTTATATTCAAGGTAAGACCTCTACTTTAGAGGCTTCCAACTTTCCTTATCCATTTCAACGACATCCTTGTTATATATCACTTGCTGATTTCTTTAGTGTTGGATGTTTATTCATCATGATTGTGTTGATCAAAGTGCTTTTTTATTTCGGCCGTTTCATATTGGTTCCATGTTTGTCAACTGCTTCCGCTTTTTTTATTCATTTTTCATTTGTTTTTTGGGAAGTTTTTCGTTTGTTTTATCATAGTTTTCTGTGACAAATTAACCAAGTGTTTTGCTTGTCTTGTATTATGTTAATGCAACAGGTTTGTGATCGGTGTATATTGTGAATTCTTTTATTTAAAACCCTTATTGAAACCATCCTGCGAGCTACTGATGTAGCGAAAAATGTCCAAAGATCTGAAAGGTTGTCCATTACATATTTACCCAATTGTCTTTGGATTTTGTTCCTTGCATCATAAAGTTTTTTGGTGTAGAACCCCCGCAATTATTATACTGCATCCATTGTGATTTTAAGCTTATTGGATGCGCTATAATAGCGCTATATTTGCTAAATTTCATTTCACTGCCATAACTGTGTCTTGGTATTAATTTGGCTAAAAAAAAATTCTCGAGGTCCTAGCGAGTTTTCTAGCGAAAGATACCACCCGTTGTGATAGTGTGACTATAAGGATTAAGGAACTATATTAATGTCGCTTTGTATATACAATAGTTTAAGAAGTCTTAATATGAACACCAAGTGAAGTTTGTGTTGTTCCTCAGTTTGAATGCCACAACTATCTCGTCAATGTAAACCAATACGTAATTAAGGTGTCTAACAATTTAATTCATTAAGCGTTGAAACATGCGTAGGTGACGATTCACAGGCCAAATATTTGAATTACAGTTCAAATATTCTTTAAGCAGAGTGCTATAGCTACTGGCGACTGAGGAAACTAAAGAAATTGGCGCAAATAAGCAAACGGTTTATCGATGCTAATACAAAAGGGTATAGGTGGAATGTGGATGAATTTTTAGGTCCGATATTCACTAATTTCGTTCCTATAAAGTTTTTATTACTATGCCATTCGCAACCGCTCACACTAGGTCGGTTAATTTCGAAAAAAAAAATTATTGGTTTGCGCAATTGTTTACCAGTATCACCAAAAGATTGGCGCCCATGTCATCTAGGAATGTTAAGCGGTTCTTTGTGTCGTATAGGAATGGGCGGTATGATAATGAAGAGGGGCTCGTGCTCACTTCAACCCACATGTTTACCATTTTTTTGAGACCAAAAGTTATGCTCTACAAAATGGTTATTGAACAGTTTTCGTGCATCTTGATTGTACAAATAGCATGGTTTTCGGTAGCTATAATCACATAATCTTGTCTATTTGGTCTGTAGTAGTTATGGCTTCTTGAGCACGAATAGTTCAAGTATCTCGATCTCAGAAATGGTAATATTATAGAGCCAGCTATGACTGATACAATTAACTTCTTAAGCCTAGAGTAATTTTCTATGATGTGGACAGCTTAGGACTTTAAAGACGCTATCTTGACCTAAAACAAAGATAATAGTAATTCAAGAAAATGAACTTAAGCTTAGCTTTACTACTGGGCCCAGAAACCCAAAGCCGCTCATTGAGTAATTGAGAAGTTGCCAAATGCACGCAATACCCTACTGTAAAAACGCCGTGCATTTATTCTTCTTGTCTTCATGCTGATATTGAATATATCAGAGTATGAAGTGCTTCAAGTGCCAAACATTTTCAAATGCTAGGAACCTTAAATGGTTAAAGGTAGAGTTGGCAGACCGGCGACATCAACAAGAGTTACCACTGGAGATGGTGACCAGAACCTTTAACTAGGGCCTAGAGGTACTTAGAATCTCACATTTTTGCGACTCACATTGTGTTTGTGTTGAAGTAAGTTTGGCTCTGGGTAGTTTGACTTCCAATCATCGCAACATGACTTAAATGCTAAGCCGAAACTTTGGCATAATAAAGACACAAACGATCGAGAAAACTACGTGATAGAGCTGATTGCTAGAAAATGCTTCTTTGTTCTAGATTAGGTCAGTCAAGCACCTTTTGCTACAATGATGAATCAAAAATTAATGCCACAATGGTGAGTGAAGGGTTTGTAAGAAAAAGTACCAATTGATGGGCAAAAAGTAACGAACAACTTGGCAAAGTCGATCAGAAAACATGGCCAGTACATCTAAAAGGATGTGGAATAATAGAACATCGAGGAATGGTGTTTACAAGAAATGCATAAACCACAAAAACGTGCTCACAAAAGTAAGCTACCTTAATAAACAAATCAGTTAACCACAAAAAGAACAACAGTTGAGAGTGCACAAGAGTGCGCAAAATATATCAAAAAGAGAAGGAAACTACATCAAAACTGCAAAAGAAATGCAGCTTTGTAGCATGCCGTAATGAATACTGCTGCGTTGTGAATAGAACAAGCAAGATTTGTCTTAAGTGGTACATTAAAGAGCATAAAAATGTAAAATCATTGGGTGTTGGAAATTTCGTAAATAGAGAAGTTTAGCAATTATCAAAACACGGACGCAATAATATCCATGAAATCAGGCAAAGCATATCCGGCCTTGATAAAATTGAGGTTAAAGTAAAACAAAGAGCTTAGCTTAAAATAAGGACTAGTATCTTATGCTTCTTAAACGACTGTCTAAACAGAAGAGTTTTTCAAAAGTTTGGAAAAAGCGGCAATGTAACTAACATTAAGAAGGGAGGTGAACGAGTTTCCACCCACTCAAAATCATATAAGCTTATCATGCTACTGTCAATATTGGTTAAGTTACTCGAGAAATTGGATAACTGTGGTAGGTTGGTAGGCGTGTCCCAGAGTGAAGGGGATAAAGTACCTAGCAGTTCGGATTCAGAGATAATGGGTCGATTATTTTCGATAATCTGTGAAATGAGCTAAAAAAAATAAATTGTCCAGCAAACCTTTACTCAATTATAAACATCGATTCCTCTGCAGGTTTGCAACTGTATAGTCACTAATTATGGCACTCTATAAGAGAATGTGACCAAATGGTAATCGCAATAGTCTATATACTAGACCCACACTTCCGGAACATCGTCTGCAATAGAAGCAATAGTAGCAATAGTAATGCTTTGTTCTAATAACTCTAGATAAATCAACCAGGAAGTAGCGCAGAGTGCACAATCAACGAAATGATTGATTGGCGCTTTTTTTTATTGCTCCAACTTAAAGATCGTAAAAAATCTGAATAAGGAATGAGATAGTTAAAGATGTAAAATTGCTTGGGATTGATTTGAAAAATGACTGGGTTTCATGTCACTTGTCAAGCAAAATGGTTGCAGAAAGTAGTAAAAAAGTCTTCCTTACTCTAAAACGAGTAGCTATTTATGAAGCTAATGCGAGACTATGTATAAACTTTGGACTATAGCGACTGGCACTCTGCCATTAATGCAGTACTTTCGTATTTAATGTGACCATCTAGTACCCACCCACCATAGTGGGTCGTGACCTATTAATAAGTAAAGTGTTTTGTGACTACGTGTCTCGAACTTTGCGAAAACATAACGTGAATTAAGAATTATAGTATTTAGTTATGTAATTTAGTACCTTTATTTTATGCCATAATATCCATAATTTATTCTAGTGCAATCATTGTCATTGTAAGACAATAATTGCGTTTTGACTTCTTCTTTTTACTTTTAGATTCGACCAGAGACGGTCATTATAATTATACATTAACTCAGATTGTAATTACATAATTGAATCATATCACACACTACTGTATACAGTGAGATTATATAAATATACATAAACATACTAATGTACATTGCAAATATACGGATTATACATTTTGTTATCCATGTGCTCATATAACATAAATGTACTAAACAGTGGCCGTTTTTCTCCCTAACTTTCGTATTTAATGTGACCATCTATAATGTGACATGTTCCTAACAACTACTTAGCAGGAACTTCTTATAAGAAGTTTGCTGCACAAAATTTTAACCTGGCTACTGAGTTTCTTGAATGGTGGAACTTTGAACTTAACGCGACTAGCAAACAACAAATATACTTATCGGGCCCAACTTAGTATTGCAGATAAACTACGGTACCGTAAGTTCGTTAATTTTGTAAAATTAGGCATTATCTGATTTACTGTTTCCGGTAATTCTTTATCACAGTCCACATCCGTGCACGCTGCCCTCTGAAAATAATATTCGTTTTGTTTATGATTGAGGTAAAAAATTTATTCGATATGAAAAGTTATCCAATTTCAAACCCACCTTCAATTCAATGGTTTTCGTTTTATTTGCTGCACTGGCCATTATGTTAAGGCTTTTTCAATTGCTCTCCAGTCTATAATTTGACCCCGAGCCAAGATATGTCGATATATCTTCTTAAGTTGAAACTGCTATTTTATTCATGAGGAAATGTCGTGTAGGCTGTACTGATTTAAGGATTCCGTGGTGGGGATGATAATTTGGAATCTCTTTATTTGTTTCGTTAGTTTTGCTTTTGTGTCCTGTAATTAGACAGAACTCATGAACTCTATATACGCATGCTTAAATATTTGGTATTGTTGAAACTTTCGCTCTATTGCCCTTTGTCGGCTTAATGCTACGTTTAATGAGTTTCCAAAATCACTTTAACTCGATCCCCATCCGATCTTACTCTGTGTTAATTTTTTTTTTTTTTTTTTTTTTTTTTGTTTTTTAGTTTTTTGTGGTCAGACAATTATTGTCCATATGACCTACTGTTTATCTTTCCAATTTCGCTTACAGTTTCTTCTCAGGGGAAGGTCTGAAGCATTGGTTTCTGTGTTAATTACTTGATCAGTCAATGTTGATGTTCAATGTTTCTTTTAAATTTTTTTCCTCTCGACTACCTAGTTGATCCCAGGTGGTCCTAAACCAAAGATTATTTCGACAGCGATTATGTTTTGCTCGTGCTTGTCCAATCTCCAAGCGCCTCATCCGATATAACGAAACCAATATTTTGCAAATACTGCAAATGTCGTTGCCCGTTTAATATTAGGTTGATCCATAAAAAATCCGCTTTAATTTCCTGGAGGCTTCTAAATAATTAGTTTCAATATATGTCTTGATAAGTCTAATATCGATCGACTGCGACATTTTATTATTCATACCAGTTTTGGCTGTATTCTTTGACTCATCCCAAGTTTCTACCAGTCTCCTTTTTAAGAATGAGAACAAAAATTGCGGCAAAATTACTTTTAAACGTTCTAGTTTGGATTAGAATCGATCTATGTCACATTTGTTTTCCCAGACACAAAAAGTCAAAACCACATGTAAAAGTGTTACGATTGTGTTGACTGATACCTTTATCAAGAGCTTTTGACAATTTTCCCAAATTATTTATATCATGAAAAATCGGACTGTGGTATCGTTACGCAAATTTATGCACTTTTAAATCAATTGTAATGTATGGTTTAGTTTGTTCGGTTTGGGGACAACTTTTCAAATATAGAAGAGCTCTACATAACGCAAAAACGGATTGTTAAATTAATTTACAATCCCCGAAAATAACACCTACTTTTCCAGTTCCAGTTTTCAAAAGCTTTAACTGTTGTTGTTACGGTATCTTTATGTCTTCAAAATATTGAAATAATTTAGCATTCGCTGTAATAGGTAACCTTAGTTACGATATTGAGAATTAATTCTAATTTAAAATTTGTATGTCAACTTAATTCGTCTAAGTGTTGTATCGCATTGCTTTTATTTGAAAAATGCCGAAAGGCAAATTCATTCCCATATTCACTGCCTTCAAAACGTTCAATTAGCTTGTGAAATTAGATGATGCGCCTAACAAATAAAATAAAACCATAAAAAATTTACATATTTAATGTTGTTGTTTTTTTTTATGTACTCGCAAATTTATTTAAAGTCACCAAGTATATGGCGTATATCGAATTCGGTTAGAAGAATTATGGAAATAAAAAGTTTCAAGCGTGTTATTGCCAACCCACGTGCAGTAAAAATAAATTCAAATTTTCTACTTTGTGTTTCATCAATGTACCAAGAATATCGTCTAGAAATTTTATCAAATAGAATTATGGCGTATGCATGTTGAGTGTATTGTTTGTGCTTGAAAGCACAATTACATTGTTTCGTAATATTGCACAAATATATTACAATTTAAAACAAAAAAAATTGTCAATAACGCTATCCATAATCTATAATTCACGACTCATCGATTTCTCAACTCATAAATACATAAATGTATTCATAAAAAAGCTTTAAAAAGCTACAATAACAAAAAATATTAATAATTTAGTCACCAATGCGACGACTATGACGACGACACGCCATTAATATGTTAATATTAACATAAAAATAATTATTTTTTATGTATATGTACATTATAAATATTATTATCGTGACATGATAAGAGAAATTACCTTACACACACGCACACATTCAAACACACGCGCGCGCAAAAATTCTTTTAAATTGTATTAATTTATGTTGACTTTAATTTTACAATATATTCGGCGGAAAACTAACAAACTGAAATCTACCAAAAGGATAATCAATTAATATTTTTTTGTGAGTTGGGGAGGGGAGGGTGATTATTTAATTATAGTATATGACACTTATGGAGTGCGAATATTCAATTTTTGAACATTTTTGCCACCCATTTAATAGTTGATATCCTACATAATCGAAAAAGCTCAAATTGCCATCCATCTCAAGATTAATTAAAAAAAAAAAACACAAAAATTGGAAAATATTTATAACATCCTACATTTGACATAATTAATTTTATTATTATTACATTTAATTAGACAATTAATTTAACATATAATTTAAACTCTGTTTAACATTTATTTTTATGTTGGGTGTGTGTGTGTGTGTGTGTACATATTTTGTATGATACTAAAGCACCGAATGGAACTTTTTAATTAGAATTTTATTTATGAAATAATTGTTGAACCAACATTAATTTATTGATTGTTGATGTTCGTTTATTTATTTTATGACTTTGTTGACCTTATACATAAATACATTTTTTATTATGGTTTAATGTGTAGATTTATGGTGTTTGATTTTAATGTTGATTTTTATTATACAGTGCATTAGGTAAAATTGTTAGTGTCACGTTTGGACATCGTCAAAAATGTCAAAAAAGGCGCCATTTTAAGGCTTTATATTAGCCAGTAAAAATTGTCGGTTAAAAATCTTTGCTTCTGAGAAATCCGATAGCCAAAAAGCGGAGAATATGTGGATCAAGACTACATATTGCTTTACAGTAAAACAGGCAACCTTGGTGTATTCATATCACAGCACGACATTAGATTAGTAATTGATAATAATTATATAATTAATGTGATGTAATTATCGTGATGTCGGAATTGATATATTGGAATATTGAAAATTACCAGACTCAATACCGTCCTGAATACTGACGTCTAATACTGAAATTATTTGTCTTATAAAGTTTTCGGTTTTAGCGGTCTATTTCTATCGGTTTCGATTCTGTACTAGTTTTTCAGTTTGTTCTAGAAAGCCTAAGGAAACTAAATATTTGGCGCCTGCCAAGTGGCCGCTCTTCTTTTCAGACATCGCTGCATCATCCATTTAAAATCGGCTCGCAGAACGTGACGGTTCCATGGTATTCGCTGTTTTTTTACTGCATGAATGGCATCAGGAATTTTCATGAAATTTCTTCACTTTGCGATGTTTTGGGCGATGCGAAAAGGTGTATCACTACACATGCATTGATTGAAATTTCGACTAGTATAAGTCATTGTTCAGGGATTGTGCTTATGCTAGATTTGTTTGTGCTGAATACCATAATCATGTGGAGGATACCATATATGAAGAGTTCAATAAAATAAACAAATTCATTGCAGAACTAAAACAGCATTTATGTGCAAATAATTCGCAGCTTAATAAGCAACTAATGGATATTAAAACCCATGTTGAAGAAATCCATAATAAACCTGCTAAGCCAACAACTTTTGCTTCAGTTGTAATAACCAATCCTACTAAATTAGTTCTGTTACAGCCAAAGAAACCAGAAGAGAGTAAAAAAACCAAAGAAAATATCGTAAGCCAGATTGATCCGAAAATTGCTACAGATAAATTAGGAACTCAATATGAGATTAAATTACCTGCAGAACTCAAAGCTAGAGTGAAGATATTAGGAATGTCGGAACAACTAGAAAGTGATGAAATAATATCAGCGTTGAAGCAACAAAATTTGTTTTTGGCTAATACCGAAATAAAAGTAGTAACATAACCTATCGAAGAAGACATACACATAAAGTAGATACCATCATTGAAGTTGATGCCACTTTTTATAAGAAAATAATTGAGGCTGGAAAGCTAAATATAAATTTTGATAGATGCCATGTAGTAGAGTCGATTGGCTTAACAAGATGTTACAAATGTAATGGTTATTCACATCATGGTGATAAGTGTATTAGTAAGATACCATGCCCAAAATATACTGGAGAGCACAAATATATTGAATGTAACAGCACAAAAACCAAATGTAGCAACTGCGTTGAAACAAATAAAAAGTTATGCTACATGAGATAGTACTTGCACGATATATCAACGCAAACTTAAAATACTAAGAAACCAAATCAATTATCAATAGCACTTTCGCAAACAAGATGCACTATACACCAATATCCGAAGTCTATCATCAAATTTCATAGAATTACAAGAAATTGTATCCAGTTATAAACCAGCCTTAGTATTACTCAGTGAAACCAGAACAACTGAAGAAATTAATCGATTTTGAATTTCATATTGATAACTATAAATATATACGCTGCGATTCGGATAGTCGATATACAGGTGGAGTTGCTATGTATATTATAAATTTGACGAATGGATGGAAAATATCATAAACCAAAACAAAAATAATTTTATATTCGGGGATTTTAATATTGATGTCAAATCCAATGAATATTACAGTGTAAAATTTCAGAATTTGATAAGAGATCATAGACTAATGCAGGTGGTTAATGAATATAATAGAATTACAGCAACCAGTAAAAATTTAATAGATTTAGTAATAACTAATTCTAAAAATGTGAAATGCGAAATAGTTTAAGAGCAGCAAATAAGTGACCATTATAATATGTTAAGCGTTAATTTAAATTATGGGAAGACAAAGTCAACATAAAATTGTGAACAGAATTACTTAATTATGCTTTAAATCAACAATTGATGAGATGCCAAGAAGTTAACTTAAACGAAAAAAAGAATGATTTAAACGAAGCAGCTGATAATTTAGTGTTAAAGCTAAACACTTGTGTGAATGAATTAACTTGTATAAAGGTTATTAATAACGAAGGCGATGAGACTCAACACAAACATAACCACACCGATACACATCAACAATATACAAATTGAAGATGTAAATGAATTCGTATACCTTGGTTGCACAGTAACGAAAACAGGTGGAACAGAAGAAGACATACACAAACGTATAAATAAAGCCAGATATACATTCAACATGTTACACAAAGTCTGGAATACCTCTGTCCTGTCGCGCAAGACCAAGATACGAATGTTCAACTCATGTGTGAAATCGGTACTTCTGTATGGGTGTGAGACATGGAAGCATACAGGAAAAATCATACAGAAGCTACAGGTATTCGTAAAAAATGCCTTCGATGAATACTTAAGTGCTTCTGGCCTAACACGATCAGTAACATCAATCTGCATATAACAACATGTCAGTCAGACATTGAGACCGAAATAAAGCGACGAAAATGGAGATGGATTGGCCACACACTGAGGAAGGCATCAAGTGATATAACGAGGATGTCATTAGACTGGAATCCACAAGGAAAAAGAAAGGTTGGAAGGCCAGCAATGACATGGAAGAGAACGATGCTAGCAGAGGCAAAACACCTGGGAAAGTCATGGGCAGAAATAAAAGCAATAGCCCCAAATAGAGTTAGATGGTTCAGGATAGTGGACGCCCTATGCTCCTAAATTGGAGATAAAGGAAAAAAAAAAAAAAAAAAAAAAGGTTATTAATAAAACAAGTAAGCTACCAATTTGAAATTACTGAAGCAAGAAAAACTACGATCTTATGGAATTATGAAAAAAATAAATTCAAAAGCGACCTGGGATAACTACAAAAGAGCCAAAAACATATATAAACAATCTTTAAGGAAGGAGCAGTCTACTTATTTTAAAAACAAATTTGTAGAAAACCAAAACAATTCAAAAGAACTATGGAGAACATTAAAAGCTATGTATAAAACTAAAACCATAACACAGTGGAATATTCAATTTAACAATATAGTATTAACCGACAAATTAGAATTGGCCGAATCTCTAAATAATACGTTTGTATCAAGTGTGATTGACATACATAACAATATTCCGAATATAAAATATTTTAATGTATCGAATACGTATATTTACACAGTTCCATTCTCCTTTCAAATCGTTATGTCTTGACATTACATGTCAAGACATAACCAAAACTACTAATAGTCTGAAGCCAAACGCTGGGATTGATGGTATAAATCGTACTATAATGTTGGATGGTATGAACAATGAAATATTCGCATCAAAATTTACTGATTTAATCAATAAAAGATTAAATGAAGCTAAAATTCCGAGATCATGGAAAATATCAACAGTTATTCCAATTCCGAAAACTTCTAAACCAACCAAACCAGAAAAACTACGTTCGATAAATATGCTACCAACCTATGAAGCTGTGTTAGAACGAGTAGTTAAAACTCAACTAGTAAATCACATTAACAACAACAATCTGGGTTTCGAGAATTCCATTTATGTGAAACTGCGTTTAACTTAATGTTGGATGGTTAGAAATCTGAAATAGATGACAAGAAAGTAGTAATAGCACTCTTTTTAGATTTTAAACGAGCTTTAGAAACAATCGATAGACAAATCTTATTAAACAAATATGGAATCCAAGACACAGAATTTGAATGGCTCAATAATTATCTTCAAGAAAGACAAAAATCGATAACTGTATCTCTAAGCCAATACCAAATAATCTCGGAGTACCATAGGGTTCTACGTTAGGACCATTGCTTTTCATCCTGTACATTAACGATATAGTGGATATTATAAAAAATTGTAAAGTGAATATGTTTGCCGATGATACCTTGATTACGATTGCTGCACCAACCCTTATTGAAGCTATACAAAAAATAAACGAAGATTTGAAAAATCTGAGCAAATGGTTAATGTTCCATAAGTTGTCTCTTAACATTTCTAAATCAAATTACATGGTACTGTCAATAAAAACAAAACTAGAATGTAATCAAAATATATTAATTGATCATGAAGTCATTGAACGTGTAAAACAATATAAATACCTTGGTGTTATCATAGATGAAAATTTAAATTTTAACGATCATTTGGATTATATTGCTAAAAAAATGAATAAAAAGCTGGGCCTTTTTAATAGACTTAAGGATAAAATGCCACGGGAGACAAAAATAATATATTTCAAATCACTTGTTGCACCGCATATTGATTATTGTTCATCAGTGTTATTCATAATGAATCAATCACAACTATATCGTCTCCAAAAATTACAGAATAAATTTATGCGAGGTATTTTAAGAGCAGAAAATAGGACACATATAAGTGAAATGCTTGAAGTATTAGGGTGGAAGTCTATAAACCAAAGAATACATTACAATATCTTGAAGTTAATGTTTCGCCTTGAAAACGGAGATCTACCTAAATACCTAGCCTCAATGTTATATTCTAATAGAGAAGTCCACAACTATAATACCAGAAACACTCATTATAAATTACCAATGTACAGTAAATCTTTTTCACAGCGATCATTAGGGTATAATGGCGTAAAATTGTATAATTCGCTGAGCAATTTCTACACATTGGGCGAATTACGCGAATTAAAATGCAATCATTTTGTACGACTATTGAGTGTATTCATTAAAAAAAAACATTAGTATTTAGTAAATAATATGTATTAAGAAAAATAATTATGCTCTTTTTAATTAATTCAAAAATACTATAATAAAAAAAAAGTCTATATTGAAAAATAAATAAATAAATAAATAAAACGATGTTTAATGTAACCAAAACTAACGTTACACAACAAATATCATTCACATTGTCACTCACAATAACTTCTAAAATAACATGAGTAGCAAAGATTTTATGGAGGGCTTGTGTGGTCAAAGCAGCAAAATAAATTCTCGATCATGGTTAAGATGTCTCCTTTTACGGGTGTAGGAGGACCTGTCCTACTTTTAGATGAGCTAATTGGCACTTTAGTTTAGGCAACCAGAAATAGCCCTTACCCAACGCATCGTCAAAACATCTGGTTTAACACTCGTTGCATTCTATACTGGCTCCAGAATTACCGCAGTCGCACTAAGTTATTTAATTGCTCCTTGACCGCGCTTCCCTTGCCGGCAAGAATCTTCCTTGCTGGTAAACGTATCTTTAAGTTATTCGGATCCACTTAAAGACTGGCAGGAGGTCCACAGTAGGACAAGAAACCATCGTTCGATATGACGTGAATCCCTTAAATGGAATTCGTAACAGCGTAAACCGATAGACAATAAGACCAATTCTTCTACTTTCGGTAGTAATGTATAACAGTAAACAGGACATCCAAAAATGTCAATTATGTTGAAAATGGACCAGTTTAAAATTTTATTTATGAAGAGGCGGTAGTGTTTGGAAAATTGATTTGAATTTTTTGTTTCGGACAAGATTTCTTTTCTCTTTGTAGTTTACAGATTTACAGATAACCTAAAAATGATAAATTATGATGACACATTTTAGCTAGCCCTATGAGACCGTGAAATTTAAATTCAAGCTCAGTTTAATAGGACAAAAATATACCTAGAATATTATCAGATTTTCGATAAGATCGATATTAAAAACTATTTTCAAATACAAAATATTATATGTTGCTCAATTTATAATTGCCATATGTTGCTCAATTAGAGAATACTATGTTGGTTCTAAACTTCATAAAAATGAGTATTAATTGAAATTATTTTACTGTATTATTTGATACATACAATTTAACAAAATGAGCTAAAAATTTAGCAAACAAATGGTTCTAAAATCAAATGTAACAAAACTGAATAAGTAGCTATAATTAGTTATATTTTTTGGTAGTTATTTTATTGCTCAACTATATTCGGTAATGTTTAGGAAGAGTAGCTCAGTTTCAGTATGACCAAGTTGTGCCTAGAATGTTTTTGGCTTTTTCCATAAGAACGATAGTGAAAACAAATCCAAAATATAAAATATTATGTTGCTCATTATATATTTGGCATATTTCTCATAGATAATACCATGGCGATTTTGTTTTTTTAAATGAGTTAACATTGAGCAAATAGACGGTACTAAAAATTGTATCTAATAATAAAACTGATTAAATTGCTCAATAAAATTGAAAATAAGACTAAAGATATCCAATGGGCAAGTACTGCGAAACTTTAATTTGGGCTAAGGTCAGATTTATAACTAATGGTAATAACTGTTAAAATCTTCCAATTTTGTCTGTCTTCATTACATTGGTCTTCAACCTTTTGTGATATTAGAAGAGGATATAACATATTTCTAGCTACAAGAGTGAAGCCGACATTACTAAACGTTTGGATGCACCTAAGACTCGCAATATTTTTAAAACTTTTTTGCCAAGAATTGAGCACTAATTGTAAGTGAAAGTGTTATCTGATTAAATCGCGTTGGCAGATCTCGATGCTGTTTAATTTCTAGTCCTCTCGTATTTTATCAAAAACGTGTGCTACATCTAAGAATATATTTAAACATTTTTTTGGCTTTCCAGCACATTTTCAGTTATGTTTGTAAATTTGTGGAGTTGTTTAGTAATCGAATGTTTTTCTCTGGAACCAAATTGGTGAGAAAGAATTATATTTCTTTTTCCACTTTCCTTTGGTGTGGAACTTAGTTAAGTCTGACCACTGCATTGATTATTTGACTTTCGTAATTATTTTTCGGGTAGTGCTTTAACTAGAACATAACCATAGGAAATTTTTTGAGCTTAAATTTTTATTGATTTCAACTTTTAACTCTTGTAAAGATACAAGTGCTTGACTGTCGATTTTATTAACTTCCGTTAGGTTTTAATCTGAAATTTGTAATGGAAGAGGTTGGCATGTATCTCCAAGATATAATATAAATATATCCACCTTTTAGTTTCCGATTTTAGGCCAAGTTTCATCATCACATTTTATGCGTTTTAGAATTTTTTAGCGTTGCTGCTTTTCAAAGAGAAAAATGTTTTGTCTTTTTTTTGCGTTAATAGACAGTAGAACTGACATTTATTGCCAACAAATACGTTTACTGTCAAATTTACCACCATTCCGTTGAAGCCATATATACATATATAAACATTCTTGTCTTGAATCAAATTAAAAAACGATTAATTCACTTAAACTTACTTTAAGTTTTCATTTAAACTTCTTCCATTGCTTTAAACAAAAAAAAAATTCAATTGTTGTTATTACTCTTGTGTTGTGTTTTCCCAAATCAAAAGAGAAATAAATTTTCTTAACAATTGAAAAGATTTTTATACGAGCATATTGTAGGTATTGTTATTATCCTTCCTCAGTACGTAAAAATAAAATTAAAATTGACATTAAGATGAATTAAAGGTGAACGAGTTTTACATTATTAAGGAGTATGGCAAGGCAAACACATGATATGAACAGTAGTTATGTGTTGGTATTGTTTAAGTTAAAGTTGAAGTCAAAAAGTTTTTCTTAGTTTGGTTTAAGAAGTGAAAACTATTTGAACAATGTATACGTAGAGGAAAAAAGAAGTAGAAGAAATTTAAGAATAAAAAAAACTTTTCCAATTTTCCTATCGTGACAAATTTTTTTGTTTCTTTTTCACCCAACTACTCTCTCATCATTTTGTTTAAAGTATCGCATCTAGTAATTTGAAGAAATATAACCCAGTTATATTTTTTAGTCTCTAAGATTTATAAACGTCTTGTTCTTAACTTTTCAATTTTGACGGTTTCTTCGATCGGATATACAACTTTTTTTTTGATATGTTGTTTCCATTTTAACTTCAAGAATTAAGCCTTCATATATGGATAGTTCTTATATCCAGTTAATTTTTTTATTAGTGCTTTTAACATGAGTGGATTTTTCTTTATTTAGCATAATACGCCATTTTCTGCAATTACTTCCAATGTTTGTAGTCGTCTGCAATGTTTTCTGGTTGGCTTTTCTACATTAGATCCTATTGCTAGAATTGCTTCCTTAGGGAACCCTTTTTTCCATAAAGAAGTTTTCGTACTCCTGTCTCTGAAAGTACTTTCACTATTTAACTTAGAATTAAATCATAGCCTAGTCATTTTTTTGTACTTAGGTTATGATTAATTGCGCCTTTCAACTTTCGTAGTGTTACAGGTATTTTTTCTCTATATTCAGCGGAAACAATTTGAAGGTCATCCGCATACCGCTGATGGTCCAACAATTTAAAACTGATAAAATAAACAGCAAAAATATTGATGAATATAGAAAAATGAACTGGTTTTAAGACCAACCCCTGTAGTACTCCAGACTAAACAGGTTACCGGTTAAAGATACTGTATCAGTATTACCTTTTTGTGTACAATTGTTACAACAACAAAATATCAAGCCACGAGTGTGCATGCTGTGGCATAAAAATAATAACAATTCTGAAGTTTTTTTACACTAATAATTGATGGCTAACATAATCAAAAGCATGAGTGACCTCCAATTTAGTATAAATTGCTGTTTAAATTAAATGCTTTCAAAGATATCCTACCATTTGCTTTCTTATCTCATGCTAAAAAATTGTAGATAATACAGGCAGAATACTGATAGGTTTATAATCGGAGGCATATATTATACTGGTACTACTACTTTACTAATTGATACTTTACTTAAAAATTTTCCAGGCTAAAGGGTACGAGAATTAGTAAGCATAGTAAAAACTGAGTGAGATTCCATCCAAACCTACAGCCTAAGACTTCACATATTTAAAGACAGATATAAGTTTAGCCATATCAATATTCCTGAATGCGAATTTGCTTGGCATTATAAATGATCCATCGTCAGCATCGTCATTATTTGGTGACATATTAAAACCATTGTGGTTAATCATCACTTGGGTATATTTCTATCGAAGCATGATGGACTTTTGAAATTATTTACCGGAATAAACAATTCAAACAACTTCGTATGATCATTTCATGTATAATAAACCAATTTTAGCGTCCACAGATGCAGCCTGCTCTAGGGCATTCCACGGCAAATTAATCGCATTTGCTTCTAGACTATCATTATCAATATTACCCTAATCGTAAAACTGGTGGTTCGACACACTATGATTCGCAATGAAAGTTTTTTACAAACCCAACAGATAATTCAGTCTAAAATTCAACTCCACTAGCATAATCTCCAAATTAATCTGAACCGACTAAAAAATCAACTGAGTCGTTAATTCCATGTCGAGACTGGTTACTATTTCGAGATTTATCGCTTTCACTGCTATACATACAAAAAGTGCAATGTGCGTTTTAGAATATACAGTGTATCGCGTAATTTATTTAGGTTGGTCCTTCATAATATAGAAGACACAGTATTGAAAAAAGGTCGGTGTTGTTTGACTCGTTCGACTGGGATGCAGACATTGCGCTTTCAGGTCCGCCACATGATGCCATCACTAATCTGCATAAAAAAAATGACATTTAAGCCAACTATATATGTGCTCATATTTTTTTGAATCGCTTGCGGTCAAATCTCAACATGTTGCCAACAATTAGGAACCTGAATGCACTCGAATATCGGTCAACCATGCCAACACTACAACAGAATCACACCATACTATGCATTCAACTTGTTCATTGTTAAATAATTGACCTTTGATAGCCTCGATCACCTTCGCTAGAAGGCCATAGAATAAAAACTTGTTTTAATGGTGCTATCTTTCCTTTTGCACATATGATATTGGTACTGATCTCCCTTTGATCATTAACAGCTCGTACGTAGATGACGCATCAATACGCCGTTTCTGATGAGTCCTGAAAATGCAACTTTGGCTTGACAAATTTGTAATAGTATCGTATGGAAGAATCTCGATGGTTACGGGAGATAACCACATAGGCTCGGAATATTGCAGATAATATTTTCCGTTTGCTCCTACTTAGACATATAATCCGTTAATTCGACGTTAAAACCGAATTTATCGTTGCCAGATTTCCACATAACACCTAATATTTTTACGGTTTCATTATCCTCTATCGATTTAGTTATCGTATCGATTTTCTCTTGCAAAAAAGCGTTTTCGTACGAGGTTCTTCGAGGTGTAATCATATACTATCCACCGCCTATTCCTACTTTTCGATGTGGTAGACGCATATAATTCTTGACAGTGCAGATCTTTTTCTCTAATAAATACTGTCGTATTCGATAGTGGTTCTTCAATAGTCCAAAATGTTTTTAGCATATCCTACAGATTATCGATATTGGTGTTAACTGAATTTTTAATTAGTCCATGATGGCATTGCACATAATCATCACCTTTTCTAATCCTGATACGAGTAATTGTTCATGGTCAATGAAATCGAAGAAATGGTTGACTCTAACCAAAATATTAAACGATTGAGGTTGATTAAAATATGGATCAGCCAATTCTATCTCTTACACAGTTTGTCATCGGGTGGTAGTTGTATGTTATCCTAAACTTTAATGTGTGATTTGGTTCTGTGTAGGCTTAGGTAATGTACTAAAGATTATGTTACAAATTAATATTTTGAGCCTGAATCTAATAGTACTCGAGCTTATTTAATCTCTCCACTGTGTGAATGGACATTAAAGATAGAAGTGGATAAAAAAGTAGGAGTAGGTGATAAATATATGGCTTGAACTTCTGGTAATTCTATCATTGATGAATATGTTTGTGATGACTTTACTTGGTTCGTTTTCTTTGTCGTCTCTTGATTAATTAACGCTGTTGACTGACTGGCCCCGTTGCTGGCAGTAGCATGATTGGATCTTGTTGACTGTAGTACGTCACGTTGATCAGATAATGTATGCGTTGAGGGATACAGTTGCATATAGTGTTTTTGACAAATGAGGCACGATGACCACCATAAGTGGTTTCCATCACATTAGTAACAGGACGATTGATTTAGGTACAGCAATTCCACAAGATTTTAGTGCGTCACACCTTTCACTCAAAAAATTCTGTAAAACGATCGATTATTGGATACGTTTATTAATTACACTTCTCGCCCAAAAATTCTTAGTGTCATCATCTTTTTTGTAAGAGTAGATAGATCAACCATGAATCCCTCTAAACTTTTAAAAAAATTGAAGTAGGATAGAAAAATGCAGCTTCGTCGCATTCTTATGTGACAGTAGTCCAAACAATTTCTAATATTTTTCAGAATATATAGCAAAGATCTGAAAATCTAAAAGATTTTCGGTCACTGAATCTTTGGCACGACTATATTGAAAGGTAAAATCTCAAATTATTCGCCAAAGTAAAGTTGGCAGGGCATCCATCAAATGTAAGGCCTATTACTTTCACTTCAATGTCGAAGAAACTTTCGAATTCTAAATAAATTTTCTTTTTGTGGTGCTTTAAGATTTGCTGTTGGAAAGTATCCTAAAGACATTTTCAGGTGTTTATTAAAAAAAAACGACCATAAAACCTAATATTTGCGTAGCATTTGTATCGTGCTCAGTGCCATCTCCAATATCCACGTAGCCATAACATTTTGACCCAACTCTTTCAATCTAAAACAAAAAATTTATAAAAATTCCAGAAAGTGAATTAGAATAATTAAATATTGAACAAAACATAAATCTGGGATCATTAGATATCATAATTTACTAGGTTGACATAAAGTTTATCTCCTTACTGATCCGCCAGTATTTTTAACCAATCAAATTTCTTTTTTGTAAAACCAGGTTCAGCATTTACTTTTTTGTACCATCCACTTATAGTTTTCCAGTGTGGTAACATATTGTCGAACATGTGTCGAACATATTCATTCGACTTCAGATAGTGAAAATTCAAATTTATGATTTTATATGCTATTGAAGTCTTTGTTTTTTTTATTTCGAAAATTTTAACGTCAAAATGGACTGTTTTTTTTTTCAAATTATCATTTTTCTCTTATATTTGATGCTTATTTCAAATTAAACAGGGTGTCAAATACACGAAATGACGTCATCGCAATTCCATCCAAAACACATCTTTGTATTTAGTTATCTAATGATAGATGGCGCTGTAATTTTGTAAATTCAATAGGGCAATTTTTTAGTTACAGTTTTGGTCGCAAAATACGACACCTTGAGGGATAAATATTGAAATGTCATATTTTTATATGGGAAAACATGTTTACCCTAACGTGGGAAAACATAAAAATTATAAAGGGATTTGAGGAAATTAAACTTATCTGATAAGTTTTTTTCGTTATTTAATATATTAATATTAATATTAACTACTTAACTAATATTAATATTAATATTTATTTAATTAATATATTTAAATAAAAATATGTGCTATTTCGTTTTTAGGCCGCAATTCAACAGTAAAATTAACCATTTTTTAGAATAAAGCACATTATGCATGTAAACAAAACATTTGTGGGAGTGATTTCAAAATGCCTTTTTATTAAAAATAAAAAGCTTTTAGATATTTTTGAATCTTCAATCGTCCAATAGTTCAATCGTTTTTCTGTTGGTCCAATGAATTCCACCACCTCTTCCTCGGCTTGTCGTATGAGACCTAAATAAAGGTTAGATCTCTGAGCTGACTACCCGTATCCTTAAAAAACCTCATTGTTTTAGAGATTCACAAAAGAAAATATGGATGCCACCAAAATTGAACTCGATTCCCGCTTATGTTAATGGACACGCAGTTTAGAATCAGTACGTGGCACATGCAGTCGCAAAGAATACCAGGCGCATTTGATGGTACTGTATTAGCCATGAACGAGTATCGCTTGGAACTCGTTGCACTTTCCAGGCAACATGATGGCCCAAAAGTGGAGACCATGTGTTCCAATTTTCTATCAATGTTCTATACATTGCTTTACAGTTTAACAAGGAGGTTTCACCCGAATCGGTCAGTCTTTGAACAAGTTTTTTCGTTAAGGATGGTTCTTTCTAAATATTACGAAACATCTCGTGACGTACAACAGGTGTTCTTCAATTTCCAACAAGCTTATGACTCAATCTATCGAGCTAGCTTATAGTTTGCTTTGCGATGTCTGCGACCACACATTTGAAGCAAAGAAAAGTTTCCGCTACCTCGGGTGCCTTGTGATAATTGTGTGTGAGGGAATATGGTTTATGACGTTTAATAGAAGAATCGTGCGCATGATATAAGGCCTCAAGCGCGACGAAAACGACGCTTAACGAGTTTTATTAAACTACGAGTTTGTCTAAAACAATAAGAAGAACAATCTCAGAATCGAATCCGATGGAGCCAGACTGTTGACTCGGTATGGGTTAGTAATGGACTGTAAAAGCCATATATTATTATTATTAAAAATACATATTTACTATACAAAAAATGTAGAATATAATTAGGGTTGCCAACTCGAGATTTTTATCTTCGGTTATCACAACAATTACTCCGAGTTTTTAAGTTGTAGTAATTTTTTACCAACCCAGCAAAGCATGTCTGCAAAAAGCTAACGTATGGTATAGAAACTTTTGTAAACAAAATATATTCAGAATTTTCGTGTACTACTACAAAAGCTAGAGAACTGAAGGCTTGCTTTGATTTTTTTTAATTTCGAATTTTCGCCAATGGTAAAAAAATGTTTCTACCCGTTGGTTGAGCCACTCAAATGCAATTGATAAAATTATTTTGTGTTATCCTGCAATTAAATTATATTTTATAAACAAAAGGGGCGGTGACCCAGCAAACTTCGATGACGTCATCTGGAAAATTGTGAAACCTAAGAAGAAGCAATCAGCGACGATTGGACAAATCATACCATTCCCGAATTATATTTATACTTAGTTCAACACTTTTTTTAACTATAATGAAGCAAGCGATTTTATATTTTTTTTAGAAAAAATTACCTAACGAGTACAAAATGTAACGGTTAATCTAAAAAATTAGATCAGTCCACGAATAACTGACAATTTTTTTGGAGATAAAATAATAATAATAATTTTAGTCGTATGAAAAAAAATATAATATAATAAAACATAATAATATAGACATTTTAAAATTATCCGGTTATTGCCAAATGGAAAGTTGGCAACCCTGAATACAATAAAATACTGAACCGAATACCTATTAGTCCAACACAATTTTCTATTGAAAAACAATTGCTTCACGTATTTTTTGATTGTCTAATCTAATCGTTGTAGCACAGGTCTAATATACCTAATATAAATACATAATAAGTATATTTATCTGTGGTTGTAGTCTTTCAAAACAAATTATTTTTCATAAATTCAAAATCTCGAAAAAAAAAATATAAATATCCATTAATCTATCAACAACAATACAATTATAAACAGAATGAGCTAGACAATAGAATCTTTAACGGGAAATAAATACGAATTGTGAGCATAATATATGATTATGGTTTATAATTTAAACTGTCATCTATTAATGGGTTGTGAGAACTAAATAATAAAAGATTTAAAAAAATCTTGGCTTAATATTATCACAGACACATAAGTCAAAATCAATTATTTAATTGGTTTAATTACTTTTTTGCAATTATTTCGATTAATACTTAAAAATTTCAAAAAAAATCACAGTGATTAATTTCACATTTTTTTCCTATGCATTTTGATATATTATAGTTATAGTTTTTTGGCTAATAAATTACAATCAAATAGCAGGAATTCTAAGCGGAAAATTTAGAAAACCAACCGTAGTTATTTAAATTAAATCTTAAAGAATATTTTAAAATTTAGTTGGGGCTGAAAAAATCACTAATTTGTACAAAAAGCTACACCAACTACAAGCAATTTTTTCATTTTAATTGTATTTGGCCCCTAAGTAATAACGGTAATTGAAAAAATTGGAAGGGATAGTCACTATACATTTTACATAAAAAAATCAACAGCAATACAGACCAAAGTTGACCCTTTACTCTTTATCGAACTCAAGACCACGGTGTGTTGAAGGCAATACTTTAACCACCACTATTCGGCCGGTGACATTTTACATAATTTCATAATCGGTTAAAAAGTTAAATATTTTAACTATGATAGAAATAAAAATAGATAAAAATAGGTAAAATAAATGACTAGTGAATTTTTTATCTACGGTTGTATGTTACTCAGAACGTTAAAGGAAAATACGATTAACATTTTAAAACACACCGCGACCAATTAAACATTTTGTGGTGAGTAAAAAGTTAAAATTTTAAATTTTACGCGTTTTTATTCCGTTTCGCACACAGACTAAGAATACAACTGATTGTATTAATGAATTTAGGTTTTGCCGCGCATTTGTACAATATGGAAGCACACATTCCACTATAAAAAAAAGTTATATTATACAATTGAAAAGTGATATTTAAATATTTTTTATCTAACAAACCATTCGCACTAATTTTCATTTAAACAAAAAAGTTTTCATTTTTGACGTAACTGCAATACGCAATATTTGTTTTTTTACTATTCGACGGTATTGTTAATTTGTTAAAATTTTGAGATTCTTTAGTAATATCGCTCGTCATGCAATACATAGTTGCAAACTAGGGCATGCATTTTTAAAATGTATAGTACATTATCGTCGAATCCGTTACCTCACACAATTTAAACACACTTTAAAAAGCCTATATCATAAACATTTATTATTGACGTACGCGATGCTGAAATGTTATGCAGTAAACCACCCAAAAATAAGTCAAAAAAAGTTAATCAAAATTAGCGGAAATATCACGTAACGAATTTAGAGTGCACAACAAGCTACATTACATCGAAACCGAATTTATTCAGTTCGCCTATTGACATGGATACACAAATACATTTAATAAAATCTTCATAAAATCCTACCACCCTATATATTATATTGTCAGGAATATTTTTTGATAATTTTCGAACATATTATATACATACATTTTCGAAACAATTCGATAATTCATTGTATTGTGTATCGTTGAATAAGAATATTTCTGCCTCGCACGTATTTACAAAATTATTTCATATATTGGATCTGTTTGGTAAGCATAAATAGAAAATGTGGGAAAAACTTTCTTTCTAACTCTACTTTTCAGACTATGTAGGTATATATAATGATTATGTACGATAATCGGATTTGTTAATAAAATAATATCGTGTTTATCAAACAATAAAAAATAAAAAAATTATTTATAAATTTAGAAGTTTTTTTGCAACAAAATCATCCATATTTAATGGATTTTGGCTAAATCGTAAAATTATAAAACTCACACAGCAGTTTAATACTGAACGTAGAAAAGTTATATGGCTTATCATAATTTTTTGTTTAATTATTTTTTAATTATTATTTGTACCAAAGAGCTACGTTCGTAAAATGTTAACTTCTATCCCTAATCAAAAATTTCGGTCAAACTTTGGGGCTTGTTTTAAGTTTATTACATTCTTCCAATGAGATGTTCACTTGAACCTTCAATTTTACTCGATTCTGCTATGTATGCAGATTTTATGTGAATATATCGACGCCAAAAATGGCGAAAATAATTAACATTGTTATTAAACGACACATTTGACGATGTCTGCTGTCGCGTCTGAATTATCTTTTACTTTAACTATATGGTATTGGACTGTATTTTCACTAAAAATTCAATAATTGTTTCTTTTAATAATTGAAAATGCTTCTCTTCAGGTTAACTAGCCAAACAAAACTGACTCAATCCACCGTTTTATTTTTTAACAGAGGGAATGAGATTTTTATTACATACATAAAGTTTCTCTTGTACATTATTTGACATATAACAAAACCTTGTTTTTATAAAAGTTTTTAGTACTAATTATTTTAATATTTCCATAAGCACCACCACTCCATTCTCCGCGCCTTGGAAAGGTTAAGTCTTTACCAACTATTAATTCAAAATTTATTCACAACTTAAACCACTAAGATAATAATTATCAATGCCAATTTTATAAATTCTAGTTTAGTTATTCAATTAACTGGTAGATTACACACCTTTGTTAGCGCCGCTTTTCACTTTGCCATTTGGTGTTCTGAGTACTACCACTCGAATTCTAATGTCGCGTCCTGAAATTGTCTTTTCCACTACATTTCAGCTTAGTATATTGTCTTCATAAATTAAGACGAGGTCATCTATTTTTAAATTGTCACGTTCGAATTTCTTTTTTGTTGTAAACTCTGCAAATATTCTCTTAAAAATGTTTTCCGGAAATGCTGATCCAACTGAGTTTTTTGTTTCTAATACATATTGTTGAGTGAGTATACCATTCTGCCACAGTATTTGTATACTTTTATCACAATATAATTATTTTTTTTTTTAATTTTATAAAAACGAAATAAGGAACCTTGTTTTAATAACTTCTTGTTTTATATATAAAAATAAAAACTATTTCAGAAAAGAAGTAAAACTTTCTTTAATGTGATAATAAAAATTTTTATATTAATTTTTTATCCAAATTTTTTCTAAAAAGAAAACAATTTTCAAAAAATGTATATATAAATTAATCATTTTTTATTTTAACTCAGGTATTAATTTCGAGGATCACTATCCTCTTCATCAGCCTGTACTACTTTGAAACCGAATTTACCTTACCCATCTTCTTATATACTTTTTTCAGGTATGATTTTGGCTCCGCCCCCTTGTACCTGAATGTTTATTATGTCCTTGTTATTTCTGTTTTTTTGTAAATCTCGTAATCTTCCAGTGTTGTCATCATGCTACCTTTTTTACATTTATGCAATACTTTCTGATTTTTGTTAATGCCTGTGTATTTGTGGTTGTCAGTCTTGTGTTGTGCATAGTTTGAGTCTATTTTGGGTTGACCGATTTCTTTCACATGTTGGTTAAACCGAGTTGCGAAAGATTTACCGGTTTGGCCTATATAAAACCCAGCACAGTCATCACATGACAGTCTATAAACCCCCGTATCTTGAGAAGACGCTGTTGGTTGGTTTTTGTCCTATTTTGTTGCTAGTTTTGAATGCTGCCTGGATACCATGGTTTTTCAGTACTTTCCTGATGATGTTCGCTGTATTTCTGTCGTAGTCAAATGTAATGTTGTCTTTGTCGTCTTTCGCTATCGGGGAAGTATTTATTGTTTGTTAAGTTTCTTGCTATTGTGTTTACCTGTTCAATAGGTACATCCTTGCCGGTTGAAACCCGTTGGCCCTAGCGATTTGTTTAATAGTTTTCAGTTCCTCTGCATAGTCTTCTTGGTCCATTGGTATCGTATTCAGTCTGTTGATCATGTGCAGGTATGCCGCAATATTATGTTGTTGTGGATGGTGTGAGTCGTTATGGAGTGTGTGGTCCGTTTATGTTGGTTTTCTGAAGATTTTAATTAATTTTCATTCCGAATCATTAGATCCAGGAAATTAATACACTTGTTTTCTTCAGTTTCCAAAGTGATGTTGTTATGTATATTGTTAAGATAGTTGTGAAATTGTTTCAATTGCCAATTGGTTTCTCTAACCAGTGTAAGTACATCATCTACATATCTATGCCAGTTTACCACACAGTTCCTATAAGGGTTACTCTCACTCAAAATTTTCAAATTCTCTAAGTGATTTAAAAAAATATTGGCTAAAGTTCCCGAAAAAGGGCTTCCCATTGGTAGTCCTATTGCTGTTCATAGAATATGTCTTGATGTTCGAAGTAATTCTGTTTAGTAGATACCTTTAAGAGATTTCTAATTTCCTCGGCACAATCCGTTTCTCCCTGATTCACGAGCAGGTCGTAAGTGATTCCAATAGTGTCTTCTATTGGAATGTTACTATACATGTTCGTTATATCAAAAGAGGCCAGTTTTGCACCATGAGGAATTTTAACTGATTCTATTCTGTTTACAACTTCTAGGTTGTTCATCAACGAAACGTTGTTTTCCAGTTTAACTTTATTCATTAGACACTGATAAACGCATTTCGCTTGTTGCGAAATGCCCAGGTGTTAGTGGCTCGAGATTCTGTAAATCACTAGAAAGTAATGAAAGAAGGCGAGAATTAAAAATTTCCTCTATTTATATAGCCAATGTTTTTAACTGTTCCAAGATCCAACTACTTTTTTCATGTGAGTTTTAAACTAATGAACTGCTGCCTTCCAGAGTCCACCAAAGTGAGGCGGTCTAAACGGAATATATTTCCACGTGATGCCTTCAATAGAATAAAATGCTTGCAACTCTATGGTTGATCCACGATCGGATTTTTCCTTCTCTCTTTAACTTCTTTGTTGGTACCCACAAAATTTCCGGCGTTATCACTGTATGATTGCGCTTTGTCTTCGTCTTGAAAAAAAAACGTTTTAAACATTCGATGAAAGATTTGGTCGTTGCGTCCTCAACCAATTCTAAATGGACCGCCTTACTGATGAAGCAAACAAATATGCAAATATAAATGTTGTTTTGCGTATCTTTTTGCTGTCCCTTATATTTGACTAGACAGCATTCAAACGATCTGGAGACGACGATGCCACGATTTATTCTTTTAAATTTGGTCTAAATTTTAAAAAGCAGACGCAGCTTTTAATGACTCGCCTAACTGCAACATTGCCATTCTATCCAGGACTTCTGGTGCAAAGCTGCTAACGTACACTGAAATCCAGCATGCATATTTTTTATGTGCTCATGACGAATAATCAACTTTGTCAGACTATAATCTTTAGGTAAAATCAACCGATGCTTCTGATCGTAATCTAAATTGCTGTACTCTAGCCTTTCTCCTACTCTAAGCATCCCTTCCCCATCGACAAATGCCAAAAGTTTAGTCAATTTACTATTTTCCTGCATCGTTTTATTGTGTAACAACATTCTAAACCCATCTTTAAAATTAACTATCTGAACCATCCGAATGACTGACAATAATGCGGCCTCCAACTCACAAACCTCCAAACCTGCAGTGCAAATAGTATTCTTTCTAATATATCTGTCTATAAACGAAAAAGGTAGGCCACAACGCGCTTGAGTCCCACCACTGAACTAAAATTTTCAATGTTAAAACTATCTAGGACTCTTACAGAAACAAAAGATGACTGTTCATTTTTCAACTCAGGAAACTCCTGCCTGTTTGCAATATTTATTTTACTCACTGGCCACTTTGACTCATTATCCTCTAAAAACAAGGGACCGTGCCCCACCAAATATCCAAAAGGCCAATCTTATGAGGTAAAACCTAGACACCAAGTCTGCAGGATTTCATTTCCCAGCGATGTGTCTGAATTTCATATTTTTACTACCATCTAAAATATCGCTCACCCTATTGGCCACATAGGTTTTCAAATTGTGGGGTGGGATCCTTAACCAAGACAAAGTAATAGTCGAATCTGACCACAAAACAAACTTTCCAACATTTATCTTGAGAGACGCCACTACCTTTTGAACTAAATTAAACTAGAAGCAATATTGCAGTCAATTGTAACATTGGCAAAGAAATCACTTTTAAAGTAGCTACTCTAGATTTATTACATAGGAGATTCATAACTACACTTTCCAAACTATCTCTAAAATTAATCCAATGTACTTTTAAGATCTAGGGTATGTTATTAGCATCCCAATCTAGTTTTTCAATTCATAATCTCTGAATAAGAACTTTTGCACTTAAAATTACTGGCCCCAATAGTCTTAATGAATCGAACAATCTACTAATATCAGATAATATTGATCTTTTTGTAAATCTATTACTGTCGTCCAATGACTGAACTAAAAATGTGAATTCGTCACATAAGGGTGACAATCGCAAATCCAAAGTTTTAATTGTATCGTTGACATCCAATTCATTGAGATCTCCTCGATTATCCATTGGAATATGATTTAATATAATTCCTTAGAATTTGAATACCACCTTCTTAATTTTATCCCTGCTGAGTAAAACGTTTTTGTTAATTAGTCATACATTGAAATGCCTTCTTCTAATGTTTGAAAACCCGAAAGTAAATCGTCCACATAAAAATCAGTCCTTGAAATCTGTGACGCCAATGGGTAATTTACTGATTCATCTACAGATAACTGTTGGATAACACGAGTTTATAAGTATGGTGCAGATGCAGTTCCATAAGTTACGGTCGGCAAGTCGTAAATCTTGAAAAAGCAATGGCATGCTTCCTGAAACTCAACACAATTGAAAATAAATCCTCATGAATTACAGGAACTACCATTAACAGGTCGTCCAACGAGTACTGAGAAGAAGATTTTGCTGAAGTATCGAAAACAACTCGACACTAAGTTATGAAACTACCAGGACGTAATACAGCCAAATGAGGTATGAAATAGCCCGAACCGTCATATAGCTTAGTATAAAGCCTCATATGTTCTTTTGACTCATACTCTCTCATGAACTCGATATACTGCCTTTTCAATTCCAAATTTGTATTTAATTCCTTTTCCAAAACATTGAATCTATGGAAATCCTATTAGCAGAATTACCCAAATAGCTACTAACCATTTTATAAGGTAGCTGTACAATAAATGGACCGTCATTATCTTTTTTGTGTGTGTCACTAAAATGCTGCTTACATGCTAATTCCTCAGCTGTACAAAGCTTATTCCTAACATTACAGTAGGACTCCATATCCTAAAATTTTTCCAATAAACTATCCAATTCAGTATCCGTTGTTTTCGGTTCTGATGCCAAAAAGTAACTCTGGTTGTCTGAACTCCTTTCCACCAATTACCCAACCAAAGTTTGTATTACGAAACACTGGGAGTTTCTTTGACAATTCTAAACGACCATCTTTTAAAATATACCAAAATACTTCATCCTAATAATATATCTACAGGTCTAGGTATATTGAAATCTGGATGGGCCAATACTAAATTAGATACAATAGACCATCTGGAAATATTAATATACTGATAGGGCAATCCATTGCTAATTTCAGATGGTACCAGAAATTTAAAATTTTGACATTAATGATCACCGCGAGAATGAATTAATATTTCTACTCTGTTACAAATATCAGTATTTTTTTGCCAGTAGTTTTTTGCCATTAAAACCGCATACAGTGTTATTATCCTTTTCTTCTTTGATTTTCAATTTTTTGACTAAGTTCATAGATATAAAATTGTTATGAGAGGCTGAATCCAATAGCGCTCTATACATTGAAGATAATTCTGATTAGAATATTTTATCAAAATCACAGCAGTGGTTAGAACGACCTGTTTGGCACAATTTCTTTGCACATATATGTATTTAGAACTATTTTGAGCAAAATACTACTAGATTTCGACTATCCATTCTCATATAAAGTAAGCTGTGATGTTTATAACCACAAATTTCATATTTTTTTGCTTGATAATTCCTAACTAAATGATTGTCACTTAAACAATTCAAACATCTACCTATAGATCTTGTTTTCCATACCTTTCCTCAGGACGTGACTTCATAAACTGAACACAACTTTCTAAATAATGACTACCTCTACACATAGAACAAACCATTTTTATATTTACGTCATTGGGCTTTAAAACCGACCCGAAGGTTTCAGAAGATTTAGACATTTTTTCTTGACCCGCCATATTGTGTTTAAGTCTATTGGAACGACGATGATTTTCCACTATATTTAAAGCCCTACAACAGGCTTGCAAAAATTCAGATACTTCCTTCCAAGTAGGGAGCCTTTGTATATCAAGTTGAGACTCCCAGGTCTTTCTAATATCATCATTTAACCTATAAGTAACAATATGAACTATCATCATATGCCACTGAATATTCAGAATATTCATTTAATAAAAGCTTAAAATTTTCATATCTAGCACTAACTTTGCTTAAATTTCATATTTCATCAGGAATTTTTATAAACTTTAATTACAACGTGAATTTCCTCTTAACTGTTGGTCGCTTAACTTTCCATGATAAAATTGACGATTGGAAATAGAAAAATAGCGCCACTCACGGGCACTAGCCACACCAAATAGCATATACAAAAATCTGAAAGCTCGATGTCTCTATGAGTTTTCAGTACTAATTGTAATTTGCAAGTGAAAGTTTTGTATACAATTTTTAAATGAAAATTAAACGTAAGAAATATATAACTAGTGCCGTTGAAAAGATAAATGTGTAAATTATAAAAGATATAGAAATATAGAGACATCGAACTGTTATATTTTTATATATGCTATTTGGTATGGCTATTTGCCACCAGAAATCCATTCCAATCGTCAATTGATGCCATTTTTATCAAATTATATTATTACACACAAAACTCAATATTCATATATCTCAAAAACTGAATACCTCTACTTTTGTTGCCAGAAAATATTGAAATTGATAAATCAAACGACAAAATGCCCCCGTGTTCAAAACGCCTATTTCAAATTCCATCTTCCTCCACTATGATGACCAAATATGGACGTCTTCTTTTATAGATCAAATTATTATTTTTTTTTCCAAACCAAATCAAACCATTTCCACCATAATAATGCTCTATTGCTACTATAATAATCCTGCTCGAAGGACCATGAGTTTTCTTCTACGTTGACTCTGGTATTGGACTGTATTTCCACTAACAATTCAATAATTGTTTGTTCTAATAATTTAAAATACGTAATTGTTTCTTCTAATAATTAAAAATGTTTCTCTTAAGGTTAACTATCCAAACAAAACTGACTCAATCCACCGTTTTTTTAAACAGAGAGATTGAGATTTTTATTACATACATAAAGCTTTTTGTTTTCTCTGTTACATGATTTGACATATAATAAATCCTTGTTTTTATAAAAGTGTTTAGTACTAATTATTTTTATATTTCCATAAGCAACACCACCCAATAGCGTCAAATACAACGCACAGCTTTGTTAAAGATTTGTTGGGTTTTAGCCCCGCGTGATGTCGATGGGGAAAATATCATCCTGAATTATTATCTTGATTTGAATATAACTACATGCATGTGGTTTAAAGCGAGACTCTTCGCTAAGTACAGTGTATTGTATTTTTAATTGTGGATTAGGCTCTAAAACATTTTAAAGAAATCTGAATCGTCTAAACGCTTATTACTTTAACTTTTCCAACATTGATAGTGACACTTTGAAGGGTAAAGAAATGACCAACTTTATCGATGATGAGTTCACATTTAGAACGGTTGTCAGAAGTTTGTTTATTTTTTGTCATAAATGTAGCTGTTGGTCCCGTATTATTTTCCCAAAATTGTACCAATGGTCTCGCCAATCGTATATTAACTGGTTCTGCTCCACGTGTACGCTATAATTTGATTCATGATAAGTTGTATTTAGTATCTAACCAAAAACTGACTTTTGAAGATATTTCCCTGGTCTAATGCTGAAAATTTACATACTTTGACATTTGAAAATGTGGATCGGCTAGTAAAATACAAGTAGGTATTGTCCAATGTGAAATATTAATAACTACGCGGCTGGAACGCAGTTTTGACTTTGATATATATGGCTCGGCATTGCATTTTGCCATATTTCCAAAGCATTCATTTTTTTCTGCTATATATGACAATGTGTTTGATTGCCTCATTTTTTATGTGCAATTTTAAATAACATCCATTTTTACCGTATCTGATAGCTGGTTATTTTTATGGATCAGCTTTGTGAAGATATTGTTAAAAGAGCTCTACAGTTTGGGTACCTTCGTCGATCCAATCGAGGTTGTTTGTTTGGTCTTATAGTCGTACTGTAATGAAGTCTTCAGTTTTCTTAAGGGTTCCTTAGAAGATTTTACGGAAATAACCCAATAATTCTTCGTAGCGTTCCCATAAATGCAGCTGATGTTAAGTCTCATGATACTTCAAAATGAACCGCCTTAGTGGCGAGAAATTCGAATCATTTTTGCATTTTTTACCATTTTTTACCATTTTAGTACCATTGTGACTAAATGCCGATGACTAGGCGGAAACAGTTTAGCTAAACGTGCAATACAAAGCGGTAGACATACAAAATGTCGTATTTGGCGGATTGATGACAGTTCTAAAATTAGTAATAGCTTTAAGTATATCTTTCGTCGGAGGTGTGCCATTTTTAAAAATTGCATAGCTAAAGAAGTCAAATGACCATGTTCCATCTCGGAAGGACTTGCAATAAGGAAAAACTCAAAATGAGTATTTAAATATACTCTGGTGTCTCGAAATAGACCTAATCCAAACCTATTTTCTAGAAAAAAGTGATAAAAGTGAATTTCAATGAGAAACTGTGACAGTGTTCAACTGTCGAAATTCTTCAAAAGGCCACCAGTCCTTGCTTTTTTTTCCCAGGAGGCTGGTAATGATGAGAGACAGCTATCGGTCATAAACTGAAATTCTGTTTTTGCAGCTTTCAATTTAGTTGCGTCTATTTGTCGAGGCTATTGACCTTGTGTGATAATGTAGTATACTACTTTATAATTGACGGGCATTTTTGTAGCTTGAAACATTAGTAAGCGCTCGAAATTTCGTATATATAGTGCCGGTATAATAGTTGTTGCAGCTGATTAATTTTACGTATTGACTTGAGCAATGGTTAAGATCCATGGCTAGGGTCTTAAGTGAATTAAAAACTTCTATTTTTTTTAAATCGAGATCTTGAAAGCGTATTTACTACAAACAGTCTTTTCACGTCTAAACTTTTTCGTAGATATCACAAATACTTCGGCCTCAGGTACCGCGGCTTTCACTGCTCCGTAGTTGTTTTCTGGTTATACGAGTTCCCAATAATGTCTATTATCAATATAATTGCCGCTTGTGGAACAGCGCTAGGGAAATAAATTACGGTTCTCAAAAAAATTATTTGAATATGTTCATGCTGTTTCACAAAAATGTAATCCAATTAAATATGAAAATACGAATTACACAGTTAAATCGATGCCTAACATACCCCGCCGACAATTTTCCAATCTCAAAACGAATCAATCACTTTTATATGCCCAATATTTTTTCAATCCACTTTTCAAAAATAAATTTTCATAATAACTTTAATACATCTTAACAGATCATTTATAGATACTATAAAGACTACGTACATACCTCCATATAACCATATAATCAACAAAAAAAAAAAAAAAAGAGCTTACCAAAAATAAAAATGAAAAAAGCTCATTCATCTAAAATCTAGAGTATTCGTAGCAAAAAATCGTTACTTTTATTACAACAAAAGGTTGTTTTAGATTTAAATTCAGCTGTTCTCTTGGAATTTTTTCACTGTGTGTTGTTATTGTTACTTACTTATATTTCATGAATAAGATAATTTTTAAGAATATAAAAATTCTCTACAAAATTAAATTTTGTATTTTAGGTGTAGGCATAGTATACGGGTGTGTGTGTTTGTATATAGATATGTTTGTGTTCAGTATGTGTGTGTGTATGTAGGCTTTTATTTTTCTTCATCTTATATTTCGTTGGAAAACATATTTTGCCTACATAATAATGGTTATAATTTGTATTGTTGTTGCGAGGCCATATTGTTTTCAAAGCATTACATTTTAATTAAGTTTCGTGTACCTTGAAATTATTATAATTCAACTATCAATATGTACATACATGAATATAAAAACGATGAACTTAGAATCGGAAAATAAAATATAATAAAAACTTTATCGTTGTGAAAGCTTATATATTTCGCAAGACACACGTGTATAACTCAAACTGAGGTTTTGTATGATTCGATTGGTACAGGAGGTTTTTCCGAATCAAAAAATTTAAATAACATTTCGTACCAAATGACAGAAGAAAATTAAATTATGTAATTAATCTGTATTACCTTATACAATCTTTATTATTTGTATATCAACCTGTATTACCTTTATATGATATCAGCTTCATATGCTAGAACCTGGTTGGACTGACGGTACAAGATAAGGTCCTGAGATGTTTTTTCGATAGATCTAGAAATCTAATTTGTATTAATTTTAAAGTTTTTTGTCATATAAAGTGATTGATTGATTGATTGATTAGAGTGTACGGCCAAGGACGAATCAGGAGCTCCCGGAACGCCGGGCACCCGTACACCCGTGTTACATATAACAAAACCGAAAGCGTGGATGGAATGTTACTTATAATAGACTCGACCCTATTGCAGACACCTAAGCGATCGATAGTTATTATTTTTTAGTGGCAAAGGGAAAGGAAGGGTAAGTCAGTAATGACAGAATTGGTCTGGTTTCAAGATAATCACAATTATAATGAACTGGTCTACATTTTGTCATATCTTATCCGGAACTCCAATCTGCAACCATTTTTCTTGCGTTGTTTCTCTGAAGAAAAAAAATATATTAATGGGCTAATTTTTGCAAGCCGTAGGCTATAATAAATTGAATTAGTTATCGATTGAAATTTACAATTAAATATTAAAATATAAAACTATAACAAATAAAAAATATTAAAATAAAAATATAAAAAAATAAAATAAATAAAAAATATAGAAAATATAAAAAATATAAAAATATAAAACGTATAAAAATATAACAAATATAAAAAAATAAAAATAATAAAATATATTAAAATATATAAAAATACAAAAAATATAAAAAACATAAAGATACACAAAATATAAAAAATTTAAAAAATTTAAAAATTTAAAAATTTAAAAATTTAAAAATTTAAAAATTTAAAAATTTAAAAATTTAAAAATTTAAAAATTTAAAATATAAAAACATAAAAACATAAAATATATAAAAATATAAAAAATATAAAAATGCAAAAATACAAAATATACAAAAATTATAAAAATAATTATACACTTTAACATATACAACCCCCCCTCAAGCGGAAACATACCAAAGCCATTCCCATCCACAAACCCATCAAACCATCCCTACTGTGTCCAGTCATAGATAAATCAGCCTGCCTCCAGAAAAATTCTCGAATGGACCACTCTCAACAAAAGAAATAATTAGCATTTACGTAATGTATAAAAAATATGCAAAAACTCCAAAACGTTTCCAATATCCACGACATCCAAACGACTCAAATCCGAAAACTCATTCTAATTCCAGACAAACAACGCTAACAAAACACACCAATCAAAAACGAAACATCTTCAACCGATTACGAATATCTACAAATATTTACAACCAATATCAAAAAGCCGATCAAAAATATACCCTTTTGGTGAACCCCCTCCTAATCGCGATACTGAATAATCCAAATCAACGTACCGTACGACCAGCAAGCGATACTCCATTTAACATTTGGACCAGTCCGAAAATGCAACCATGAAATGTTTTAAGAACAAAATGGTGAATAATGGTTTTGATCTCCGCGCAACCTATATTTTATTTATTTACCATGTTGGTGCCTGGGTCAATTCAATTAAAAAAATTTGTTAAAAATACCGCGTTAAATGTTTTATTTTGTTTTGGTGGTGAATAAATTTATATATGACGTCAAAATTTTAATTTTTAATACCTTTTTAACATTTTAACATTAAATGACACAGACCCGTATTCGAAGTTTCTATTATACATACGAGAATCCTACTAATATACAATAAGATCAAACTGTTCGAAAATATAACCACTAGTGCCACTATATCGCTAAGAAAAAGAAAACAAAGACAATTTTTGGTCTAAAATTTTTAGACAGAGATTCTTATTAATCTCATAAACTTGATCCTCAATAACTATTTCACTAACACTATACCACAATTGCGAAAATAATTTAAACGCGCTTTAACGTGAAACCAACAATAACAGCCTTAAAACAGATATACATATTACAGATTTATATTAAAACAAAACAAAACAAAATCTAAAAAAAAAAATAAAAAAAATTGTGTCATCAAAGAACACCAACACAAAGAAAATTACTCAAAATAAAATTTACATAAATGTATAGAACAAAAATAAAAGATGCACTTAAATAATTAATAATTATGCATTGAAACTTGGTTCTCTGGGAAAAACGACAGAGTCCTCGATCCATTTCCCTGTTTCACACGCACTCACACACGCACACAAATAAACACCTGATTTGAAAATTTACATTAAAATGATAAAAAAATCAAATTATACTCTAATTATTTAAAATGTCAAGACAAAGCTCGAAACTACCATAATTAATTGACCCATACTTTTACTTTTAGGATAATGCGTGTATATATCGCTGTAATAGAAAATGCCAAAATATTACTATTATTATTATTTATAGTGTCAAATTTAAATTAAATACTATTACAATTATATTTTATCATTTCGAAACGTAAAAAAATCACTTTTGTACTTGACACTTGAAAAATTCGACCTTAAAGTTTTGTGTCAAATAAAGTGCACATAAATTAGATTTTCGGCGATTACGTTTTGTAATGCTTAATTAATTTTTAAAATCTAATTTATATTAATTTTAAAGTTTTGTGTCAAATAAAGTGTATATAAATTAGATTTTCGGGGAATACATGAATACGTCATGTAATATCATAAAACGGTCATAAAATGGTTAAAATATATACTGTACAACTACCAACGGCATCTAGATTAGTACCATTATCGCAGTATATATCCGAAAATACTCCGTGAACTCCACAGAACCTCTTGAGTGCGTTTAAAAATGTGTTGGTGCTCATATCAGTTAATACATCTAAATTTGTCGTATTTGTTGCCATGCGGAAACGAATTTTATTATATTAGCCTTGTGCAGTTTAGCTCCACGTTGATGATGATATTTTAGATGTATGGACCAGCCAAATCAATACAGGTCTGTAGAAATGCTCGTGTTGGAGGAATTATTCGGGTTGGTGATAACTGGCCCATTAACTGCTGCTAGATCACGGTATTTTCCAAAGAATTTTGGAAATACGATTAACTATATAAACTTTCGTTGGGATCATGTCTTACATAAGTCTTCGCTGCATTCAGGTTAGTTTTGACGGTCTTACTATCTACTACTCTTGCATATATTACTGCGCATGCGCCTCCTTGGATGCTTCGGAACTCAAATCATATAGCTCTAAATATATAGTCGTATATATTCATCGGGGTAGTTTAAGGTGTGTTGATTGATTAAGTTGGTTTTGAATCCAACACCATTAATTCTTGTACAATATCCCGAGGACCTTCATTATCGAAGCTAATTAATCCCTTATTAATTCCAAAGAGATTGAAATAATATTTTTAAGCGAATAGTTACAGGATCAAGTGGATCTAACGGGCTAAATATTACTAAAGTCTCAGAAAAGAATGATCTCTTTGTAAAGTTGTTTGTTTCGGGTAAGGATATAAGCGGTAAAAGAAATCATCTTGGACGGAATCGTACTTTATACCGAGCACAGATATGCAAATGGATTCGTCAGTTATTTCCCAGGACGAAAGCTTTCTATATTCTTTGCTAATAATGCGGAATGGTATGCGGTGACCACTTTGTAAGGTTCATCCCACATAATTTAAGCAAGGATATAAGTTTATCCTGTAGCTTCTGGATTGCTTCTAGCGTATCTCTACTAGACATCAGTTCGTCCATATAGAAATCACGATTCATAATACTGGATTAAGCTGGAAATATGGAAGCAAACTTATCAGCAAGGAAATGCAGTGTTTGCGTAGCTAATTAGGAAGCGGGAGCAGTACCAAAGTTTATAGTACACAAAAGAAATATTGAACTTTTGACTAGGGACCATTGCGTCAAAGAATCCTTTGATAGTTTGCGAAACTTTATCTTGTATAGTAGAGCCTACTATAGCAGATTTAAATTCTCCGGATGCAGTTTTCAAAGAGGCGTCGAAAACTACCGGGACCTTTGCCGAAGTACTAGAAATTTTAAACACAGAATGTTAAGGCAGGTATAATGAATCTGGCTTGTTGGTTTGCTAATTTCTTGTTCGGCTACAAATTCCATATGGCCTAGCGTTAAATATTCATGAAGGAAATTTGAATATGCTTCTTTAAGTAAACAGTTAGAGCTTAATCGTTTTTCGAGTGAAAGTGGTCTATACGTATAATGATTGTGAGAAACTTTCACCTAGGTTTGGTGGGTATTGCGCTTAAATGGTAATAGTATGCACACACGGTTATTGACATATGTGACGATATCATGAAAAATAAATGTTTAATTAAAAATAAATGTTCCTGCAATAACCCATCCAAATTTGGTATTGAGCGCTACTGGACAATATATGGTATGGTTTATTAAATTCGGGAACAGCTAATGACGGTAATTTGGAGCAAATAGTTGGTATAATATATGCTTGTGCGCTAATAATAGTCATGGTCTACGCAAGATCTGACTCTTAAGTTAGATAGTCCTTTTGACATCAAATCTTAGAATCATTTAATGTATCCACTGATAAGGATGCCTTTGTTCTAGCAATTCTTATATAGGTATTTAATACAGGATTCTGTTACAAATGGATGAGTTGAACCAGAGTCTAGAAGCACTCAGAATTTTGTCCAATTTCGATTAACGCATTGTGATCAGAGGTTAAACACGTGTTTAATTGTTGAATCGGTAATAAGGAAGGTTCACGTATTATGACCTTGTTTTTAGATATGGAACATAAAACATTAAGCTGTGTGAAAGATGCAATAGTGTATTATGCATTTTATTACATATTTGATAGTTCTTAGTATTTTCACACCAGGTTATAACAAGTTCATCCTAATGCATCCATTCGCTTAGTTAAACATGCCAAAATATCATCTTTATAGAAGGATAATCGGTTTTGGAAGTTTCATACCTCCACAGTGGTTTGCCTAAACTTTGGAAACTAAAGCATGATTACGACGAAGCGTTACCTCAAGCAATGCACACAAGGATGTTCAACTGATGTATAAAATAAAATATATGACCTGCAATTTATAGTTTCATGAAACGTGCTTTGCTTATCTGCAGCAACCAGTAAGCAAATGGTCTAAGTCAATACTTGAGCCATGTATACATTTACCAGAACCGAGAAAGACATCCTACATATAACCCAAAATGTTAAGGCATATGTTAGACGATTTGTGCCGAACTGTTCTAAATCTACTCCTGAACGAAAATGTAGAGATGTCAACGTTGAAGAACTTGGAAAGACACAATATAGCTATCAGAAACATCCAATACAAAAAATTAAGAGCTGCGGCATCTATGTCTAGTACCAAGAATCTTTCTCGTCAAAAAATCCTGTTACGCTAACAATTTCCAATCATTTTTATTATTCATATTTACATCCAGATCCACAAGCTCTTTTAGTTATGATCAGGAGCAACATTGGCCTATTGTAGGCAGAAACATCGCAAAAAAATTATTAATCGCTGCATACGTTGTTTTCACATAAGTCCAGCAACTATATCACAGTTGATGTAAAACATGTCTGAGGAGAGAGTATCTCCAGCGTCTCTATTTTCTTCCATGGCGATAGACATGTCTGTACCATGTTCAATAAATTTCAAGAGCCAATTTAAAGCGGCAGGTAGATCGTATATACATTGTGGTATTTGTGTGTTTTGTGGTTAATGCAATTCATCTCGAGCTTGTTTCCGATTTATGCACCAGAGCATTTCTTCTAGTTAAATATTTGCTGTATCCATATTTTTTTTTGTAGATTTTTTTTCCAATCGGCTCCTATACCTACATTACTATCTAAGCGCCTCTTACCTATACACTACTCCTTTTAAGTGAATAACTAACAAAATTGTCCACTATATTATATGTACACCCGTCGACATATCCACCATCGAATTATAAAAAAATCTTTCAACATGGCATCGTGTAATCGAATCAGAAAATGTATTTATATTTCCCGAATTTTCTCCATTCTAACTCCCATTTTTCAGATACAAAAAAAAATCATAAATTCCGTGAATTCAGGAAAATGAAAAATTTATTATACAATTGTTATTATGTTGTTATGGTGCATAATAAAATTTGGAATATTTCAAAGGACTTATTTTAACAAATAGGTGTCCTCATACAATTTAACACTCATGCCATTATTTTTACATTCAACGTACCATACTCGTACGTCAATCTGAACATGTTCAATATTTATGTACATATATTACCAAGTCAATATTTTTCATGCATGTATTCGACTGTACAATACTGAAAGCTCTTTTTAACTTGTAACATTATTATTAAAGTTTATTGTTGGTGGTTGTTACATATTGTATATATATATTGCAGATATAACTAGAACGTTGTATATAGAGACCAAGTACAATTTAGCATAGAAAATGCTAAAATTAAAGTTTTGTTTTTACTTCGAAAGCATCATTAAAATTTAACCAAAACGTAAAAAAATTATCTATAAATTTCCCAGAGCAAAATTAAACCCGGAAGAAAATATATGACATATACACACTCGTTATAGGTATGTTCATATTTATGAATAATGTTACTCCATAAATCATAAATTATGAGTATGCACAACATTTTAAATTACATATATATGTATATATGTATTAGATCGTGCCATTCTAAAAAATAGATGTCTGCTACGAGTTTGTAACAAATCATTAATAAATTTATTTAAATTTATATTTTAATACTCGAATGTGATGCATAAGCGGTGACGTATAGGGTTCGTAAACACTGTTACTTTACTATAACAATAGTTTAATTATACTTATACAATTTTTAATTTCATTAGATTACCCGCATACTACTCATGAGGGCTATGACACTAATTTAACTGCTCTCTTTCGCATTTCAAATAAAACGGATCACAATGAACAACAACACGCCGCTTATATACCAAATACACATTGTGTCTCAAATATTCTATTATTTCAGATGTGTCTTCGTTGTTCTTTTATTTTTTATAACCCCGCCTACGCTAGTGCTACTACATAGATATCTCTAGTTGTAACTCTAGAGAAACCGTGACACTACTTTTATCTTAGCTTGTCCGTCCCAAACAATATCTAAATCTTTTCCTCGGTAAACAATATTTCTGCGATCTAAACTTTAGCTACCAATAATTACGATGGATCCGACTGGTCAACTGAACTCTACCAAATCCGTTTTAGACACCCGTTTTCGATCCACAAACTGTACCTCTGAACCCAATAAGATTTTGCTACTGGTCTTTATTTCACTGTATTTCATTATACTACTAATAAATCTGAGTCTTCCATTTGTTTCTTTCTAATTTCCCAGAACTAAATTTTTTCGATGGTAGAATTTTCATTTCAATTTTTCCTGCAAATCGATTATTGAGAATATTCGTGCTACTGTTAGTGTGTCTATAATAATATGTCGTCAATTCTATAAGGAATAAGTTTATTATTCTTCGTTTTTGTATTGAGCTTTCTATAATCGAAGCAGAATCCTAGTCTGGCATTTTTTTCCCACCAGTAAAACTGGTGAGCTCGAAGGAGCCCTCAATTGCTTGTTAAACCCGAATTTTGTCAATTCGTCTACCAGTATATTCACCTCTATCTGCTTTGCTAATGTTAATCTTTTAAAGTCTGACAAATTGACATCTCGCATCCTGAATCGATCATAACTTTTCGATTATAACTTCTCTAGTATCCTTCATTTAGTATAACATTTAGCGTTATATTGATATCCTTCTTCCAATCGTTCCGACACAACTGTTTGTGCAATGGGCAGCAAAGTTTTCTGATGGTCCAATATATCCCATCATATTACTGGATCTCCATTTTTCTTCTATAGAAGCAATCTCACGGCTGTCACCAATTGTTACGTTTTTGCCTATTTCAAGCTGATATCACTAGATTGTCTTGATTATTTTTAAATATTAGGTGTACTATTTCTAATGTTGAATTTGGATGAACCACAAATTTATCGCAGAACTTAGATCATGGTGATCACGCACAACAACCTTCTTACTGCATATGCAATTTGTCTGCCATTGGTTACAGCAATCTCACTAATGGTTGTCATTTAAATTACAAAACATTAGCAAACAATATACGTGATTTGTTTATTTATTCGATTGCATCTGAATTCGAACATCCACCCCGGGTTGAATAGTCATTAGTGGTTGCAGTGGCGATTTCGATTTTATGAGATACAATTTTGTGGTGTTTGGCATTGTAGGGCAAAGCATGTTTTTGAGGTCGCCCACTAACTCGTTGTTGCTTCAACCAAAAATGAGTTTAGTGATTTTTACTGGGACCGACTTATTATTTTAGAGTCACTGGTATTTCTGGTTATGTAATTGGTTGCTACTTCAAGTTCTTGTGGCACTAAGTTGCCTCGTTTCCTGTTGCATATTTGCCTATCACTCTTAATATTCTTATGAATCACAGTACGTAAGCTAGGACCCATTGCATATTAAAGTAACTCGACAATCTTTTGGCTTAGCTCACTTCAGATAGGATTCTCGCGTATTTCACTAGCTGCAACGGTATATAGTCTTCAAAGTACGATCCGTGACGGAAGCTGTCCAACATCTTAGCTGACGTCCATAATGTGAGAGAAGATGCTTGCATTTTTATTTAATGTTATAACATGTTTTCGAGCCGGTTCAAGCTGACAGCGCCCATCAACTCCATTTTACCAGGCTAACCTGCGAATTCTGACTGAGCTTATATTATCTTAGCATATGCTTGTTTACTGGCATCGCAAAAACCATGGATAGTTATACTAGTATGTGGAGTGATACTGCGAAGAATTTTTATGTCCTGCATTCTGCCCAAATCATCGAAAATATTATTCTATTTATTCCAAGTGGATCAAAAACTTGCCCGCTTGCGTCAAAAAGAATCGTTTGGCGTTGTTACGTCATATCATCATTGATAGTTGTAGCAAACGACTGGATAAGGTTTGACATATCACCTTCAAAGCCACTTAAGTAGTAGCACTAACTTTTATATGTCTATTGAACCTAGCCTAGAAAAATTAGGATCATCCAACTTGATGGTAGAATTTTAAGATTATCGATTTTCCTTACAATTTCGGTAAGCAGCACCGTTTGAACTACACAGATCAATAAAATGTTTTGGTTAACATCAGGAACCTTTTTATTTTTGCATGAGTGTTTGTCACTAAGTTCGTGACGATTGGTGCTCAATTAGTGATAATATCGGCCACCATTGACAAATATTTTGACAAGTCCTCACAGTGCAAACGAGTATATGGATTAGGCAATAAAAACAGTGGTAATTCACATTAATTGATTTTCTCCGTTCTACTATAAGACTATATTTTTGAATTGGGTTTTGGTTGTCGTAGCCACACTTTGTTTAGATTTGATGTGTATATCGTGAATTTCGCTGAACGATTGGAAAGAATTTTGATGGACTCGTACTTTTGCTTTATTGAATAAATTTATGAATGCTGTCGTATCTCTTTCGTAATTTCGCATTTAGTATAATTCTATTCAACACTGTCTCAACGCTCATACTACTATGGCAATCTCACTACTCCATTTGGTTGTAAAATACTCATTCAGCTTGGCAACAACTACGTAATAGACTTGTTCAGCCTCTTTCAATTTTGACTCCTCTTGACTTCCCAGAGCAAACTTTATGTTTATTTTTTCCATTCGTCAGACGCTTGTGACCTTGACATAATCCATTAAAATGTAAACACAAATTGTTTAGTTTTGTATAAGTATACACAAACTCAAACTCATACACAGACATATGATAGATTGTTAAAAATATCTCACTTTTGGCATTCATTCCAAATGTCAAACAAAAACATGTTTATAATATGTAAAGTCATGAATATGACAAATTATGAACGTTCTTGACTATGTACACTACAAATATATATATTTCCCATTTTCTATTTATTTTCCTTCCCCAAACATAACCTTTGTTTATATATACATATATGACAAATGAACATCATTGGGCTATGTAGGATACAAATATTCATATCCACAAATTTTGGAGAATCAACATCAAATCTATCATCGCAGTATAGAGCATTCCTTTATAAAATAGATACAGGGTGCACTTTATGTTTCAGGTTGATATTTTTTTAATAACTTTTTCGCCAGTAAAAAGATTCTCTTCAGTATTATGTAAGACAGTTATATGAAGTATAAGAATTATGTTTCAAGCGTGGCCCAAAGATTTGGGCAACTTCAAGTCAAATTTAACTTTATATTTTAGATCAGATACCAATCCTACCGCTTTCTTATTATAAATTATTGACAACCCTAGACACCTTCTAGTGGTAAATCAATCTGTTTTGATTATAAAAAAATAAAAAAAATTCCATCAAAAAGGGGCACCTTCTAATGGTAAAACACGCTGTTTCGTCAAAAAAATAAAAATTGTGAAATAATGAATCGTACAACGTTCACAATTTCTTGAAACGAAGGAAAAGCAAAAAACCCAAACAAAATATCAATATACCAAACAATATATATTTCTGTGCTTGCAGTAACACCTAATGAACAGTAAAGCAATTAAATCATTAATTAGTAAAAGCACAAACACAGGTAACGGAAAATGTATAATAACTAAACGAGATCAAGCGACGCAGGCCGAATATTTTTCATAACCACAAACCAAACAAAACAGACTACAAAGAAAAGTGAAAATAGTATGGTCGATCAAAGGTATAGAAATTATGGTAGTCGCTTAAAATTAAAATTAAATTAAATAAAAATTTAAAAAATTTAAAAAGTTTGAACAAACTTAAAATGTGGATAGTGTTTAGTGAGAGACTGATTACAAAACTATTATAGAGTGAATTGATTGATTGATTGATTGATTAGAGTGTACGGCCAAGGACTAATCAGGAACTCCCGGAATGCCGGGGATCACCGTATAACAAAACCGAAGGAGTGGATGGAAATTGTTAGTTATGACAGACTCGACCCGGTTGCAGACACCTAAGCGATCGATAGTTAGTGTTTTTTTTTTGTGGTGTAAGGAAAGGAAAGGCATGGTAGGAATGATAGATTTAGTCCGGTTTTTCGGTAGCCAATATTCAACTAATGTTGAATCGAACCAAAGTGTGCCCTTTAGTTTTACAATGGTACGTTAATGGTTTTGTAACGATTAACGACGTTGCAGGTGTGCGATTAGATCGATTATTTCCCTTCAATGTTTAGCTCCAATCTATGTGCTCTAGCAGACAGAAAATGATACATATCGTCTATCGTTAGTAAATGAGTAGATGGAGCTGCTTCATTCCATTTGGCTTTCGTTTCCGGATCCAACTTTGACACCATCAAATAAACTATCAGGTCATCCCATTGTTTTACGGACCTCTTTAATGCCTGTAGTGATCGAATATGTGCCCGAAAATGGTCATGAAGATTTAACAGCTTTCGCGGTTCCGGTCGATCGATTGATTTGAAGGTAAACAATTGATGAATCTGTCGTTCACAGATAAAATTTGGTTTATCAAATCGTTCTTTGAGAATGTTTCGGGCGACAATGTAATTTTCATCGGACAATTCAATTGCTGATATGGCGTTAGCAGCGACTCCGGCAAGCGACAGTTTAAGATATTGAAATTTAGTCCGATCACTGAGGAACTTGTTCTCATGGATGAGGGCGTCAAAGGTACCCCTAAATGCGATCCACTCAAGGTAATCACCACTGAATACTAGGAGCTCAACGGTTCGAAGCTTGGCACTAATGGTTGGTTGTAAAGGTTCCACTTCTTGAGGTTTTTTATCGCCAGTCTGTAATTTGCACCGTATTTCTTTAAATTCTTCCAGCTTCTCTTCAAACTCTGAAGCGATGGAGATATACGATTCTTCGAAAGCGCTACGTGCCTTATCTGGTAACAGGTCAATGTCTAAAATTTCGTATGGTGGTAACATGCGTTGGTAAATAGACCAGCTTTCGGTTAAATCTGCAAAGCGATGCTGAATGTGCCTTGCACATTCAGCACGACCTTTGCAGTCGCCAACTTTACTTCAATGAATGCTTCGTATCGTTCTAATTTTTCTTGCAAATTTTCGATAAATTGTTTGCACCGACGTGGATCTGGAGGCGCCATTTTAAATGAAATAAAAGCGTACTCACGGTTTTTTTTACTGGAACTGTTATTAATTGTTTGTTAACCTGTTACTATAGTCACTCCGATTCCGTTAGACTCGAACGATGTTGTCTCTAGTCTTCCAAACTGGATTTTTTTATTTTTTTATTATCGAATAATACTGGATGAACGGTGTATCGCAAACACGTTGGAAAGTATCCCACTTCTGACACCAATGATGGAGCACAAGCTTTTTTGTGCTGATGCGTTTTCAAATACGATAAGGCACCGTTGTTAGTCTCAAATTTGTACCACCAATGAGCAAACTAAATATTACCATCAAATATGGCCACCAATATAATTTTATTTACTTTTTTTTATTTATTTTATTATTCTATTTTAAATCTTGATCCAACAAGTGTACATCACCAACTGATTATTTTTCAATTTTTTATTCGTAATAAAAACGAGTTAACCTATACAATGAAGGCACGAATAGGTATATAAAGCAATTATAACAGGTTTATGGATAATTAACAAAACCCTCTTTACTACAAGCCGTCTTGTAACTTTCGTTGACACACATCATCATGTATTTTAAAAATGTATTTGTGAAAATATATACTTTAGATGTATTAGTAACTATCAAAACTCCATATAAAATTAATAAAAAAAATTGTAAACGCATGCGCATTATTTGATTTTATTGTTTATTTCTTTTACACAATATTCGCTACATATCCCGACACGATTTTCTACTTACAATACAATCAAAGTATATATTTTTGTATAGCATGAGTATGCAAACAATACGGCTTGTAGTAAAGAGGGTTTTGATAATTAACAAAATCTATATCTGCATTGTATACATCAACAGTATAATATGACTGATTTACAGCATTAGATATAACTATATAAACGTAACGTAATATATACTTATATCTAATGCTGTAAACGTAAGATAAGAAACGAATCATTACAAGCGAAGCAGAAGAATATTTGATCCCCAAGGATGGGTATCTCCGGTTACCATAAGAGCTTAGTTGTTTATTCAGGGATTATGGCGCCAAGGAAATAATTGGGATGAATCACTAGGATAATCAATGCTGAAGGAATGGAGAGATTATTATGATGAATTAAAACTAATTAATGAACTAAGAATACCGCGATGGCTAAGCACATATAGTGAGTGGAAGATACAGATTCACATATTTTGTGATGCGTCAAATGAGGCATATGGAGTGGCTGTATACATACTAGTTCAGACGAATAATCAATGGAGATCAAGGTTGTTATATTCCAGAAGTAGAGTCGCGCCTATTAAGCTGGTGACAATACCAAGATTGGAGTTATGTGCGATTGAACTTGGTAGTAAAATAGTTCGCAAGGTCAAGGAGATACCAATGTTTACAGCAGCATCAATCTACATTTGGACAGATTCAGAGATAGTATTGCATTGGTTAAGAAAGCCTATTAATGAATTAAAAACGTTTGTGGCTAACCGAGTTAGCAAGATATTGAGAGATTCAATGTTCTAACATTGAATCTCTCAATATCTTGCTAACTCGGTTAGCCACAAACGTTTTTAATTCATTGATAGGCTTTCTTAAAAATTTCAATGCAATTTCATGTTAGAACGGAACATAATCCAGCTGATTTGATATCTCGTGGAATAAAGGTTAAAAATTTATTGAACAATAAATTATGGTGGGAGGGTCCAAACATGCTGGAAGAAGATGTTGAATTATGGCCGGTATGGGTTCCAAGATCATCCAATAAAGAAATGAACGCCCTAATTAAGACAGAATATAAGAAACCACCGATTAAATTTGACAATGTTCTATTGATCACAGTTATAGGTTCAAATCAAGAAATGGACTTGATGAAAAAGGTGTCGTCATACGAAGCCGTATGCCGTATTACAGCATACGTTCTTGGGTTTTGCAGGTCATGCTTTGAGCCAATTCGTAAACAAAGAATGAGAAATAATATCAAGGAAGTCAATAAATTACTAAGCAGTTTTGAACCGAAGGGACCAAATCGAGACAACCTTGTAATTATTACAACAAATAAGGGAGGAGGCTATGTGCCAAAATTATCAATTTGTGAAATAGAAAAAGCAATTAATTACTGGACAATTGTTTCACAAAAACAATCATTTCCAGCGGAATATAAAGCGATACGTCATAATAAGGAGTTATCAAAATACAGTCGGCTCTGGATGTTGACACAATGGATGGATGAACAAGGCATACTGAGAATATCAGAGAGACTAGATAATACGCAGTTACCACTAAATCAACGGAGACCAATAATATTAGATTACAAGAGTATACTAGCGAGAAAAGGATCATAGAGAATTGTGTCATGGAGGGGTGCAACTTTGTACGCAATATTTAAGGAGAAAATATTGGGTTCTACAAGGGCGAATTTTATTACGCAGCATAGTATATTATTGTGTGATGTGTTGCAGGTATAGGCAAAGTACAGCGCATCAATTGATGGCCGATTTAACACAGTATCGGTTAAAACCAGCGCCTGCATTTTATCATTGTGGCGTGAATTATGCAGGACCAATCCAATTAAAGCCAAGTCGTAGCACAACAGTAAAGGGGTACATAGCAGTATTTGTGTATAAGGTGTACAAGGCAGTCCATTTGGAATTGATTAGTTGTATGGAATCCGAGTCATTTATAGCGGGGTTGGCCCGCTTTGCAAAACTTGCGAGCTAGAGGAGTGCATCATATGTATAGCGACAATAGCAGTAACTTCATTAAAGCTGACAGAATTCTCCGTGAAGCCGCCATATTATGGCAGAACTGATCAGTTATGAATTATTTGGCAATGCACAGCATTCAATGGCATTTCAACCTACCAAATGCCCCACATCATGGAGGCATTTGGGAAACAGCTGTTAAATCGGTCAAAAATCATTTAAAAAGAATAGGTGAAGCACAGTTGTACACATTTGAAGCGTCAGCGACCGTATTGGCGAGAATTGCGGCGTGTTTAAACTCAAGACCATTGACACCAATCAGTAATAACCCAACGGATTTGGCAACATTATCACCGGGTCATTTCCTAACCGGGCAACCGATGCTCATACCACATTAAACGTTATTGGCCGAGATACCGTCGAATCGGTTGTCTGCCTGGCAAAAATTACAAAAAATACAACAAGAATTCTGGATCAGGTGGTCACAGGAATATATAACGGAACAGCAACGTCGTAACAAGTGGGCCAATGAAACCAGATCATTAAGGGTGGGAGATATAGTATTTATCAAAAATGAAATAACTTCACCAAGTCAATGGTTGATGGCGAGAGTTATCGAAGCATTTATGGAGCACAACGGAAGAGTTAGAACATGCAAGGTCAAAACAGAAAAGAGCGACTTAGTACGACCCATCACCCAATTATGCTTGCTACCAGTAGAAAGCAAGGAAACCACAACATCCGATGCTGGTTTTCCTTAGTTTTTTTTCTAAGGTTTTCCCAGTATCCTTGAGCGAATGCTGGATGTTGATTGAGAAAAGTGGTATTGAGCAGGATGTAAGCAGATGAGTTACGGCGGTTAGAGGAAAAAATAGTTTAAACCAGAATTTCAAATATTGGGGTCGTAGTACCTCAAGGCGCCAGGTTGTTACGGCCAGCGTAAGAAGAAATAGCAACGGATATTATTTACATTTAGTTGAATTGATTGTAACTTGTTTGTAAAGTTAAAGTAGAGTTAGTATATTAATTGAATTTATATTGTAACAAAAAAGGCGCGTATGAAATTGTAAAAAGAAACAAAAGAGAAAAATTTTGCATTCGAATTAAAAACCATAAACGTGTCGGACATATATTTTTATTTTGTGAGGAAACGAGAATCGGCGAAATCACTATCCATTGTCCTTCATTTGGAATTTTAATTTTATTGGACAAAAGCTTAACAAATATGAAGTTTTGTGGTGTTTTGAATATTTTTTGATCTGTTTTAGTGACGTATATTCCTATTTAATATGCACTATCAATATGCTCAACTGACACGTCAGATTTTATGATTTTCAAAATTTCAAGTGCAAAAACTCCAGTGCCAGTGAAATTGGCCTAATTATTTCTTAATTTTAATATAATTATGAGTTTTTGAGACATTTAAATATGTTTTAAATCGCCTAAAAAATTTTCAATTTTGATAGGCTCCATCATGGGTTTTTAAGAATTTTGAAAATTTTTAAATTTCCTTAATATTTTCTAAGGTTTACAGGCTAACCATGAGTATTAAGAATTTTGGGAACTTTTTATGTTTGCCTAAATGATTTCCAATTTTGATAGGCATCATGAGTTTTTTGGAAAATTTTCAATTTGCCTCAAAAATTTCTCAATTTCAACACAAGTTTTTGAGAATTTTGAAAACTTTATAATTTTCTTAAATATTTCCAATTTTGCTAAGCCAAGTTTGCTATTCTAAGTTTCTAACTTCATACTGAGTTTCTAAGAATTTTGGAAACTTTTAAGTTGCCTTAATATTTCCCTCCCGATTTTGATAGGCTAATTATTATGAATTTTTGAGATTTTTGGAACTTTTTTAAGTTCCCAAATATTTTTTAGATACATAAAAAATATGGTGGCAGCATAATTTTGTCAGCAGAACTGGGTACTTTAACCTCGATACAATGTGCCACTCGTCTATCGTTTGTACTAACACCAGTATTTTACTATAGTGCTAAGTACATCATAACAGTCCTAATATATGTATATAAATAAATATATATATATGTATATATATATATATATATATATATATATATATATATATATATATATAAATACATACATATATTTACGTTGACATCTACAATTATTGTCGACTCGTTTTTGTGAAGTCAACAATAACCAGTTTTGTCGACATAAATTGTTGACGCGTGAACAATAAAAAAATAAGAAAATAGTGGTTTTGTTTGTTTCTTTTTATTATATTTTTTTGATATAGGCTGAGTTGAAAAAACATCTTCCAAGTTGTCCGGAACTGACTGGAATTTTTAAATGTTTTCTAGCAAAACTAAAAATTTCAGAAGCACTCATGTAGGCCGAATTCTAAAAAACATTTAGGTCTTTAAGATTTTTTCTTTTACATATTTAAAAAAGTTTCTATTTATTTTAGGAAGTTGTGATAAGAGAAAATCAGTCGCTTGCTTTAAATAACAGTTTCACAGCAAATAATCAAAAATACTAAAATTACTTTGGGGGATTTATACTAATCTAAAGGTTAAACCACAGTTAACTTAGAACCCTAATTTTTCTTACGTCAAATGGGCCAACCAGCGACTCAGTAACAACTTCCAGTAAGAATACGATAGACCGAACTCGCATATTACTAGTGAATTCTTTAATAACTGAACGAAAATGTTTCGTTTAAATGAATTGTCATTTAACAAGGTTAACTGAACGAAATTAAATTTTTTTCTCGACATTACGTCATTTTTGACATAAAAATGACGTCGACGTAATGTTGACGGATTGTTGACGCGTCAACGTCGACAATAATTGTTGGCGTGTCGACGCACATCCCTGATATATATTTATATATAAATATATATGTATATATATATATATATATATATATATATATAATATATATATATATATATATATATATATATATATATATATATATATATATATATATATATATAATTATATATTTATATATATATATATATATATATATATATATATATATATATATATATATATATATATAGGGTGGCTGAGACCAAGTGTTACCTAATGAAAACGCTGTAATTTTTTTAATTTTGATTATTTTTTATTGAAATTTCGTGGAATATGTTGAAAACATATTACATTTTATGAAAAACATGTTACTGCTCGATATGACCTCCTTTGGCTCTGATTAATTGATTCAGTCTTCCATAGATAGAAAGCTTTGCATGCTGACCGAACGTGGGCTTGCGGAATTTTATTCCATTCTCGAACAAGAGCTGACTTCAATGCTTCAATACTTTCGTATTTTTTAATGGACACCTTACTCTCCAAAATGGACCATATGGAGAAATCCATAGGATTCAAGTTTGGTGAATATAGTGGCCATTCTTTCGACGAAATCAACCGCGGAACGCAATTTTGTAAAAATTGTTGTATCGCTCGAGCTTTGTGTGACGGTGCCGAGTCCTGTTGGAATGTCCAACGGTTCGTACCAAAGTGTTTACGTGCCCAAGGTAGTAAAGCATCGTTTAGGATCTTTCGGAGGTACACCTCTTGGTTTACCTTGACTCCATGTTCGATGAAAACCAGAGAAGTGCGTCCATCTGCAGTAACTGCAGCCCAAACCATAACATAAGCTGGTGATTGCTTGCGCATTTTGTGTCCAAATTATCGTTGGACTTATGCTCTAACCAAACACGATCATTTTGTTTATTCACAAACTGTTGAATGGTGAAAATTTTCTCATCAGAAAAGACCATTTTTGGAATCTCATCACGTTCGGCCAAGGCCTTCAAGGCTCGTGTTCTTTCAATCCCAACTTTTTTTTGTGCCTCCGTAAAATCTTGAACTTTTTGTATCTTGTAGGACTTCAAGCGTAGTTTATTTTCAATATGGTTTGAATGCTGTATCGTGAAACATGTAGACGTGCGGCTAATTGATTGACACTTTGACGAGGATTTCGTTGGATTCGTTTCTTCACCTTTCGTTTCATTTCTTTTGATGTTGCTGTCTTTTTAGGATCGCCTCTGTTGCGTTTAGCGATACTACCAGTTTTGTTGTATCGAGTTATGGTTCGATACACAAACATTTTATTCACATTCAAATGCTGGAGCTGACGAACTATTGCTGTTTGTGAATTTCCACCCAAATACAGTGCAATTACACTATTACGTTTGTATTCCATTACGATTTTTTTATTAAGATATTAATTTAGAACAATTATTTGTTGACCACATGTAAACAACTAACCAAATTTTAATCTGTCAAAAAATTGACGCGCGAAAATAACAACTACACAAATGACAGCAGAGTGAAGTCAGTAACATTTGGTCTCAGCCACTCTGTATATATATATATATATATATATATATATATATATATATATATATATTTAGGTATATACATATATATATATATATATATATATATATATATATATATATATATATATATATATATATATATATATATAGGCTGATATGCATGTGTTTGGTACAGACTACGAGAATTTAAGGCAGCATCGATCGTCCTAAAAAGAATAAATTCATTAGACACTTATATCATTATATTACTTATAGTTTAAACTTATCTTTTGTAAATTATTGTATTTCAAACATTTCCAGTGACGTCAATATGTTGACATTTGTTTATATTATTTACAGTAAGAAACCATGTACCAACTTTATTGTAAAATACTTTGTACGTGTCGCCATCTATTGATGACAAGCCACAGCAAAGTCAGTTATTATGGTTAAGACCAATTTATACCATTTAAAAATATCAGTTTAAATTTCCCGCGATTTCAATTACTAAAAAATATATCAACCAATAATAAAATGCCACCGCAAGTGCGAATAGACGCTTTGTTGTGGTTTGTTAACTTAGGCGGCTATTTTGTTAATTAGTAAGTTAGTTGCGAGTATCATCTTGAGGGAATCGTTTCATTGTTAAATAAAACCTATAGTCTAAACCAAAAATATTATGTTAATTAATTACAATATAATTTACATTTAGACTAACACTAATTTTTGTGCGTTTTATATTCCGAGTAAAGTGTTTCATTTGTATTCAAACTTACAGTCCACAACAGCATGTATATGTATAAAATAAATAAAAGTATATTTTATTGTAGGTATATGAAAAAACTATAAAAGAAGAAAACAGAAACATAATCTAATTTTCTTGTTCAGCATATATAAATAGTCTGGAAGAATATATCAGAATAAACTTCCCAAACACACCCACGCACATACGCATCCTACACCTAAACACAAAAAAAATTAAAAGAAGTAGAAAAGGATTAACATCAATCTTCTAAATCTATTTTCTTTTAAAGATTTTTATTGTTATTTTTTGTTAAGTGTTGATTTCCCATTTTCCTTTTTTTTGTAAGGCTTAAGTTAATATGCTTAAGACTCTAAATAAATGTTGTAAATATATATATATATATATATATATATATATATATATATATATATATATATATATATATATATATATATATAAATATATATATATATATATATATATATATATATATATATATTTATATATGCATATATATATATATATATATATATATATATATATATATATATATATATATATATATATATATATATATATATATATATTTAAGGAAATGAAAAATAAGATTTGATTTTTATTGTCAACTTGTATTTCCGGAAACCAAAAAAATAAAAGAAAACATCAAATGGAAAAATAAAAATATAATTTCCCTTTTCACCTTTAATTCCAATCGATGGTGACACGTACATTTTTTTTTATATTATAAATACGATCAATAAGCGATTTACTATCATTGAGAATCCATCATTGATAGTTCCTGTCTCGCTAATTATTTGTGTAGATAAGGTATTTTACTAGTATAGGTGTATACAGAGTGTGTAGGAGGTAAAAAGAAATAGTTTTTCTTCCATCGTATAGGTTCACAACCATTGTAGCACGAGCTGCGGTTCTCATGCATTGGTTCTTTACATCTGTGGGTAAAAAGCGCAGTATTTGATTTAGAGTGTACGGCCCAGGATTAACCAGAGACTCCCGGAATGTCAGGCACTACACTCTGTTACTAGTCCCTAAGCGATCAGTAGTTTGTTTATTTGTATAGAGGCGGAATAGAAAAATATTTCAATATTCACAGAATTGATCCAGTTTCCCGGTAGCAAATATTCAAACTACTATTAGCACAAAACAATCACATTTTTAATCAACTGCTCTGCATTCTGCAATCTCTTATCAGCATCTTTAGACTTCAACTGTTCTGCAATCTCTTATCAGCATCTTTAGACTTCAACCCTATCACTGAATCAAATATGTCAAAGGATTGGAATGTTTTACGATGATCATTTTCTTATCGTAAATATAAATATTTCAATACTTTTCATCTACTTATTATTTTTCATCAACTACAAATTCCGTCTTTCATCTTTAAACTTGTTCAATAAAAAAATATAAAAAATTCAACAGACGATGGAAGAATAGCATAAAACCAACTACCGCATAAAACTATACAGTCGAACACAAAAACAGACAACCAAAAAATGATTTTCATCGTTTTATCGTCTATCGTACCTTACTTGATTGTTTTTTTTTATGCCATTTTCCGATTTTATCTTATTAAATTCAATTGAGTGAAAAATTACAAAATAAAATGGATTGCAGAAATATGTATGACGTTTTGTTTATATATTTTGGACGTTTATTGTGTGAAAAGACGTCATATTATGTTTAGAAGTGACCGAATAAAGAAGTTTTTTGTTATAGTTATCTCTCTTATTTGTTCTATAAGCCTATTTCATTTTTTAACAGTTGTGTTCATCGTCATCGTATGTACAAGTGATTATTTGCCTATTCATAACTTTGCTGCTTTAATTATAATATTAGTTTAACAATTATTGAGATTGGCCATCTTGTTAAAGAAAGTAGTACATCTTTTACCGAAACTAATGCTACTTCCTAGAATAGTGATAGGTAGTCTGAGCTTCATTTCTTCCAAAGTATAGTTGATTTAGTTTCGTTAGTAAATTCCACCTCTGGTGTTGCTAAAATAGGTCTACATATTTAAAAGAGAAGTGTCGTCTTGCTGTTGGGCAACAAAATATGCCTATAAAGAAGCGCAAATACGTTTTACTAGAACAAAGCGGTCTTGCTAAGAGAACCGCCAAATGAATTTGTAGACGAAAAAGTGTGAATAGTGGAAGGCTAAATTCTTCAGAGTACAAGAACTCAGCAAGGCGCATACAGTTCATATTACTTATATTATATAGTTCTATTGCCATTTTAGACCAGGATGGAAACCTCTCCGTTAACATCGATGCGTTGCTCGCCATACTTGGAAGGAACGTTACTCTGATTTACTTAATGTTCAACAATTATAGTGTCAATTATCACGCGCTTGTGAGGCCATAATATTTTGCTGTGCAAGGCACTTTTGTAATTTCATTAATATATAATTAGAAATAAGAAGAAACACTGTATAGGGAAAATATATAAAGGTGAACTTCTTAAGAAATTTTTAATTGAAATGTGGTGTGTATTCTTTTTTATTTCAAACTATGTAAATAAATTTTAGTAACGAGCTGTTTACCACGAATATAAATATTCCTAGAAAAACAAAATTGAAATTAAGAAACGTAAAACAATTTACAAATTAACTAATTAAAAAAAGATTAATTTATGAAAAATAAAGTATCTGGGTCGTTTAAATTAATAAAACCACTAATAGTTTGGAATTGGGATCACAATTTAATAATCGAATAATTGTTTGGAAATGTTTATTGCACTAGACTGGCTTTTGTTCTATCATTGTACCGGTGCAATATGAAAATTTTCGGTAAATTCTCTAAAAATGGAAGCATCTCAAATAAATTCAATAATTCAACCCATACGCAGTCAACATTCTTGGTTTTTGACAACAGAAGATGTTAACTACATTGAAGTTGGTTCTTCTCCATAGCAAGTTTGTCAAAAGTCATCTGTAATTTCATTTACTCATAACATCATAGTGGACGAGGCAAATACTGCATTTAAAATCAATTACCGTTAGCGGAAATGATCGAACTTAACCGCTTGATAAAGGTTTGTATTGAATATTGATGATACCATTTTCGACTTTCACACGAATAAATTCCGAAAACTTTTCAATATATTTGGTACGCACAGAAGATGACTATTTTAGAGCCCTTATATTTCTTAATTTTGAGAATTTACGAACTTTTAGATTTTCCATAAACATATCATAAAATTTTGAGAATTTTAAAAATTTTATAAATTTTCCCAAAATTTGAGGATTGGCGAACTTTTTAATTTGCCTAAATAGTTCATAACTTTGATAAATCACTACACGTTTTTGAGAATTTTAAAAAATTTTACCAAATATTTCACGATGTTGGGGATTCGGGAACTTTTCATTTTCCTAATATTACAATTTTAGAAGGGTTACAAATGTGTTTTTGAGATTTTTAAAAAATTTCTAATTTTTCCACATTTTTTATAAATTTTGTATGTTTGGTAACTTCTTGATTTTCCTAAAAATTTTACAGTTTTAATAGGCTAACCCTTATGTGTTTTTAAATATTTGGGAAATTTTATAATTTTAAATTTTTGGAATCTATTATTTTTGACATTCGTCCAATATAGTGTTAAGATACTTAACCCTTGTAATATAAAGGCATTACAGATTAGTATCTACGAGGTTTTTAGGTAACATTTAGTTGAGTCGTTGTACCGAAAATACGAAGGAACATACCCTCTTAAGGCGTTCTAAGTCGTATTAATTTCTAAGAGAAGATCTTAGGTTATAATCCAAGATGTGAGATCCTATCCGTTGGGTACCAAATTTGAAGACAGTTTTCATCATAGCTAAGCTGGTAGTTTTTGTAAAAGACAGGAATCACGTGGCATTACGTGTTCCTGGATTTCCGGCAAGCATATGAACCAATCCATCGGGTTAGGTTCTGGTTTGAAAGTTTTCGCAGCATTTCATTTGAATTTTTATCTAAACCAAAGACCCCCATCTGAAATGTAGACAATGGTTATCCTGGGGTTTGGCCCAAAAGAACACGATTATTATTTATAAAATTAATTTTCTTAGTTTTTATTTTAAAGCATTGGAAAAATCTCGTCAAAAACACAAGCCTTCCTGATTTTCTCAGATTCACCATCAAACGCGCGAAACTTAATAATTATTGGTGCCTACTAAATATTATCACATGCTACTTAGAAATCTTTTTGTTCTAGGCCTGTTTGAAACATGATTTGTTTCTGATTTGTTAAACATGTATAATGGTAGTCGCATTACTTCATGCAAGAGATTTACAATGGTAATTCAAGAAAATTCCACGTAAAACTTCTGATTATAATGGCGTCACTCTTGATTATAGCAGAGGAAATCTCTTATCTTCGCCAATACGGGGGATATCTAACCACATTAAGAGATTTTGACAAACGAAACTACTTTGGGACCAGCCATGGCCATGGTTAATGCATCACTAATCTTCCAGCACTAATTTGTGGATTGAATTCTTTATTGATCAAAATTTTCGAAACGATGTACTGTAGTTTAGTAACATTTCTATTGCTCGATTGACTTTAGCTCCTGGATTATCTTTACGTGGATACGACCTTGATTCAAAATTTGGGCAACAAATAATCATGCTAATGAACGATTGTGGCGAGGCCTGATTTTGGTTGTATGGATGTGCATTGCACAGTCGCTGATCAGAGCCATGAATTCGGCGAAACACCTGGTTTACAATCGGCTATGTTTGGAGATTTTAGATTTGCCTAACTAGAGTTGTTCACAAGTTGAGCCCTAGTTTCTTCATCTTCCCTAAGTTGTCGACGACTGGCTTAGTAACTAAAATTTACGTTAGGCTGAGCTTACATTTGATACCACGTTTCCTGTTGTAGCCGACTTTTCACCAACCATTTTCCGAATTGTGTTCATATCTCGCCACTTCATAACTCGTCACCTCTATTTTTATTCTCTCTGTTCTTTTTTTTTTTTTTTTGCTGCACGATTTTCGTCTATCTAATTTATTGCATCATGCCACTTTACAAAAAAAAAATTCTGAAGAATATTTTAGTAATATTTCTTAGGCAAAACATGACAGAATTAGCTAGCGTTTATCTTTTTTAGTAATTTCCGAAAGTGTACATCTACTTAAAATTCAATTATATCATTTATTACTGAAAAAATTACTAGAAAAGATAAACAATAGTTACTTCCGTCGTTTTGCCGGTGAAATATTACTAAATTTTTCTTTAGAACTTTTTTATTAAAGCAGCATCAGCCTAAATGTGGTTTACAAATTATACACATAAAAATAAAAAAAAAATTAATCAAGCATTGCCACGCATTTAAAAAAAACTGTAAAAAAAAATGTAAAAAAACGAAAACATTTGGGAAATTGGGAATCGAACTCAATTGTTCATTTCAATACTGGAATCTTACTTTTACGTAAGATTATTTTTTATTACGCTATTTGTAAGTGAGGCATTATTATCAATATGTATCAGCTGATCATCTGTCATTAATCAATTGATCTATTTGATTTATATTTTCATCCACTAAAATAAGTAAAATTAATTAAAAATAAAAATAGAAATAGAAAATGAACATGAAAACTTAAAAACTGAAGTGTGTAATAAAAATTGTGCAAACTGCGAATGTTTTTATATAAAACAAAAATAAAAAACAAATTGTAGTAAAATGGATTATGTGACAATCAACTGAGCATCGGTAGGTTATTAAAATTTTAAAGTTTTTCGAAATCTTTGATCGTCTTTCTTAATGTGTAAAATTTATTACACATTAATGTTTACCGAAGAAATTTTAGTGCAACGCGAAATGGCTTTGGCTTACAGTGAGATAATTTCGTAGATACAATTGCTTTATATTAACCCCTATTTAATTCTAATCTGGTCCGAGAACAGGTTCTTAAATGTTTTCTTTATCCTCAATATTTGTTGCTTGGCTCAATTTGTTCAATTTACTCGTTTGATTTTATGATTTTTTAAATATTACATTAATATTTCACAATTTCGATTTTAAATTTATCTAAAAGTTTTACAATTTTGGTAGGCTTACAATCATGAGTTTCTGAAAATATTAGAAAGGTTCCAAATATTTGGATTTCTGAGAAACTTGAAAAGATTTTAATTTGCATAAATGCTTTGTTTTAAGTGCATGCTTCAGAAAGTCTGCGAACCGAATATATTTGATTTGTTTTTGAAGCTAAATTTTCTTTGTTTGAGTCGAGCGAAAATTATTTGTAATACCCTTTTACAAAACTTCCAATCCAGATACTGAAGCTATAAAATTTATTTTCTATTTAATCTTTTATTGTTGTTGTTTTTTCATTTTAATTTTACATTTTGATGAATTGTGTATCCATCTTCGTTAGGATCAAATTTATATCTTATTAAAAATTGCTGACAGGGTTAAGAACTTTTTTATTTTAGTTTTCTGGTGTATACCAGAAGATTAATTTTTTTTTTTTGTTTTGTTAAATTTTGCAAAAATTATAATAATCGCAGAACAAAAACAAAATCTCATAATATTTAAACACAAAACAAATTTTTATTATAAAAATTTATGCTGCTCTGTTTCTAAGATAAATACGAAGGAAACATAAAAATTGGAGAATTTTGTTTACTGTACGAGTACATAAATAATCGAGCAAAAATTCCTTTTAGATGTGTATCTTCTAACTTCCAATTTTTTTTTGTTCAGTTTTCCTTTTTTTATGTCTTTAATTTATTTAATTGGAAAATAAAATATAAGTAAAACGAAAAATGAGCTTTATGTTCATTTTGCACAGAACAACAACAAATTATTTGCTTAGTAAGAATTACGTAAATGTATGATAAATTAAATTCGAACTTAATTTTATATTGAAATATGCTTTGAAAAAATATGGTGGTGCATTCGCATTTGTACCGTGTGACTAAAATGTTTCGGTCCAGTAACATGGTATGATAAAAAGCCTTTCATGGTATATTTGTGGTAAGACCATCCAACTAGTCTGGTAGAACTAGTTGTAAGTTATAACATAATTTGTCGTTTTCTAAGTTCTCAACTCCAATCTCCATCTGATGATAATTGAAGCTGGATTTGATATATTCATATATAATTAGTCAAATTAAGTCAGTATGGCGATCAGTCCAATAAAGAACGAACGTCCATAGATGTAAGGTGTATATTTTTTACAGCGAACATAATAGTCAAACAATGACATTCTGTTTTGTTTAAAACCCTGCACGCAGTTTGCAGCAAAATGTCAATTGCAGCAAAATGTTGAATTAATTTGAATTTATTGCGCATCGACAAGCCCGCATTTAATCTATTGAATAATTTCGAGTCAATTCTTTGCTAGCAGACAATTTGTTAATTCTTTTTTGCAGCTAAATAGAATTATTAAGGAACGACCTGCGATTAAGTAGTTCCTTAATAACCTTTTAGGTAGTTCCTTCTTTAGGTAGTTTGGGGGTGAAAACATTAAAACTGTAATAGCAGTAATCATTGTGATCAATCTATACATCATAAACGCAAGAATGTAAGATGACTACTTCAGGACAGTCCAAAGATCAAACCTAGCAAGAATATCGAAGGTACCATATTTGTAACGTTGTAAAGACTAACAATGGCCTTAAAAACTCTTAAATGTTTAAAGAACAAATGGTTATTACACCTGAACAATATATTGAACACAACAAGTTTGATTTTTGACGTGATACGAAAAATCTAAAAACCTGCCACATGTTTATGTATATAAATAAACATAATATGCTTAAATATATACAAAATATATAATGAATATAACCAGCGGGAAGATTAAATCCTACAACAAAATTAACGAGCTTTTATTATTTTTCGTTTTGTGCAGGGGGAAAATTAAAATAAATAACCACCACATGACCACGAAAAGCGATTAAAAAATGATTAATGGATATCTGTTTTGTTTAAGAATATATTTTAGTTAGTATGACTAGGCACAATCGCCATTGAATTGCGCTTTATACGAGATATATACATAAATAAACAAAGTTCAATGGGTTTAAGTAATTCAGCGTCAGTGACGGACAATAGACTCTTTGTTTCGTTGTTTCGGTAAGTAAATGTCATGCTATTTTAAAGTACGTCGAATAAAACAAAATTTAAGCGATCCAAAAAAAAAAAATCTATAGCTATATTTGGTCTAACCTGGCGTCTAGAGTAAGTGCTTTCACCATTTTAGGGCGTCTTTTATACATCTTTTATATCCGCGCAAGATTTTTCTTCTGCTATAGCTTTGTGATTGTCTATAGGTTATTGCTGGTCTTTAAATTTTTCGTTTCCGTTACGGATTCCATCCCACTGACAATCGTGTGTGATTTGATTTAATAATTTTCAAAGTGTATGGCCACTTCCACTTTCTGATCTCTTTCCACTTTCTGATCAACATAGTTGATTGATTTTGTGTGTTGTCAAATCAGGTTCTAGAATTGCCATTAAACTGTCACCTATAAAAAAAATGAGCTGCGGAGTCAATGATTTGACGTCGTTTGCATCGGATGAAATTGCTGTGATTGGTCTTGAATTAAGGCAACATTCTACATAATGTAAGATGGTGTTGAATTATTTGTATGTAAGTAGTGCGTCGCGCATGATTCTTTTGAGATGATATTTGGGGGATTTTACCCCAGCCTCCCAGAGGCCTTCAAAGTGTGGGAGTTTCGGAGGGATGAAGTGCCATTCGATACCTTATACTCTTATGATGCCATGCTATTCAATAAATGGATTAAGCATAACAAGTTTACTAGTTTCCTTGATGATTTGACCGGATTCTAAATTATCTCAATGCCAAATGATCGCCGTTGAAATATAGTATTTCTTAAGTTTAAGGATGATAATAATGGACCACTAGTGCGATTTAACTTCATTGTTCGTATATTTGCGATAAATCGCAAAATATATGCTAATACGAGTTGCAACTTGGTGACCGATGAAAACTTGCCAATAAATCACGTATTGTTGATGCTGACATGTGCTGCAAGTATTTTTCATTCAGAGCACATGCTCCTGGTTAACGTTAATACTATTTTCGTTTGATACGATTTCGTTGTGTGTGGTTAAAGTGTCTTGACCATGCCACCATAACTTTGAGTTAATCAAATCAACAGGTAACACTCCTCGAGATAACAGCTCGGCTGGATTTTGCCGCGATCCAATATGATATCAGTCGTCTACGTTGGCTAATTTTTGTCATCTTGACGTTGATGCTGCAAGCCATGAAAGAACAATTTTTTGAATCAGACCAAAGATATTGTCGATCAAATTTTATGTGCATTGCTAAGTAGACTTCGACTTGAAGTTCAGCTAACAAATTTACTGCACATCATAATTCAAGCCTGCGAATCGTAACTTTGTCGAGCGGAGCTACACAATATTTTGCACAGAGTATAGACTGACATTTATTTTACTGTTTGATTTGCTTCGTATGTAAATACAAGCGCCGTAGGCGGATTCTGAAGAATCACAAAAACCATGTAATTCCAACCTTGTTGTTGGTGATGATCGAATATGTCGGTCGATATTCAGATTATTTAAACAACTTAATTGTTGTTGAAACTGTAGCCATTTTGTCTGTAAATGAATTGGTAATGATCCGTCCCATTCTACTCGAATTTGCCATAATTCTTGCATGATGATTTTTGCTGGGACAATGAGGCCAAGTGGATCGTAGATAGCAGCAACTGTTGTAAGCTTGTATATAGAAACAATCACGATTTTCTCTCTAGATGATCTGCTGAAACCTTTGATCTTCTTGATCGATTTTTAGCTATTGATACATTTTAGTTATATCACAGGTCATAACTATTGGATAGTTTCGAAATCTCAATATGATTGAAAACAGATCATTTTGTGTTGGTGGGCCGATCAATAGATGGTCGTTGAGTGATGTATTATTGTTGGTTTTAAATGATCGATCAAAGACCACTCGTAGCTTTGTTGTAGTGCTAGTTGGTATCAACACAGCATGATGTGGTAAAAAGTAATTTGACTGTGCTTGCAAGTCTGAATGTGCCTTCACTATATGACCCAAATTTAGATACTATTTAATGAATTCATAATACATTGATTTTAATTCCAGGTTCCCTTCCATTTTGTTTTCAAACAGATGAAATCATTTAAGAGCACCATCAAACGAATCGTAGTTTAACGATGAACCACCCATTTAGATCACTCGAACATTAGTTATGAAGTGTTCTTCACACTTTACTTCATCAGGTGTTAGATGTTTGGGTTCAGGAACCTTCTCTGTTTGCCAAAATTCCATGAATTATTGGTTTAATTGAATGCTGTCTTCATTGATTGCTAGGTTGCATGTTGTAAAATAATTCGTGGATGGTTTGGAATTTCATACTTTAGCAGCAACGATCCAACCAAAAAAAGTTTTTGAAAGATGGGAAGATAGTCAGATAGTTTGATTTGTCCAAAACATAAAAGGTGGAAAAAAATCTCGGTTACATATCGATTTTACTAGGACTATTAAATTTTGAATCAGCTAACTTTACTGACTCTGGAATGTTCCAAGCGTTGATGTCGCCAATTTGAAGATGTGGTAAATTATTGGTGATGTGCGGTTTAGAATCAAAAAATCAAGATTGCATGCATAATTATTGAATCTCGATTGAATTGATTGTGGTTTGATTAGCTCCATGATATTGGATTGTGCGCCACAATCCAATAAAACCCAACAGTGATGAACCACGCCAGTTGAATCATATGCTAAAACAACTGCGGTTGACAGTAAAATTTGTGTTGGAATAACTTTCTCTGACTGAAGACACGTGACTTGTGAGTTTGATGTTGATTCATTGAGCCTTTTTACAGCTTGTATCACTGTTAAAGCGCTGATCGTAGCATTTGGTAGATTTTCTATGTTTGTATTTTCGTTTTGCGCTTTGCATATTGCTGTTGATTTATTACTTGAGGTATTGACAAATTGTGTGTTTTTCTTGTTTCTCAAAATGTAACAATGTCTTGTGACGATTGTTACAACGTTTACAAGTACCAGATGTACACTGATAATATCTGTGATATGGACTGAAGCAATTCAAGCATAAATTCAGATCTCTGACACGATTTATGCGATCGTTAGTTGAGAGTCTGAGAAATTGTTGACATCAATAAATTGGATGATTTCCAATACAGCAATAATTCCAAAACAGCGATAATGAAGCTGTGTTGTCTTAGAACCTAATTGTGTTTGTGTATGCAGCATTCTGGATAAATTTGAATTGTTGCGATATGATGATAACTTTCCGTTGTTTGTGAATTCCGAAACATCTTTCGATTTTGCTTGTGGAAAAATGTCAAGCATTTGACATCTCTGTTCAATTAATTGTCTTAGCTCCTCTAGCCACGGAAATGTCGTTGTATTGCAGGAGTGTTTGTTTTCCCATTCAAGAAGCGTTGTAGGATCGAATTTTGAGGTTATATGACACACTACTATCGTGTACCATTCGTCGACTGGTTGTTTTAATTGTTTTAATATGCACATGTGTCTGATAGTTGTATCAATGAAATCACGAAGTAGTTCTGGTGATTCTCTTGTCAATGGTTGAATGTTTAATAGTGCCAGCATGTTTTGTGATTATCATTTTTTGATTCTCATATCTTTCTATTAACTTTGTATATGCCACAACATAATTAACTTCTGCAATTTGAATTGAACTTATCAAATCGACAGAGTCTTTTGTTAATGCTATGTGCACAGATGATGACATTTTTGTATTTCACATAACCTCTCATTTTTGTGAACCAAAGCATTGGATGTTTCGCGAAAAGCCAGCCAATATTCGTAGTTCCCATCAAATTCGGGTATTCTGGTTGTTGGTAATTGCAAATATTCTTATATTTCTGGTTGCCGGTGTGCTCAACATGTGGTGATACTACTGTTGGCATTGTTTTATTTATGATTGTATTTTCCTTTGCGGTAACTTCAAAATATAAATTGTGGAATTTTTCAACTTTCCCCTCTACACCTTCTTCATTATCTCCCAATGTCTCAATTTGCGTTTGTATATCAAAAAATGTATACTGCTGATGCTGTATTTAATCTTGCTTTCACTGGTTCAAAATCCTGACCGTCGAAATTTGTCTAGTAATTTTTTTTTTTTTTTGTGGTTTAAGTGCCAAATACGTGCCCGCGTTTTATGTTGAGTGTTTTTCGATCAGCCATTTTTAAGTGTACTTTTGTTTGTACTTGCCGAAATAATTTGATTTAATTATGATAATTGTTGTCTAAATATCCGGCTCGAAGAACCAATAAATATGTTGAATAAAACTGATTATTTTCTCTTGTCTTATTTTAATTTATGCTATTGAACGTCTGTTCACACACTGATCAAACTACAGCACTCTCCTCGAACAGTTGTAAAAAATAAAATTTAAATTTTTTTCTTGTGTAATCAAAGCTAATTAAATTAATTATTTGATAAAAAGTACAATTAATAAAATTGTTAAAAGCTGTCAATAGTGCCGCCAAAATTGTTATACAACCGGACACTGTCAAATTTGTTGAATATAAATATAACCTGCAAACAAGTATATACTATAAAACCAAGACTCAAACCAATTCTTGACATTAATTAGAATATTTCGCAATTTATTTTGGTTTTGAACCTATTGTGGGGAAAGAAAGCGAAAGAAATTAAACTAACCGATGCAAAAAATGTAACACATCAAGTTCAATTCGTGATATGCTGCGATGTTCCGGTGATTGCAAGTGCTGTTTCCATCCAAAATGTGTGGATCCTTTGATGGAAAATTGGTTCAAATTTTTTAAAGATTGCCCATTTGCCAAGTTTGTGTGTGCCGATTGCCATCATTTATCTGGAGAGCAGTTACAATTATAAAAACAGCTTGCAATAGTTTCAGCAACTGTGACTTCACTAACAAACACAGTTATCGATGGGTTCATCAAGTCATCGATGGGTTCATCTCTCTGCGAATATTGTTCCTAACTCTTCTGATTATGCTGCCTACACAACTCTTAACTATACTGCGAATAGAGCTGAGGAGCGCTCTACTGATAAATCATTTTATCCTGTACATCATCAAATCCAGCTCAATTAATGTGTATTGTTGGTGACCAAGTCAAGTCTCTGTCTGATAAAAAGTGCATCTACGCTTCCAGATTTATTAATACAACCACCTCGGATGCATTAAAAAAATTCTTATGTGAACGACTACCTGTTGCTGAAGATGTTCTTGATTGCAGATTGCTTGTATCAACTAATCAGGATGTAAATCGGTTTAACTTAGTATCCTTTAAGATTGTGGTAGAGGATTCTTCATTATTTAATAAGCTGCTACAACCTGATATCTGACCAACTGGAGTATTAGTAAGTAAATTTGTTAGTCGTTCAAAAAACTCATTTCTAGTAGAGCTAAAGTAAATTTATCTTCAACTTGTAAATTAAATACTTTTTCTTCTAATTCTCATGTAAATATTAAATCGTCCAGTCAAATTTATTTTTATTATTAGAATGTGCGCGGATTACGTATTAAGACTAATAGCTTTTATCTGAATTTGGTTGAATGTGGTTTTGATATTATCGTCCTAACCGAAACTTGGCTCAATGCTGATTTTACATATTTTGTAAGAGTACATGGTTTTTAGATGTAATAGAGAATTTTTGAGTGGTGGTGGAGTCCTAATCGCAATAAACACTATACTCCCTTGTAAAAGGATTAAATTTTTTGACCCATTTAATTGTGAGGCGGTTTGGGTTGAAGTTTATATAAAGCAAATTTTGGTCTTTCGTTAATTCAAAACGTGGTGTATCTGGGTATCCTTGTACCATGTTTTTGGGTGATAACCTCTCCAGTTCTATAAATAATTCTGCTAATCTGTGTGCATCTTTCTTTTATTCTAATTTTTCATGCCCTGTTAACTCAGAAACACCTGTGTCTCCACACAGTCACCTTATAATTAAACTTAAGGTAAATTATTCATCTGGTCCTAATGGTTTACCAGTGATTATACTCTGTGAATGTGCTCATTCTCTGGCTTTTCCTTTAAAGTTAATTTTTGATAGGTCATTGCATATTGAATATTTACCTAAATGCTGGAAATTTCTGATGTTGTTCCGGTTTTTAGAGTGGTGACAGATCTAATGTTAAAACTATACACCTATCTCTATTTTATCTGCAGTTGCAAAAGTTTTTGAATGTCTGGTTCTGATATAATGTTTAATCTATTAAAAAACAAAATTATTCCACAGCAACACGGATTCTTTCCAGGTCGCTCAACCGCAACTAATCTCATGGAATTTATTGGGTTCACAATAGGATCTTTTGAAGATGGGTTGCAGGTTGCTGTATTGTTCACCGATTTTAAAAAAGCGTTTGACAGAATTTCTCATCAAATTCTTTTGTCTAAACTGCATCTGATTGGTGTTCACCCTCGTCTGCTTCTTTGGATTAAACCGTATTTATCTGATCGGGTCCAGTCAGTAAAACTGGGCAATTTTGTTTCGGATATATATGATGTTAGTTCTGGTGTTCCACAAGGAAGTCATCTTGGTCCATTGCTGTTCCTGTTATTTATAAACGAAGTCATAAATTGTTTTCAGCATTCTCATTGTTTACTAAATTACTAAATTTCGAATATATATCAGTTATATGGAGTCCACAATATAATGTTCATTCCCAAAGAATTGAGAAGGTCCAAAGAAAGTTCACCAAGTCAATGTGTTATCGCCTTTCCCGCAATAATAATAACAATTTTGAACACTTACCAAATAAAGAGCGTTGTAAGCTTCTTAAGCTTCAACCATTGCTTCTTAGACGTGCTATCTATTCAGCTGGTTTTATGTTTGATCTTCTACACGGTCTAATCTAACTACTGCTAATAATCTGATGATTCGCAATCGAACTTTTCTTCCGCCGAGGTTTCATAAAACAAATTATTTGATCCACAATCCATTTAATGTAGCGGTTAAAAAATTTAATCTGATTTCTACCGTTTTTGATTTCCACATAAATAAAAAAGAACCATGTAAAAAAGTAGAAACGCCAAATGTAAACATATTGGTGATATGAGCGGCAACGCTTCAACCAAACTTCAATAAAATAAACTATAAAAAAAAATACATTTTCGAACTGATCCACAATTCAGTGCGACATCAAGCAATTGTTTGGGAAAAATACAAAAAAGATCATAGGAATTAGATTCAAGGAATTTATATAATTCTTGAAGGTTATTTTGTGCACCTATAAAGAGCTGCACATCCCTCGTGTTCCATCATTCATCGTTTCTCCTATAAAACTTTCAGTGGTAAAGCATATGGCTATTTCAATATAGACTGCTTTAGTATTGAGGCAGATGGTAATGCTAAGATTTTAACAGAATTTGTCAAAAGAATTTGATATTGTATATGTACTCCCACTCGCAGGGCATCGTATACTGATAAAAAGATAATTAAATAAAAATAATTGCGTGTGTTCCCCAGAAAAATATAGGATGTATAGGACAAACATCCAGAAAAATATAGAATGTATATAGTATCTCGGTTTACTTGTCTCTCTCATTCAACTCTCGGTTTACATGTCTTTAATTTCTTGATAACTGTGATTTTTTTTCTATACCAACTGCAATCTGTTCATCACTACTTGAAAGGTAAAACCTTATGTTCCCTTTATGAAATGGTAGCTTAACAATGAATTTATTGTTTTTATTTTTGGTCGTCGTAGTTTTTTAAAGATTTGCAGGTTTCTTTTTCGGTTCATGATTTTTTCATCTTCCCATAACTTTTATAGACTGCGGTCATATCATTTAAAATTTTGATACTCGTCTCTCCTTCCGGTACAGTCGTAAGCAACCTGACAATTATTTCTTTTTGCTAGATCAACAATCTATATGCTTGGTATATCATGGAATTCTTTTGTTTGCAAGCAGTACTTAGACTCGCGAACAAACCGGCCACTACAGATTCAAATTTTAAGTATGTCGCCATATTACTATCATGCCAGTGAGTGGAAAATGAACGCTAGTACATGAACCAGGATATAGATATCTGTTGCTCCAACCTCGTTTACCATTAAATTGACTGTGGAAGGGACTATAGCTAAATGTCACTTTTTTACCAACTGACTTTTGCTTCTCTCCTCGACTCGAAGGGTCTAAATCTAATGCTGATGATACTGAATCTGTCCCGATTTCTTTAGGCTCAACCTATACTGTGAAACAAGGTTTTAATCTGTTTATCGAGATGTTCGTATCTTTACCTGTAGCTTGACCAAAATATATTTGTCTCTTCATGACAGTGTACGGCCCTTCGAATTGCCTTTGTAAAGCTGTCCTAACTAAGTCTGTTTTAATCAAGCCATCAACACACTCATTAGGATCTTTGAAAACGAAAAAACTATTTTAACAATGCTTTGATCCTGGAGTGGGTTGAATATTGCTGAAATGCTTTCGCAACTGCATTACAAAATCTGATAGACTTAAATTTGACTTATACATCCCTAAGTCCATTTGACTAATGAACAATGCAATATTTCAATCATGCGCCATTACATGCAGGGTTATATATAGGCCGTAGTTCATTTATGTTTGAGTCCCAAGACCTTATATAGACAGTTATGATTTATGAATAATGATTTGTTGCTACCATTTTTAAAATAGTTTTTAAAATTTTCCTGTCGAAACTTTTTGAAATGTTTTTAGTCTTGGTGAATCCGTAGAGGCATCGCAAAAAAACTTCAATGCCTGACCCAAAACAGGAAATTGTTGTAACTTAAGAAAGTTATTTGATTCGATTAATTTTACTAATTTGGGATACGCCGCGTATGCTCTGTTGCTATTTTTCTAAAATCGAATGCACTACCAAAGGTTAGGCGTTTAATTCTTGACAATGAATTTGCCAGAATATTGTTTCTACCGGCTATATATTACATGATGGCCTTCCAATAAAATTCGGTAAAGATAGTTTTATGCTTATGCTTTTTACTTCATGCTGTTCAACTTAATGTATACGGAACGACTTATAGAGAAAGGTTTAGAGAAGTGCTGTATTTTACAGTATGCTGTATTTTTAAATGCTGTAACCACGTCCATTCAAATGACTTGTAAAGAACATCCAATAACGAGCATGATATCCTTAGAACTTCATCACAGATTATTATCGTAGAAGGTGCTATACCATTAAATCGGTATTTGATTATTCGATTATTATATACTTTCTACTCCATACCATCCTCCATTCGATTTATCCGTTGTCCCGATAATATGTTCTTCATAACAACCTAAACATCGATTATTCGTATATATCCCTCCGGAAGATCATTAAAAAAAATCGAAAATCTTTTACAATGTGTTCAGATGCTGTATATATATATATACGATTTGACCAATTGGTGTTATATTTAGAATACCTAACGACAAAAAAAAATGATTACAACCCCCCACCCGAGGGGCAAAAAATAACAAAACATTTGAATATACAAATTGATTCAATTTTTAATTTACGATTATGCGTCCTTTTCAATCGTGCCATAATAATCAAAAGCTTTTGTCATTTTATTATTTAAATAAAGCCAATAAAAGTGTTGCCACCTCCTTGTCAACTTTTACCCCAATTTACATATACGAAGCATATAATAACAAGAATATATTAAAATGTAATCTAAATCATGTACGTGGACGCATGTTGTTGACATTTAGTAATGGGTGGTACATAATCTGATTGTAATTACAAGAAAATGGGTTCCAATTTTAAACCGATTCGGAAACAACCTATATTATGAAAATTTATTGGCTGAACGAACTTCATCTGTTTTGTTCTCTAATATTATACGTATAATATATGTTATATATATAATTACATAATAAAGCATAAAACAAAAAATGGTTTAATATATATATATATATATATATATATATATATATATATATATATATATATATATATATATATATATATATATATATATATATATATTATCTCTAATTTGATTTCTTCTTTTCCCGCTTGGTTGTCCTCAAAATCTCGTTCGTCGAAACAACCGTCGTTTCAGTTGAATCTTAAAGAATAATTTAAATTTTAATTACCAAACATTACTTTGAAAGGGGTATGGTTCCTAGCTCTTTTGATATTCATATACCTTGGCAAGGACGGGAACAAAACACGATTTACTCTTTCGATTTGCCAGTTCCCAGTTGGGACACTAGCCGTGATTGAAGCTTCCTTCATCCTTGCAATAATAGTTAACGTGGCAACCCTATCAGTAATAATTTTTTTTGGGTTACCGGAAATAGATTTTTGCATCTCTATAGCTTTTCGATCATTTCTATGCGGTGACGGATAAAACCAGACAAATTTGGTAAAACTGTCAACCAAAAAGGATATATAATGTTTGGAGTTTTTCTTCTATACGTTAAAATGCCCAACATGATCAATATGGTATGTAGTTAGCAGAGCAACAACACTTTATTCCTTTTATCCAAAATGTACGCATAACCACCAAAATAGTATGCTACCAAAATAGTTCGCAACTACCAAAATAGTACGCAACTACTCGGGAAAAAATACTGACGATGTTGTAATTCTTTGGTCCGCTTGATAGTGAAATACCCTTGATCGTAGAATGCGCGGATGACCCTGTCCTGCGTGGCTCTTTGTTCCACTAGATAATCCGAAGCTTTAATATTTTAATCGTCTTTGTTCTGGGCTGTTCTGATCCGACTTGTGATCTTTTCAGTCACCACAATGAATAATCTTGATCGAAGCTCTAGTTTCAAGTGAAACTCTTAAAGATACAGCGCCCAATCTGCAATACAAAAGGTCGGTTTTCTCCTCTGCATCGTACCATTAAGCATTATGGATCAAGTCGGTTATTGCCTCTTCTTATTGTTTTGATAGAACGGGCCCTGTCTGGTAGCCTGTCAGCCCCTGAAAAACCTGCAGTTGTGGACAATTTTCTGGTTCCCTCAACTTTGTAATCGCTTTTCGTTTAGCCAAAGACGGCTTCACCTGGTTGTTTTCAATCTAGTACTCCAAATATTCTACACTTTTTTTTTTTCGAGAAAATGACATATCTCTCATTTGATTTGCAGGCTATTTCCGTCTGCTACACCGAACGCTTTTCCTAATTTTTCTTATGAAAAATTCGCTTTTTCCTAGTCACAACTATTGTCCTCGCATAGTCAGAAACACTCAGCGTGGCAATCCCTTTTTCAATCCACTGGATAGTATTTTTGTCCAAAAAATAGTCGATTTAAATTTTAAATTCTCCCTCAAAAAATTCATGTTACTGGCAGTATCGATTAATGCGTATGCATCTTGTCCACCTATTGAGACTAACTTCAGGCTTGAAATAACTGCAATAGTTTCCGTTTTTAATCCAGGACATTTTGAAGCAATGATGCCAAATTTACCATACATATAGCATTTGGGACCTTTCGTGTTTGAAATAATATGAATTATCATATAATTTTGTTGTTCCAAGAGAATAATTTTGTTCGGCCCGGAATCATCGATACCGTCGATACAATATTTTATGACAGATTCATATTCTAACTGTACAACATTTCTCAACTATTTTAAAGCATTTAGGTATCTGAAGTACGTTCGTTTGGTCGCTTTTTCCTTTCTGCTATATCTTATGGTAAATAATTGTTCTATATTCGGTCGGTTGAAACTCCTCTGAAACTGACCCGGAAGACAGGTCCTCCATGCACATCTCCGCAGATTGAATTTTATTAATTTTTTCTCGGCATTTGACACATGAAGAATATTTAGTAAGTCCTAGAAACGCATAGAAAGGAAGGAGTGTTGCATCGATGTTACTCGAAGATTGCCGTCTTGGTTCTCAATGCCAAAAGACAAAGCGACTCATTTTAAAACTTATGTGTACTGCGATCGTTGTGAGTTGTTGTATTCTTAAGACTTAAGCCTTACACCATTCACGCCTTTCTAACAAAAAAAAATTTTTGGCAGCTCACCAATTAGAACGGTGATTGGTTTCCATGAATCCTACTGCTAACAAGATTTTAACTTTTCAAAATGAAGGCTTCCATTACGGCGTCCATTAAAAATTCCATTACGTAGACCAATAGTATTGATTATTATTCGCTCGAAAGGCGCCCCAATTTTATATTGTTTCATCTTTCCCTTGTTCTTGTTTGAAGTCTTTTGCTGGTAGCCCATACTTCAAATTTTCATTGCCACTCTTCGACATTTCTTCGATAAATGATCCAATAAAACCGATCTCTTGTAATAAACAAGATTGGTATCGATTTCAAGTTCGTCCAGTTTGGGTTGGCGAAAACCCACCTGCTCGAACATAAAATCGATACCGGCGAGGCCAAGCCCGTCAAACAGCAATATTATGCTATATCCCCAATCAAACAAAAGGAGAAGGATCAAGAAATTGACCGTATGCTAAAACTGGGAGTGATGGAGGATTCATCCAGTCCTTGGAGTTCTCCAGTGACAGTGGTGTCTAAAAGCAACGGCAAAGTAAGGCTGTGCCTTGATACATGAAAAGTGAATAGTCTGTCACAGTAAAGGACGCATATCCTTTACCTATAATTGATGGACTGCTTAGTAGATTGGAAAACATTCAGTATATTTCCAGCCTAGATCTAAAAGATGCATTCTGGCAGATTTTTTTGCAGAAACAATCCCGATCTGAGACATACGAGCTACACGACAGAGTTTTTATTTACCTAGATGATCTTTTAGTGACATCAAGCTCTTTCATCGAACATATAGAATTATTGGAATTAGGCGCTAAAAGACTGAAATGGGCAAACTTAACCATAAATGTGGAAAAATCAAAATTTGTACTCACCCAACTGAGGTATCTTGGACATATCGTGGGTGGAGGTTGTATCAAGGTGTAGATCCAGGGAAGGTTACTGCTATCGAGGATTTTACCGTTCCACACACCGTTAAACCAATTAGACGATTTCTCGAAATGAGTGGCTGGTATCGGAAAGTCATTCCAAATTTTTCAGCCATAGCTGCTCCACTAACAGATCTGATAAAATCCAAGGGTAAGATAATCTGGAATGATCAGGTTGTCGACCACCGCTCCCATACTCACTCATCCGGATTACTCGCGTACTTTTTACATCCATGTAGATGCTTCCACTACAGGAGTGGATAGTGTGCTATTCCATAAAATACTGAGAAGGATGAAGATACTGAGCATCCTATTACGTTTTACTCCCATAAGTGGAATGGTGCACAGAAGAACTACAGTATCATAAAACTGGAATGCCTAGACGCTGTATTGAGTATAACAAAATTTCGTTCCTACGTGGTGGGATACAATTGTAGTAATTACCGACCACACCTGTTTACAGTGATTAATGAGCCAAACAGACCTAACAGGGAGATTGGCCCACTGGAGTTTGAAATTACAGGGTTTTAATTTCCATATTGAATACCGTAAGGGATCACAAAACATCGCACCAGATGCCTTATCTAGAGTATATTCCAGAGAAATGGCCGAATTGAGTTCGCTCAAGAAAACAATGGAAATTAACCTACAATCACCTAAATTCTCAGAAGACGACTATTTAGAACTTTTGAAAATAGTTGAAAATAAAGCTAACACCAATCCAGACTTGAAAATTAATGACGGAAAACTTCTAATACACTAGCCACCTAAGGAAACAGAACAGATATTCCCGACTGGAAGCTGTGGTTGCCAAACGGGATGATCCAAGAGGTTATGACCCAGGCACATATACCATCAACCTCTGCGCATATGGGAACTGGAAAAATGATTGACAAGTCAAGTCAATCATTGCAGACAAGTATATTGGCCGACACTTGTAATAAACAAGACTCAGGCGCAAACCTGAGTCCTGAACAATTACATAGATTGTCCAATGCGCTCTCCACCGCAGCTTTATATATATCGCTAGCTTAGTGCGAGGATATGGTCGTGGGTGTTGGTGGAGTCGCTTTTAGACCTTGATAAGCTGCAAGTTAAATTTGGTGAATCAATAGATTCAAAAAAAGGTGAAAAAGGGGAATAAGAAAATTCGGACCACCAATCCGATAGAAGAAAAATGTGAGTCCCTGTAACGGCTCACATCTTAGTGAAGAGAACACAAAAAAAAACTCAATAAAAAAAATAAAAAATTAATTAAAAATTAAATTAACATTAAAAATTTATTAAAATAAAAACTTAAAATTAAAAAAAATTACAACAAAAAAACTTACATTTGCGGAACGACTTTCTCAGCGGTCGTCGACGACCGCCCCGTCCAAAAATCACCACCAGAAGACCAAGTTTTTCCCAAAACTTAAAAAGCGTCCCATCAAAAAAAATGTATGGTGTGGACGGTTATTATACTCTAACCCAATAAGAATTATTGAGTTAGGTCAGTTAAGAGGGGAAAAAAAATTATGCCATAAATGCATAAAAATGTGAATAACAAGTACACTGCCCTTACCATATACTTGTTATTACTTGAAAAAACATTTTTTTTTATTTGAATAAGGAACTTATAGTTTCCTATTATAATTTGAGTTTATAAATTATTGCAAAACAACATAATTTAATTGTTTTGCAATGAACGAAAAAAAATTAAAGATGACCGAATTGGTAAAGATATTTTGGTTTATGGGGCCATGAAGTGCCACCCGTTACACTCTCTTACTTTGTCTAACATTTTTTTGGTGTCCAAATACGATCCAGATTTACAATTATTATTACTGTAGAATTTTTTTGACTCGGATTGCTGGTAGCTGGGTTTGCTCTTTATAGTGTTGTTGCCGTCAGCCAATTCACAAATCTTATGAGCAACCCATTCTTTATTTTTAATGACTAAATAACGACGGCGGGATGTTGTGTCGTTAGTTTAATTATTCAGATGTAGATGGAGTGCAAAACAAAGCTCAGTTTAGATCTAATGAGGAATCGTAATAATTAGTTAAAAATTAATTGTCATCTCATCAGGCCATGGCGACTGAGTGTTATGTGTAATTGCTATTTTACACTATTTTACTCTGCATTTATATTTATGTACAGTGTACATGTAGCGTTAGCGAATTATATGGATTTGCACGAAATATCTAAATATTTTTAATCGTGTGTGTAGCGATGGTCGCTACAACTACCACTAGGCCCAATAGTTTTTCACGGTTGTACTATCGGTCGCGATATCTCGTCACTATGGTCTTCTGCTTTCATCCATCCAATTTAAAAAAATTCGATGGTAGCTGCTGTTTTGTCCATCGCTTTGACACTGATCCGTGTAATTCGTGCAGGGTAACTCTATTTCTCTTCTCTTACGCAATGCTAACACAGAATAGTGCGCGGCCTCCTTGACATTTCATCGACGTTGTTGTGGAATAATCCTCTACTTTACCGGTTTTTAAACGAATACTCCTGCAATCGTTCGATCCATCTTTCAATTTGTCTCTATCTAGTTCCTTAAATTGCATTAGTTAAATTGAAAAAGGAACTCTTGCTCATATACGTGTACTTATGGAAGTGGAAGTGCACGTTCTGTACCTCCTTGGTTCAGCGGATACGCCAAAATCAGAGAGCTGCAGAGCTTCTTCATTAGTTGTCTTGATCCTCCTTCGTCTAGTAGCACTTGTCTGATTTTTCAGTTTGCAAGCTGGGAACAAACTGTCGATAGTACAGCATAGTTTTAGCAAAATCCTTAATTTATAACTATTCCTTGGAACAGGCCACTCTTCTTCAATTGCTAGCTTCTTGAGATAAATTCGTACTACATCAGAAATATGAAAGAAGTTGTATAAAGTTAAGGCCTTAACAGTTTCTCGATTAATCATTCAAAAGTAGCATGGGCGTTTCATAATCCTAATGGGTATTTTTCGAAATTGGTACAAGCCTATACTCTGTAGTAAAGGCCACCTTCTCTTTATCATCCAAATGAATTCTAGCCTGCCCATACTTGCTTTTTAAATCCAACATACTTTAAATATTGGCCCTGATGATGAATACAATGCGTCATCAATTCATGGTAACTGTCCTTTTTAGTCACAACGTTTGGTAGTCCCGATATTTATTGTAAAAGTGCATGATTCCTACTCTAACGTCTCGTTACAACCAAACAGTTTAAACGCTTGCCGAGTTGAACAATTAGAATAGTGACTCTGGGGTACCTTTTTGCTTTCCCAATTAATAGCTTGCAAAGCTGGTGCAATTAGTTTTCCGGATCTTTGTTAAAGAGACGATATAAATAATCTTTCACCATCTTTTTTCAGGGCATCGGTCTGCCGCAATCTCAGTAAAAAACCTTTACAATATATTTTAAAGTGACCAGGTTTTTATACTTAAAACATTTCGACCGGGAATTGAACCTTCGGTGGCTACCACCCTGGAGAGCTTGAGTTAGTTTTCTGGTCGTGGCATCAATCATGACCTGTATCTGCGCAATATCTACTACGTCTAGTTTTTGCAATCGCAATGAAGTCGGTGGCTAAGGTGGTTCTGGTTGCTTACCTGTTCTAATTCTGAATTATGCAATATTCTTTCTAATTGTTTATTAGTATTAGTCTTCTTCTTGCCACGACGCTGTTGTCTTTATCGCTTTCAGTTCTTTTATTTTTGATGATATCAATCCTAATTATCTAAACCTTTATGCTGCAACTCTGCAATTCTGCTGTTACTTTCACAGGTATGGCAAAGCCATATCCATGATATTCTTGATCGATATGTATCTCTAGAACATTTACCTTCCAGAAATCGTTGTTAAGTGCTTACTAGCTTGTCATTTGAGTTGTTGTTTGATATGCCCAGATTACATGCTCAATACATTCTGTTTTATCCTTACTCGTGGTGGCTGCTGTTTTCCATAATATTCTGGTAATGATTCGCTTTATCGTTCTTTACGAATCATATAAATGCCCCCTGACCATGGGGGAATATAAAATTTTGTTTGGATCAATAATTTCAGTTTTTGGTATCGCTGTTCAGAACCATCTTCTCTAGGACATACTTCATATGTAGTTTTTTTCGGTTGTTGTTGTTGTTATTGTTGTCATCATTATTTTATTATATATTCTCGAACGTGCTAAAGCAATTTAATTAGATACAATTTATTTTCAAGTCTATTTGTGCTACATTTCGGAAGACAGCATACCAAAATAAAATTACGGTTTTTGCTTGTATCTAAACGTATGTCTGCTTGTATATATATATATATATATATATATATATATATATATATATATATATATATATATATATATATATATATATATATATATATATTTATATATATATATATATATATATATATATATATATATATATATATATATATATATATATATATATATATATATATATATATATATATATATATATATATATATATATATATATATATATATATATATATATATATATATATATATTATGTTACAAGTTACGAATTATACATAATGTCTAGTGATGAATGCATAAGAATAATACCATTATGAGCGTTTCACAAAAGTTTTATGTCCGTCCTCATAAAAAATAGTTTTGGTTTCAAATGTTTATGGAATTATGTCTTATTTGTTGCCGTGTACTCTAAATAACACTCTGACTGAATGTATACCCTAAAATAGAGAGTTTTAAGAAGATTATATTTTGTGCAGTACGTAATGAAATTCCATTCACCTGTCTAGCGATACATATTACAAATAAAGACTTTTCTCCTTCGAAAAAAACAATTTCTTTTTAGGTAAACTACATATTTTTTATATGGTGTACAGGGTGATTGATTGTATGGTAGTGTAAAATTAAAAGAGCCGGCATAGATATATGCTATGTATTTCTATTTTACAAACATCTTTCAGTTGCCTTTTGATTACGTTTAATTGAAATTTGAGATGTACAACGGGTGTCCTAGTAAGAAGTTCAGATTTAAAAATTTAATAAAACAAAAACGGCTTAATATATTTCAAAATTTATTTTTTTGTTTGAAAGTACAATCCTCCTGGTTATAGAAATGAATGATGGCTGGCCTTGGCGTACTCCATTCGGTCGGTCCAATTTCTGAGCATATTTTGGATTGTGTACGGATCTATTTCGGCAATGGTAGCTTCAATATTACCTTTAAAATGCCCAGTTGTTTGTGAATTGTCCGTATAACACTTGCCCTTCACAGCATCCCATAAATAAAAATCCAAAGGCGTCAAATCACAGCTCCTTGCCGGCCAATTCACGTCACTACTTCGACTGATAATGCGGCCTTCGAATTTTTGTAACGGTCACGCCGGCCTCATCTTCGAAGAAATACAGCCCAATAAGGCCTCCACGCCACAAGCCGCACCAAACAGTAACACGCAATGGATGCATTGGCTTCTTCACATATCGTT
>OY744477.1:88891980-88960363 GCA_963556175.1 Tipula confusa
CTCAGTTTTTCACCAAATTTGACACAAGTTTATCGTTTACCACGAAAAAGGAATCGCGATTTGTGTTTTATCGATGATAAGTTTATCAGTTATCATTATCATCGAACCGGAATTGCACCTCTGACCCCTTTAGATTTTGATGAAACTTTTCAAAAATGTTCTCTATGTTTAAAAAACATCAAAAATAATTTTTGTTTTTTCACTATACTTTTTGACATTGTTCTCCAGCGTTTTACGTGTTTCTTGATTTTTCTTGAAACTGCTAATTTTTGAAGTCCTCTTTCTCAAAAACCACTTAACCGATTTCAATATTTTATATCTCAAATGAAAGGGAATGAATTGATCTTATAAATAACGGTATAATTACAATTTAAAAAAAAATTTTATTAAAGAAACATTGTGTTTTTTTGAAAAATGTCATTTCCCGTTATTTTCGACCCCAACGAGTTAAGAATATTTTTTTTTTTTTTTCAAAGCTTATTCATTTATCAAACAAATAAAAAATTAGTCCTATCTTTCATTTTTAAATGATTTTTTGAATATTTCTTGGATCTAAATATTTTAAACCAAAAATCAAAAAAATCTATCAAACTTTTTCTTTGATAATTTTTCTTGAATTGTTCACTGTAACTTACACTTTTGGCATTGCAATAAAACCCTAAATTTGTTATTAATATAATCTTTATTATGCAATATCAAAAAGATTTTGCTTTGAGCAAAATGAAAATTTTCTAATATCTAAATATGTCTTATTAATTGGACAAAATCTCTGACTTTTGATTCTTTTTCCACAGCCCATGAATAGAGTTCAAGCGGCGTAGTTATTTGGTTTTCAAATGGCAAATTGCAACAAAATTCCATTATGCTTCCATATCGAAGTCATCCTTGAAATTACATAGATTGTAGAAATTCATTTTGTTTTTATACTGAGCCCCAGATCCAACGGAAAAAAGCAAATTTTCGTAATGTGCCGTAATTTTTCCTGTAAAAAATTAACTAGGCCGGTAATAAACAATCTCACAGCTGCATGATTATGTTTTGGTGCCTCAGATATACCTATCAAGCTTGTGAATTCCAAACTACTATCGTTTTCCATCGTATATGACCGGTTTCCCCGGTTTTTATAATACAAGGCAAATGATGTATTGCACATTGAGATTCGACCAATGAAATCCTTGAACGGCATCCTGAACTACAAATGAATAGTTTTCAGAAAAGTCACATATAACTATGCATTCATCAGTTGCTGCATTCAATTTTCTATATTTCAGGTAATGTGCTTGTTGTTTTGCAATAAACGAATGTGGTACTATGTTGTGTAGTAGTTCACCCAGTTTATCTGTGAAAGCCAATAATGATACGGTTACTGTTTCCATGGTGTATCGATCTACCTTCTGCCACTGCTTGAATGTTATTTCATCTATAAAATTTTGTAGAAATTTTGCAGATAAATCCTTAAGAATATTATAGGTTCAGGTTGGACATTCGTTTAAATATCATAATGTGCTTGGAATAGCGCTGATAATCTGCGAAATAAGATCTTGATAACTTCCCACTTCGTGTGATAAAAGGTTCATAGATTTGATTTTACTAAACATAAGTTTAATTTGGATAGGTTTTTTAAATATTTGATGAGCTTCCAAATTACAAAGAACCAATCTACGCTGATTTGTAATAATAACTCCTTCTGATGACATTGTCTCGAAATCTCGTTTTCCAGCACATACTCGACTTATTTCGTCATCTTCATAAAATTTCTGCTCCAGAAATGCTATTTCTTGATTGAGAGTTGTTGATCCTACTTTGGTGTTCGGTGTTGACATGATACCTTTTTCGTTTTGAATCTGTTTTGCTCTATTTGCCATATAATAAGATACACCAAACTCATCATGAATTTTCCGAACAGGCCAGCTTTTTGGTACCTATGTTAAAATCATATACTTTCCATTTGTTGTTGTAGACATTTCATATTTTTCTCGTAATTGTTGAATCATTTCAATACTATCGCCTGGTATGTCATTATCGGCATGACTGGAACTGCACGGAAGCATAAATATTTCCTCAGAAATTTTCGCTGAAATTATCATTGTGTCGTCCGTTTTTAGATAATGACCTAGTTTTAGAAAGATGGAATTATGGGTGGTGGAACACCTGTTCCTTATTTCTTTTTAGGTAGAAATTTAAAAATTAAAAATAAATTAGATATAGCTGAGTAAAACAAATAGCAGGTACTCATAAATATCATAGAATTTGTCCAATTAATAAGACATATTTAGATATTAGAAAATTTTCATTTTGCTCAAAGCAAAATCTTTTTGATATTGCATAATAAAGATTATATTAATAACCAATTTAGGGTTTTATTGCATTGCCAAAAGTGTAAGTTACAGTGAACAATTCAAGAAAAATTATCAAAGAAAAAGTTTGATAGATTTTATGATTTTTGGTTTAAAATATTTAGATCCTGAAATATTCAAAAAATCATGTTTTAAAAATGAAAGATAGGACTACTTTTTTTTATTTGTTTGATAAATGAATAAGCTTTGAAACAAAATAAAAAAATTGATAACTCGTTGGGGTCGAAAATAACGGGAAATGACATTTTCCAAAAAAACACATTTTTTCTTTAATAAATTGTAATTATACCGTTATTTATAAGATCAATTCATTCCCTTTCATTTGAGATATAAAACATTCAAATAGGTTAAGTGGTTTTTGAGAAAGAGGAGTTCAAAAATTAGCATTTTCAAGAAAAATCAAGAAAAACGTAAACCGCGGGTGCCACTGTAAAAAAGTGCAGTGCCGCAAAAAAAACCAACATCATTTTTGATGTTTATTAAACATAGAAAACATTTTTGAAAAGTTTCATCAAAATCTAAAGGGGTCAGGACCAAATTTCCGTTTTTTTGATCGGTTTCGTATGGAATCGCTGTATATATATATATATATATATATATATATATATATATATATATATATATATATATATATATATATATATATATATATATATATATATATATATATATATATATATATATATATATATATATATATATATATATATATATATATATATATATATATATATATATATATAAAACGTAGTACAAAACTACGAAGAGAACTGTAGGCGTTCTATCGTTTATATAGAGAAAAAAAATGTAAAAATTTAATTTGTCTATTTTTATGATGAAAAACTATGTCGGCAAAACAAAAACAATACAAACAAATGAAAATAAGTTATACCAACAACAGACTTCAAGACCAAATTAAACAAACTAAACAAACTTAATGTAATTTGGTTTTACTTTTACAATTATTTTAAATGAAAGAGTGTACAGTCATATATACAAGGTGACTCTTATGCAAGTAGGGTAAATTCAGGAAGTAATGTAGGACGTTAATCTTACCAAAAAATTATGTGACACAACATATCCTATTTGTACTCGTTATAGAGATAATCCAAGTTCTACTGTAAAAGTAGTCATTTTGAATTTTAGTTATAACTCAAAAACTATATTACTCACAAATGTCCCATGTAAATGTTATCTTATCGCAAATTAATTAGTTTAACAAACACATTGCCAACAATAAGGTAAATCTATATATAAATAAAATGATAGCTGGGTTCGTTGATGTGTGCGCATCACGTAGAAACTGCATAAATGTTCATCAAATATTTATAGTTTTCTTCCTTAGACTCTTGGTAAAACATATTTACCTTTGAGAAAGAGAAGTAATCTTTCTGTTCAGTCAAAAACTACTAAAATAATATAAGTATGTCGAAACCTTCTTGAATGAAATCTATGAGAGATCACACAACAGGCATGACTTGATCTTGTAATAACTTATTGTTAGTTATTATATTAATTAAACACTTTATTGTTTTATATAAATATATATTTAACTTTATAATTATCACCATTTTTATTGTATAAATTTAGTTTTGATTTTAATAATTTATAATATGATTTTCTACAAATTAATAATAATTAATTTTTTACCACAATATGGGTACTGGTCAAAACTGGATATTTTACAATTGGATTTGATGAAACAGGATAATTCAAAACTGGATATTTTAAAACGAGATAAGGTACAAAACGCGCTATGGTACAAAACTGGATAATTCAAAACTGGATATTTCAAAACGAGATAAGATACAAAACGCGATATGGTACAAAACTAGATATTTCAAAACAGGATATTTCGACATGTGATTTAAACTTAAAATGATTTTTTGGGTAAGTTCTAGAATATGGCCATTTAAGAAGGAACTCGGTGAGTTCTAAACCGATTATGATGAAATTTTATATGTATGATAAAAATGGGATTTTAAAATGATTTTTTGGGTAACTTCTGGAATATGACCAGTTAGGAAGGAACTCGGCGAGTTCTAAACCGATTATGATGAAATTCGATATGTAGGATGAGAATGGGGTTTTAAAATGATTTTTTTGGGACATATCGAATTTCATCATAATCGGTTAAGAACTCGCCGAGTTCTTTTCTAACTGCCCATATTCCAGAATTTTCCCAAAAAATCATTTTTTTATCCCATTTTCATCCCACATATCGAATTTCATCATAATCGGTTAAGAACTCGTCGAGTTCCTTCCTAACTGGCCATATTTCAGAACTTATCCAAAAATTTATTTTTAAATCCCATTTTCATTCTTCCTACATATCGAATTTTATCATAATCGGTTAAGAACTCACCAAGTTCTTTCCTAACTGGCCATATTCCAGAATTTCCCCAAAACATTGTTCCTAAGTTTACTCCAGTTGGTTTACTCCAGTTAAAGCTTATCTCTGTATGATAAGAGGTCATGTTAACATACACACTGACCTTCCATTGGTTATTTTTAAACTCTATGTTTCTAGCGTAATCAAGATATAGTCTGGGCTGATGAGCAAAACTAGTCTGGTTATACGGAAGATTAGTCACTAACGTTTCTGGACAAATACTAAACATTGTTAATAAGCTCAATACAACCAAAGGTTTATTAGTTTTACGCTGACACTTGTGCATATGTGTTTATTGCTGGTTTCTCTTCTTTGTTCTCTTTCCGGAATTTCTGTGTTTTTGATGGGAAGAATGCTTATCTCCGAAATTGATCGCTTAAATTTGATGTCGTGGCTGTCGTTAATTGTCTCTACTCTAGTACTAATCTTTACAATGTGCCGAAGTGGGCACTTGGTTGGTGGCATGTTATTTTACCTCCTGTTGAAAGCTTGCTAGATAATCGGTCGTTTCCAAAAATGTTGAACCACCTTTGGGAATAATTTCCAACGCTGCCCTAAGGGTACATTTTCAAGTAATAAATCTGGTTCTGGAATGGCCAGTAGTGAATGATCCATCAACCATACACTTTGGTCTTCCAACTGTGTTGAGTGATTCCTTTTAGACGCACAATCAATACGGGTTTTCTTGGTGCTTATATGGTGCAATTGTCCTACGTTTTGTTCATATATATTTCGGATATTATTCGTATATTTTAGAAATCCTGTTAGCGATGAATGTTTCTTATTTTTGGGGACGAGCTTTAATCCATGTCATTGAATCTATCCAAAGTGACATTTCTAAATCTTGTACAAATTTTGTACATCTTCAGACATTTATGTTTCATTACTTTGGTGAGCAGCAGAGCTCCGCATAACTATAGTCGTGGAAGTGACAGTATGGCTTTTATCGGCGCCACTTTGGTCTTAGGTGAAATAAGCGTAACGAATCCATGTAAATTGACCTATGATTGAGCATCGAAACAAAGCTATCTATATATGAATTGTTATTAATTCTAATGAAGGAGGTAAAGTTTTAAAATCTCACCATTGTGATAGCTAAAATCTGCGATATTGTTTTATACCAAAAAGATCTGCTACCCATAGGTCCTGCATGGCTAGTTTAGATATTGTGGTAACTGTAACTATCCATCCTATAGAGGGTCAACAATTTTTGACCTCACTGAAAGTAGACTTCTCTTGGTGGGGTTTCTATTAGTAGAATTTATTATTTTGGTAAAGAAATGCGAAATCCAAAACTGTCTATGGCAGGATTTCAAACCGAGTGATTTTATTGTGTCATCTACGGTAAAATTATCTATGAGATTCACTTTGCGCTTATTGTTATACGATTCGCATCTCTAAGTAGGTCACTGCGGCCCTTCCATAAGTCACGGTTGTAAGTTTGTATTCTTGCAATTGTCTATCAAGAGACCGTTACCATAAAATCAATATACTTGACCCTACAATATAGTTGACCTACTCTAAAATCATTTGGGCCAACCTCCCAAGAGGGTTCATTTGTCAGCATCTCTGCTGATGTACTACCTGAGGTAAGAATTCCTTTTATTGTTGTATCCATTGCATTATTTTTCTGATAATAATGCTTATACCATCTGTTACCTGTAATAGTTGATAAAGCGTCTTTCATGACATGTTTATTTACTATGTTCGCGGTGGTTGGATAAATATCACCTTGTCTCGATCGCCAGAACCTTGTTAGTTAAAGCAGGTAGTACGGCGTGAGATTGACATTAAAACTGATATTTGCTCCAAGTCTTTTTAAGAACAGTAAATATACATTTCTTATAATCCCAGTTGCAGACAATTTTTTTACTTTCTTCCCTCTAAAACTATCTGGATTTCATTGCACAGTACTGTATTTTATTCATATTTACATTACATCCATTTGAGCGTCACCGGAAATGTAAACAACAGTGTTAACTAACTACTTTATTTTAAGTTATTCTAACATGTTGTTTGTTATTGTTGCAAATAAGAGATAAACAAATTACCATTATTTTCAGCTATTTTCCTCGTATTTTCATTTTGTTCTTATCATACACACTTACAAACACATAGACAAAATGTATAGAATGAATTATCCCGGTGCCTTTTACTAGAACATATATTATCTATGTATGTACATATATAAATCGTTAACATATATATATATATATATATGTAATACACCCACTTACCCACACTTGGCTGGAATACAAAGTGGTTTTCATTCAAAACCATTTCTTATATGGTTACATATAACTCTAATGCAAAAACCAAATAAAAAATAAACAAAAAAAGGATATACGGTATATGGATCACTGAAAAGAGGTTGGGCGGATGAGCTTGGGTGATTAAATTATCTGGATTGTGTGCTGCACACTGTTTTGTTTTTATCTGTTTTTTGTACTGAAATTTCCCGTTCACCATTTCATAATACCAACCGGCCTGCCACCCTATACGTGAACATATACACTGCTAAAATAACCGAAATCAAATTAGTTAGGTGTGGTAAACATAAAAATAACGTTTCTTCGTAACATAAATAAACGGAAATGAATTTTTTGTTGTTTTTTTTTTCAATTTTTTTACTGTTTTATGGACTTTTCGGAATGACCTCTTTTAAGATCTCAATAAAAATAAATTAAATTAATTTAATAGCTATTTGGTTAACTCCATTAAATTTTTTGGTGTACACAACGTACAGTCAACAAAATATTTATATTAACCTGTTTCAAAACATTCGTATTCCGTTAGAAATCATACTTTGCTAGAACTGTCATTTGATGCTAGTATGGTCACTTGGACCTGTGGTCGAAGCACGCATGTCTTGGATATTTCAAAATAGGATTTGACAAAACGAGATATGGTACAAAACTGGATATTTCAAATCAGGATATTTCGACATGTGATTTAAACTTAAAATGATTTTTTAGGGAAAGTTCTGGAATATGACCAATGAGGAAGGAACTCGGCGAGTTCTTAACCGATTATGATGAAATTCGATGTGTAGAGTGAAAATGGGATTTAAAAATGATTTTTTAGGAAAGTTCTGAAATATGGCCAGTTAGGAAGGAACTCGGTGAGTTTTTAACCGATTATGATGAAATTCGATGTGTAGGATGAAAATGGGATTTTAAAATAATTTGTTGGTAAAGTTCTGGAATAAGGCCAGTAAGGTTCCATACTTGAATATTTCTAAAGATAGAAATAGAATTTTCCTTCACTTAATGTTTTTTTTCTTTAATTGTATAATTAAATTTGATTTCAAAACCTTTTTTGGGAAAACCTCTGGAATATGGCCAGTAAGGTTTTATACTTGAATAATTTTAAGCAAAGAGATAGAATTTTCCTTCACTTAATGTTTTTTTTTAAATGCTGCTTTTATCATCTTATTAAAATAATCATTGACTTGATCGAGTTTACTGTCAGTAAAATTTATCTCAATCTATTTTTTATTCTTCTACTTAATATAACTTTTCTTCACTTTAGAGAATCTATGTGAGAAAAATTAATTAAAAAATTAAAGAAAAATAAAATAAATTATAAAATCATTTTCATTTAAAAGCGAGATTATTTGATTATTTGATTATTTAATATAAACAAGATCGAGCTCTATGAACATTACATTAAAAATCATGTACATAATATAATACATACATATTGTTATTTGGTAGCGATAGAAAAATTCAAATCTTGAACACTTAAAAAAAGTAATTATTTACGATTTTGAAATTTCTTAGTTTTTCATTGTTCGATAACACAGTTACAACCTACAATTTTGTTACAACCTACAATTCCCATCCAACATATAGGATTTCATCATAATCGGTTAAGAACTCGCCGAGTTACTTCCTAATTGTCCTTATTCCAGAACTTTTCCAAAAAATCATTTTAAAAATCCATTCCCATCCTACATATAGAATTTCCTCATAATCGGTTAAGAACTCACTGAGTTCCTTCCAAATTGGCCATATTCCAGAACTTATCCAAAAAATGATTTTAAAATTACATTTTCATCCTAAACATTGAATTTAATCATAATCGGTTAAGAACTCACCGAGTTCCTTCCTTACTGGCCATATTCCAGAACTCGCCGAGTTCCTTCCTCATTGACCATATTCCAGAACTTTCCCTAAAAAATCATTTTAAGTTTAAATCACATGTCGAAATATCCTGTTTTGAAATATCCCGTTTTGTACCATATCTCGTTTTGTACCTTATCTCGTTTTAAAATATCCAGTTTCGACCGGTACCCAAGTATTTTATATGAGCATGCGGTAGCCTTAGACTACTTGCACAGTATATTTGGCTTGTCATAGAAGCCAACTATATGAAAATTGACTGGGCTGACTCCCTACATCGTATATTACGGATACAAGGTTTAAAATTAGAACTGAGGGATACTGAAAAAAACCGTGTGAATTTGATGGCCTGATATAAACCCTAAAAGAAAATCGTCTGGAACTTATTGCTTTCTAAAAAACTCGATGGCCAAAAAATGGAGATAATGTGTCCCAAGGCTATACGTTGCTTTTCAATAGATATGACCTCAGCAATCTTGGTGTTTGATTTCAAAGCAATCGATAATCGAATGTGTAAGCTACGTTACGCATGCGATGAGGCAACCTAAACATAATGACTCATTTTACAACAATTTAGATGATCTGGATGGATCCATACCGGAGCACGACGTCAGAATAGTGATTGGTTATTTTAACGTTATAGAGCTGGTAAAAATCAAATGAACTTATATAAAAATATAGGTACTCCCGACAAGAACTAGCGACTTAGAATGATGAAAAAACTATGTACTTTTCGATCGCCCACGATCTCATTTTAGGTACATTCTTTTTTATAAAAATATCTACTTGAAGACAAGGACACACCCGCGCAAATCGCCCCACAGTCAAATTGACTTTGTATTAACTGGTAAAGGCGGTGTCGGACCATCCAAGATGTAAGATCATATCGGTCGGTGTTTCTTTTACCCATTACCATGTGTAGGTGAAGGAGTTGGACCTTGATGTTTGAGTGCGATAGTTCGTTAATGACATTTGAGAAAAGAGGTATCCAAGTGGCGCTACATATTTTGATGCTACATAGGAACTACATATTTAGAGAGATTCTTGATAATATTAATTACTTTTTACAAAGTTATCAGACCGAAGAAATAGGTTTTGAAATTTTACAAAATTTTGTCCAATTGTTGGTTCTGTTAGACGGATAAACTCGTTACTTTAGAAGATTCAAAATAAAAGTTGAAAACGGTTTTTTTTTACAACAAAATATCAATAGTGCTACCCGCCTCGCTCTGTATATCCAGCACAAATATTCTCTCAAACATTCACCACCTTATATATACTGTCGAAATATAGGATTTTCGGATGTAACGGGCAAAGATATAATGGGCAATTTAAATGTTAATTTAACAGACATAATAAAAATTAATTTATTTACCAGAAATTTATATTTTCAAAAAACAATAAAATAAAAAACAATAGCTCACAAAAATGTAACAAGCAATAAATCAAATTCAATGAAGCAAACATCAATTAGCAATAAAAATAAATAAAATTTAAACCCAAAGGCTATTAGTCTAGACTCTACATAGTAGAGGTTAGATGACATCTTGCCTACGAATAAATTTGCATAATACAAATCAATATGCATCCTAGAAATTTAATTTACATCGACTGTATTCGCTTATTGATCTTTAAGGAAAATATTTTATTTCAGACAGTAATACAACCCACTTGACCAAAATGGACACTCTATTGTAGCAAGACTTAGGCTCGCACTAAAATTTTAAGAAATCAGTTATATGAGATCATCAGAACTGCATCATGGAAGTCACTCAATTCAAAAATGACTGTGAATACTTGTTTGATTTTTACTTTACTTGATCTGCGAGCCGATTCTAAGCAAATGGAGGAACAGTGACGTATAGGTCCCTTTGCAGCTAGCCGCCAAACACAAAGACACCCTACTGGTCGAAGCAAACGTATTGAAAAAACACCTTTACATGGATGAGCTACTTACAGGAACCCATTCAATAGAGGCTGCAATAAAGATGATAATGTCAATTTCAGACATATTGTATTCTGCGGGTATGGATTTAAGCAAATGATGCACAATTTGGCCAAAAACTAAAAAAAGATGTTAGGAAACTTTCAAGTTCATAACAAGGACAAACGATTTTGGCAACTTCTGTTAAAATACTATACGTTTTTTAGGTTTGTTTGTTTGTTTGTTTATTTTCTATGCAATCTGTTTTGGGGCCGAAGCTCTCCCAACTCTTTCGCGGTTAATTAACATCCTACTTTACGCCATTACTAGCCAAATCGAGGACATGCGAATACAGGTTCGCGTTTTTTCAATTATCCATCTGCACATTGCATTGCTCCAGCCAGCCTGTACTGGCATGGACATTGGTTCGGCTCATGAATTCTGCACTCCAACGGGGGTTCATAGTTGTGTTCATCGTCATCACCGATCGTAATCAAGTGATGAAAAATCCCTTTTGCAACCCTCCCCTGTTGGGATTCGAACTCGGTACCTCCCGTCCCAAACCCCGCAGCTTTAACCACTGCGCCAATTGCTCGGTGTTTTTTAGGTTCTCGCATTGTTTTGGATGATAAAATCTTGACTCAAAAATGTTCTAAATAGGATTTTAAGTAAATCTAGGAGTTTTAATAGTATCATCTAATTTAATGGAGCACAATCAACCCACGCGAGCATTTGAAGGTAGTAAATTGTCAATGCTTTACTGCTACTGGTTTTTTGGCAGTGTTCTTTCACCTTGAAGTAACATTGCCATTGCTATGCGTTTAGAATCTCGCAAATTTTTAGCTGAATTCTTCCAAAACAGGATTACTACTTTATAGCGCCCGGAAAAATTCTTCAAACTCACTTTCTAATTTTGTGACATTGCGTGGAGGATTGCATCGATCTCGATGAGATTTTTCTCTTAGTTCGATTTTTATGCATGATATACTGATATTCTTCTAATATCGCAGTTGCTAAGATTGCTGCCATGAGTTTACATCGTATTGTCCATACTTTTGAAATTTCACAAATTTCTAGAGCAACCATTTTTGCAGAATATATGATTGCGTTGAAAACTACGTTTCGTGCATATCCTAAGATGCTTGTTAGCTTGTATACGACTTGCCAAGAGGAAAGATTAGTCTCTTGCAAAATCAAAATCGATTCCCTATAATACACACCCTTTACTATTGATGCGATTAAAATCGTGGTAGTTACTGTGCGAGAGGCGACTGAAGGTGCCAGATCGAAGGGATTTTCTAAAAAATATTGTGCAGTGGTTACATTGAAGTTTGTGTTAGATATTAAAAAATATTTAATTATTGAATTGATATTGGCAAATCAAGAAGTTTCAAAAATCTCAGAAACCTAATGGTAGGCAGCCTATCAAAATTCAAATATATTTAGGCCAATTAAAAATTTCCAAAATCTCCTGATAGTCAGGCAATCAAAATTGAAAAACTCTTAGGCCAAAATAAAAAGGTTCAAAAATTCTCAGAAACTCATGATGGTTACCTTATCAAAATTGAGAAGCATTGGAGAGTCGGCTTTGCCGATAATGCAATTGTTACGGTGGAACACATAGAGGTATGTACATGGAGTGTAAGAGTTACTGAGCATTGGTTGTCGTCTATAGGTTTGCCAGTTGTTGAAACATAACACGGAAATAGTTCGAGTAGGCAAAGGATGGAAAAAATAAAGGTTAAAGCGGGTTGACAACTGATTGAGTCTAAACCTTTTATTAAGTACGTGGTAGTGATAATCTACTTTAGTCTATATTATTTAAAGCCCATTTTGACACAGTGAGGTAGATTGCTGGAAAAGTAAATTAAGGTTTATCGCGACTAACGCCGAAAGCAGGAGATGTAAGCTAGTAGAGTCACGGTTATTACTTAGTAACGTGATAACATGTCTATTCTGATGTATGGTGCACCGATTTGGGCGAGTGCTATGTAAAAGTACACATATAAGCATCAAGTGGCTTATATGTTTATAGATCAAGTTCCTTAATAGTGGTTTGTACATTTAGAAAGGTCTCTATACAAGTTCAAACACGATGATTTGCCATACTGGCAAGAGGTTAAAACTGACAGTGTAGATTATGCGGTTTTTAGTCTCCGCGTTTGTACACCTGGACAGTAAAAGATCTAACCTTAAGGTCTGTGAAAGTTAACCGGGCAACTGTAAATATTATTGACTGTATGCTGGACTCCAAGGAAACATGGAGAATGGTATGCATTATGACTGTAAAAATTATGTAAAATCTACGACACCTCGAGAGAATCAGGCAGGAAGGCTAATAATTAATAATGATGGCAGATTAAGCTTCGTGAAGAAATACTTATCGGTACACGGTTGAAAATGTTAGTATAATAATAATAAGATTTTTGTATTCATACAGATCCATAAAAAAATCTTATAAATTTGATATATTCTGTATTTATAAAACTAATAGTAAAAACGTATTAAATTGATATGTTATTCTTATAAAGGAAAATGATATGACGTCATCAAAATTAATATAATGCTGGTGTAACTTTTATATGATTTATTCGTATAACCTTTTTATTACCTTAGCTTACCTTATTAATTTAATAATTTTAACTTATTGAAAATAATAAAACCATTAGTATAAAATTAATAGGACGAATATATAAACATTTTATAAGGTAACCGTATTTAGTTTATAAGTTTTAATTTATTTTCAGTTAAATAAATTTAGTTGCACAAATAAAACCCAAAATTTAATTTTCAATGTACTTTTTTTTTCAATGTAATTTATTTTATATAATATCTTTTACAAATTCAATTTTACATTAATTTGTTTAGCTTCTATAGTTACTTTGTTATTTCATTATTGTTTTTAATAATGTATAGTTTAGTCGTCCTACGCGACCTTACAGCCTCATATGTGTTTAAATCAGAATTATTTAACAATTTAATACAAACTAAATGTTCTGTGTAACTATCTTTTTCTATTTCGTAACAATTATGAAATTCATCAAATTCTTTTACATTATATTTTTTGCATAATAATATAAAATTTGTTTGTAAACTTAATATATATTTTATCTCGAGAAAAGTTGAAATGTGATTACCATCCGACTCGAAGTTTTGCAATGAGACAACGAGTGATGGCCTATAATGGAATAATTGTTCAATAAACGTTACCATATACAGTGGCTCACCTCTTCGATAGCCAACATTTGATAAAATATTTTCATATGTTTGAAAAAAACTATTTGATAGTTGACTATATTTCCCACACTTTACTTCACGTTTCATTTGGTAATTCTCCCAAGGAATTGAAAAACTCTGTTAGTGCCTAATGGCTAATGTTTTGGGCAAATTTATATAATTTTTTAGGTTGTTACAAATATTTTTAAAATATTGATGTTTAGATTCGTAGCGCATGGTGGAATATTGCCATAGCGGACCAATTCTTTTTAAGACGCTAGGATAGTGTGTTAGTATATGGTGTTTTGGAATTAATTTAGCTTTGTATTCATTTATAATAATACTTAAATGTTGTTTTATAAGCATTTTTAAATTATTTATTTCGGTTCTGTATACCACTCTACTAAAAATAATATTCATGATTTTTAACAAAGTTACAATTCCCTGCCATTTAAGTTGTAGCTCATTTGTAACTAAATCACCAAAAATAAAAGGTAAATGGAGCATTAGACACCAAATTTGGGATGCTGAAAGACCTAAAGAGTCTTTATTTATATTTGATGAGGGTTTAACTTTTCGGTACAGATATCCATAACTAAAAGAGTGAATTCTTTCGTTAATCTGGGAATAACTTATAACTTTACTGTTGGAAAGAAAATTAAAAAATAATAATATGATAAAGGGCACAACGCCTTCTAGAATATCATGCATGGGATCGACCGTGCAATTCTCAAGAATATCATAATATGCAAGTTCTGATAAAACTGATAGAAATCTAACACCTTTTCTTGAAATCAAATCTGCACCTTCAAAATTTGCATTATTTTTAATACTTTCGATGGTACGGATATTTTGAGCATTTTCTTCAAGTTCAACATGAATATCATTTCTGGTGATCTCACAAAATCTACAGAAAAATGTAGCATTAAAACCACCAGCATACCCCAAAATTTGATTGGCTCCTAAATTGTCATGAGTAATACTCGACAAAGTGCCGTGTAGTATACCCAAATCAGTACTTATACCGTTTGATTCTAAAACTTTTAAATCTTCAATTATAGGAGCCATAATTATGTTATAGTTTTCTGGTTTCCTTAAATCATTAGAATTAAACAATGCCACAAGATGCGTATTTTCTAATTGCGATAGAAATTGAGGTGGGAGATTCCGCACTGTAAAATAAATTCCGCCAATCTTATGGATAGTTTTATGACTACCTAGAGGATTTGTGCATTCAAAATCGTCGTAAAATAACTGAACTTGAACTGCATTGGGATGATTTTGAAAGCAAAAGTTAGTTTTAAAAATTTCGCCACAACAAAAACTGCTTAATTTTGTTTCTGTACAATTATGATCTAACATTGTAAAATATTTTTGAAAATTAATGTTTTTGAAAAGAACTTTTAGGGTTTCAGTTATAGGAATATATTGATATGTGTTTTGTAATAATTGTTTTTTGTACATTTTAGTCTTCCTACAATATCTTATATCCCATCTAGTACTCAATACTTTCTCTAATGGTTGAACAAAATAGTTAGAAGTTCCAAATGTCTTTGTTCTTTTAAATTTCGTGCAAACACTATTAAATTGATTTTTGAACTGTACTTGAACACTACTTACTGCTTCATGTATGTATTTTGTTGAGAAATTTTGTTCGGAATAATTAAAACGATCTCTTAAATTTAAAGAAAAATTGTCTAGAAGACCGGAAGCGTGGGTTAATATTTTAGTGATAGTTGTATCAGGTAAACCTAAAGTATTTAATGTTGATACAAAATTTATAATCCCATTATTTATCTGAATATTGCAATGTCCTGAATTTTCAAAAGAATTCAAAAAAGGATCAGTTACATCCATATTTTTATAGGTTGGAACAGGTACTGAAACCGTTACTTGGGGTACAGATGTAGTATTTGTTTCGATGTTTCGAGTATTTGTTTTGGATGTGGAACAACTTGACACATGTTTCCTTAGACCAGTATATGTTTTGAATGTATATGGGCAATTTTCAGTCAACACACATTTCAATTGTAAAAATTTTGATTCTTGCAGGCTATGAATAAGCTTTAAATGTTCAAACAACTTTGACAAATTTGTTGTGGATTTTTTACATAAGAAACAAAAGAAATTCATTTTTTTTATTTAAGATTATATAAGTAAATTATAATTACCACATCATATTATTCGATTCTGCTTAACGACGATAATTTAATGTAAACTTCTTTGATTTTTGCCGATATATGGCACTTGAATTCATAAATATAATTTTGTATAAAGATCCAAAATAATCGAAGATTATTATTGTATTTAATTCCACACAAATAATGGATTTTAAATAGATAGTCTATTGCCGAAACTATATTTGTGTTTGGCGGCAATGCTATCAAATTTGAATCAAGCACTAATAAATATTGTGTTATTTCCACTTTATTTTGTCCCAAAGCAACTATATAAGGAGCTTGATTCGCCGAACCTTCGAGGTACTCAGCATTGGTTTGTCCGGTCTGTTAATATACATAATCAAAATGTTTATTTATTTTATTTTGCAAGTAAAATTATTAAATGATGTTTAAAACTTCTTACATGAAAAAATCGAATTAGATTTTGAACAGCTTGTTCATCTGAGACTCTACTTTGTTTCTGTCTGCCGGATGGTGCAGGTGGTAGCAATCGAATTAAATTTAGAAATGCCAATGTAGAGGTATTCCAATCTGAAATTAAATAGGAAAGATTCCAAATAAATTATATGAACTTGGTTTATACATATTGTAGTTCAATATTAAATAATAATTCGCAATTGTTTATTAAGTTTAAATAATGTACATAATTATCGATATTTACCTAGATTTCGGTCAAACTCGGTATATAGAATAGATTTTCCTGAATTTCTAACAGCCGTTATTATATGCCCCTCGTATGCACTCCATGGATTAGACAAGCTGATGTTGCATTGTAGAAAGCATAAATTAAAATCAAATAATATCTAAAAGTAAAGTATCTAAGTAAAAATGGAAAATTATTTACATATTAAAAATTATAGGTTTACCAATTCCGGATGAATAAAATAATAAGGGCTGTCACATTTAGGATGGTAATCGGCTTTACTACGCTGTTCTTTTCTGTAGTTTACTGTAGCTTTTAGTTTAGCTTGTACTAAAAGTATTTCATCTGGCAAAACGGCAGAGTTAATTATCAATAAATATCGTTTCGCTGTTTCGTCGTCAACACCCGTTTCTTTTTCTTCTTCTTCTATATCAATGGAATCGACGTTAAAATGGGATTCTAATTTCCTTTTCTTCACCCGGTCGTTTTTTAGTTTTATTTGGAGAAAGCCAGTAGCTTCACAGTTAATTAGAAGATCCTGAAAGAAATAATAATGGAATAAAATTGCATGCTTGCAATAAATTTAATCAAAATATAAATAAAAATCAGTAGGTAACTAACCAATTCGTTTTCACCGTGACTTTTTAGACATGGAAATAAATTTACACAAGCTTTCGCCGCCGCAAATTGTTGTTCTCTTGAAGGCTTAAATCCGAAGATTTCTTGAACGTAACTGGCTAGTATTGAAATTATTTTTCGCCTTTGATTCTCTGTCAAATATTTATTTTGCTCGTGTTCTGAAAACACGGTTGGTCCTAAAGGAGTGTTAAGGATATATGCCTTTAATGCCTATATATAAAAAAAATAATTAAAAATATTTGTATGGTACTAATGGTTGTATTATTACATCGGAAGTTGCGACAATTCCAGAACCTATAACGGCATTTGATTTTCGTAATATGCCTTCATTTTGTACATCACGATCTTTATAATTAAATGAGTTACTATTTTCAGCTATAGAGTTTTTCGTTTTAAGTTTTAAAATAAAATTGGGATGCCGGTAGAAAGATTTTACGTAATCAACAAATATATCTTCGCTAATTACAGCTCCGTGAATATTCTCAAAGTGATTAAAATCCTCAATTGCATAAATTGTATTTTGCAAAGCTGTAGTTAAAGCAAATAAGTTAAAAAAATTAAAAATTATTTTATAACAATTATTTCTACTAGTATGTATAACTAAAAAAAATATAGCTTACCCGATAAGACAAAATCCAGGTAAAGTAAGTCACTCGTTTCATTTACACAATATTTATTAATTTTTGAAATTTTTAGTTCTCCGTTAGTATCGAATGTAATAAATATATTTTCTTCGGAATGCATGTTGGTACAAAAAATAATAATATCGTAAGAATTATATTTTTAAATATTCTGGAACATAAATAGTTAAGGCTCACTCACTTTACAAGTCTACTTAAAAATAGAATGAGTACCTGCTGGGTACCGTTGCCAGTTTTATTTCATATGTGCGTTCAAAGACATATAATATATAATAAATAATTTTTTTAGATTTTAATATACATATATCGCATATGATTTTAAACTGATTTTAAACTGTTTTTTTCACTGTCAATAGTCTAATTTTGTTCTAATGTAAAACCATGGAAAATATTTGCACGCGTTTAGATTAACATAACCTAATCTGCGATTAGATTCACTGTGTTTTAATTTACAGATGTATTAATAATATTTTTATTATTTCACTATAACTACAAATAGATTTGCTTGTATCAAAATATTAATTAATTTAAATTCACTTTGAAAAATTAAAATTAAAATTAAAAATTAATATATATTACCGTCTACTCGAAAGCAAAATTATGAAAAAAATGATTGAAAAAAGGAACACGATATTTCCCGTTTAAATTATTTTAAACGAAATCGTATACATTTTATATTATTTTCTTATTAATGCATGATTTTTTGGTTAACGGTAATTTTGTATTTTATACTATTTTTGTATATTATTTATATATTATTCATATTAAAAGATATATGAATTTGTAAAAGAAATTTACTGTTTGAATTTATAAAATGTTTTTATACGAAATGGATTTATATTTAATACGAATATTGTATAACCTAAACTTATAAATTATTACTTATGGTTTTTAGACTATAATATTATTAAATTTATATGAAAGTCGATTTAAAGTTATCTAATTGTTTTATTAATTCCATTAATAAATCGATACTTATGAAAATTTAGACGAAAATCCGTATAAATAAGTTTTATAAGAAACATTTATTACTATTTTTTGGATAATTTTCAACCGTGTAGTGCCAAGAGCTTAAAGGCAAAGGAGGAAGGGGGTTAGGCTTTAGACGATAACATTCCGCCACTCTTGCAAGATTATGATGGTCTCTAGTAAGGTCTTTTAAAAATTCGGTTGCTCTAGAAATTTGAGGAATTCGTTGGTGGTCTGAAGCTCTTTTGGATATTTTAACGATATCTTATATGACTTGAGAGTTCTGTTGTCTATTTTTTTTTTGTTAAATAAAAGGATTCCAAATGACTTCTGCTGTATGGTGTGTAGGGCGAAAATGGTTTACTAATGGTTTATTTTGGTATATGGCTGTTAGGATTTTAAGCGAGATTTTATAGTTACCCCCTGCTGGCTTCAAAATTCGGATAACCTGACTAAATCGGACTAAATCAATTTGATTGTATGTGTAGTATAGTGTGTATTGCTGTGGTATTAAAATTTAATCCTTCATAATTTTTCATGATAGAATCGTGTAACTATATCTCCCTCTCATCACAATAAATGAATTACCGTAATAAGAGCACGTTTTTCATACTAAAAGATTTCTCACTTAGGAATTACCATAGCATAATCCCAGCAAAAAAATCGAAATACAATTTTTTGTTTAAGTGTATTTGAATAACTAGAGGCTTAAAACTTTAAACTTTTATAAATTCGTTCCATTTTAGTATATTGATGGTGTCAAGTAGATTTATATAAAGAGTTTTTTAATAAGGGTGCCCAAAATTTTAATAGATACATATATAGTTTATCTGGCGTACAGGTCACGGTTTTGACAAAATATATTTATAAATTATAATTATCGTTTTGCTAACCCATTAACAAGGTCATCATTCTTTTAGGCGTGTATATTATATTATATTACAACGTTTGTCATGTTGAAAATTCTCCAGAGAGTTGTCGCAAGGGTTAACAAAACAATTTTGTTAATTTAACTTTTGAATAAAACAGAAAAGTTTTTATCTTACACGAAACACGTTTCCATATTTTTATCTAAAAAATAAAAAAGCTATATGTACATAGCTAAAATGCTAAAATATAATAATCTGCTATTATTATTATGTTAGTTCAGCAACAATGATGGTATAATGGTAATATCCAATCTATGGCAATAATTTGGAATGGTTCACGTAATATGTAAATCATAATAATATACTAAAAATAGGGGATGGTTGTTCCAAAATGTTTATAATATTAATAATTGGAAATATATTTTATTTCAATATAGTAATCGTTAGAGTCTACCATAATCATACCGCCATAATTTTTCGCCATAATACCATCTACATACTATGCTAGTTTTTAGTGTCATTAATCAATGTGTTAATAAATAGGTAATCTTCTTATAAGCGGGTTTTCCGAAAATTTATCATTTTGGTGAAATTCGTGGCATCTGTATTAGTTATAGAGTTTTGGGCATCTTTGGTAGACGTAATACGGCTGGGACCATCCATTGGAAAGTCAACTTGCTTCAAAATGAGATGACTTCTGCGCACAAATCTCTAAAACAAATTTGCATCCTTAGATTTACTATGAGGGACGGCAATCCAAAGCTTAGTGAAGTGCACTCTTTTTTGAGTGCGAAATAGCATACGGCCTATGCCTATGTTTACGAAGCCTTCTTTATGGTGGTGAAACTTCGGGCAATTTAGATTGCGCTAAAACCATAAGTATCGACTGAATTGAACTTTCTTTTCGCTGTTAAACTTATACTGCGGCAAGAAATTTCCAAGCTGCGGTGTTTGGGACGGAAGGTACCAGGTTCGAATCCAGAGGGGGGAGGGTTGCAAAAGAGATTTTCCATCACCTGATTACGATCGGTGATGACGATGAACACAACTATGACCCTGTTGAAGTGCAGAATCCATGGGCCGAACCATCGTCCATGTCAGTACATCTCCTCTGGCTGGAGCAATGCAATGTGAAGATGGATTTAAAATCGAACCTGTATTCGTGCGTCCTCGATTTAGCTGGTGACGGCGTAAGGTGGGACGTTAAAAATTAACCACGAAAGAGTTTCGTGGAGAGCTTCGGCCACAGAAAAAGATTGCAGGGTTCAGACATAAAAAAAAAGAAGAAATTTCCATTGAATTAAAATTTTATAATTTTTTTATTGGGCTTACTATTATCACTTTCCTGTAAAGACAGAGCCTCACAATTGGAGTCTTTTTCATCGTGTTACTAAGATCCAACAGAGTTTACGGATGGGTGTTTGGTGACATACTCTTTGGTGATGTGACAGATGCGATTAATTCCTTTCACTTATACGTAAACCTGTCTTGCGATCAGGTTGCCAAACTAATCCCAAAGCCTTGATGTTCTACTTATCTACTCTTAAATATTTCCCGCGATGTTGTAATTGAACCGATGACAAAATGACAAAATCATCGTTCGAATAAAAGTTGCGAAAAATGATACCACCTTTCTACAAAATTGCGATCGGTTCCTCCATAATTTCTCTGAGGTTAGAAGTAGAATTTGATCCAACCATCATTTCGTTAACGTAGAGATTATTTCCAATTAGATCGAAATTAGTCTTCATCATCTGCTACGCAGTTTTACAGTTTTTATAGCATGGGTATCTCCCAGCTGCAGTACCATAGGTTACGGTGCATAAACGTAGAATTTTGATCGGTTGATTTTTATTGTTTCTTTTTTAGCTGAAAATTGCTGTCGGGGAGTTGAAAACAAAAATTTGTGGTACATTTGTTTAATGCCAGTCATTGAGACGAACTCAAAAAGCCTAAAACATAAAAAAAAAATTATAAATAAATCAGTATATGCGAAATATCTTTAAAAGATATGCCGGATGGTGAAGTCCTGACAATCCATCATAAACCATTCTAAGTGACGCAACTGCGGTCATACTCATTTATGGATGGAACATACATTTTCTTTGCATCAGACCATCTAACCAGTCTCTTCTCTGAATTGGGGAAACATTTCAAGGCTGTAGTCCCATCGATTCTTCCAGAACTGACGGTTTTGTAGAAAACGACAATCAAACGCCATGGGGTCAGTCAAAAAGACGATAAATATGGAGTGCGCACTTATAAATATGTAGTGCTCTCTCAGTTGTCAAATTCGGTGGAATTACGAAACTCGTTGTTGACACTTAAGCTTCTGGATGTGTCCCTGAGATTTTTGATAAAACAGCTACACAAATTTCGAATTTATTTGAACTGTCAAAGCCAGAAGATATTGTATGAAAACATTTGACCTTTAAGGTCGTTGAAATAGCATGAAGCGTTTTTTAAAACTATAAACTTCTCTGCCAAAAAATTAGTTGTGCCACCACTATTTTAATAACACGAATCTTAACCGAAGCCCTGAACCGTCAAAAGATTATGTTTGACTTCGAGTTTTGATTTTAGTGTTGTTGGTGTTCCTTCATGATCACTGATTGGGGCACTATAGTGCGATGCCTTTTGTGGCACTTGCTACATCTCTTTGTTTTTATTATGTTTTAATAAAAACAGCATAATACACAGAGATGCAACCGATTAATACTTTGGTACCCATTCAGTGGGGTCGTTCCTGTATTTTTTTGCTTTATAAAACTGCCATTTTGCTTTGTAGAGACCAATTGATGAAGAATGTCTAGGGATTTGGTAGCCGATTAGTATAACTTTTTGTCTTAGATGACCTGAAATCTGCCCTTTGAAATTAATACATGGTCAGTTTGACTTTGAGATGTTTTCGAGGCTGTTACCAGGATTCCAATAATATTTATGAATACTTCACTGTTTTTGTTGGGAGTATTGATCTGTATTTTCACGTAATTGGGCCCAAAAAAATCCATCATTAAGATTGTCGACTTGAAAGCAACTTATGTAACTTTAACTTTGGTTACAGGCAAAGAATACTATGGTGGGTTTCTAACGATATAATCATGCTCGTTTACAAGCCTTTTATGAGGCATGTGAGTTGCCCTCAACATTTTGCAAAAGACTCCTTGCAATTTTCTCAGTAAATTTCAATTAGGTTTATTAATCGTACGACTTGACGACATATGGAAGGCACGATATTTAAAATACAGATAAACTAAATTTACCGCCTTTGCAACTTCCATTAGAAAGAGTCTAGAAATATAGAAAAATTAACTTCTGTACAATTATATTTCCATAGCTTAGGAATAAAATGTTAATGCCCTCAACACCTCTAATTTCTGAAATGTTAGTTTGAAATGCTAGTTTATGTGAAACAATAGTTTGAAAAATTGGAAAAAAAAATTCTTCGGAGGATATGTCACTAACTTATCATCTAGTAAAACTCCCGAACTACTTAAATATATTGATAAAATTGTACTCATATTACTCTGTTAGAACCCATAAATCAGATTATAAATCTTTGAATAAGCCAAATGTTAAAATTATCGATCTGTTAACAAATTGACGGGCACGTCTATATATATAAAAAAAACGATTTATATATCTTCTCCAAAAAAAATTAAAGTCTCATCATCAATTTGGCTGTATTCCAAATTCACTTATATGCTCAACAAGTGCTTATATGCTAATATAAAATTTCAGATACAAAAAGACATTAATATTAAAAGTTATGTAACAGCAGTATTAATAGAGTTGGCAACAGTTTTTGACAGCATCTGTCATAACTTATGAATTAGATGCGATTTCGTAAGATGTGAAATGTTTGAAAATGATTTGAGAGATGAGGAAATATTTTTAAATTGGTACAAGTAAACAATAGACTGTAAATGGGTCCAGGCGAACAAAAAACTAGAAACATACTTTGCGCATCAGAAAATATAGTCAGAAAGGATCATATTGGCAATATTTGTCTAATATTTTTTTGTATATTAATAACAACGACTAAACAAAGGTTAGATCGCTGCATCCGTAAAAAACCTCACTGTGAAAAATATCACCTAACGGAAATATGGATGACGCCAAAACTTTAACCGAAATTGCAGTTAATGATTAGAGCATGCAGTTGCTAGAAAAACCAAGCTAGTTTAATGTCACTATAACAGCCATGAAAGAGCATCGCTTGGAACTAGTTGCTCTCTAAGAAACTCGATGGCCAAAAAGTAGAGATCATGTGTCCCAAGGCTATACTTTTCTTCACAGTGGAAATGACCTCGGAAATCTTGGTTTTAGTTTTCTTCTTGAGCCCCAAGTGAAAAAAGGCTGTTTTGCATTTCAAAGCAGCTGATAATCGTATCTGCATTATTTCCTCATAAAAATATCCACTTGGAAACATAGACATACTATCGTAAGACGTCCCGAAGTCAAATTGATCAAGTGTTACTTTTTAGAGGAGGTATCGGGTTTAGCAGGCGCCGGGATCGCTGTCGGCGACGATGGCTCCTCGGAGTAGAGAACGACTTGTCTTCTTTCGGTTGTCTAGAACAATACGAAGATCAAGCTCGGGATCAAATCCGATGGAGCCAGAATGTTGATGCGGCACGGGCCAGCATATAGTTCCAATAGTTGACAGCAATGTTTTTGTTCAATAAATTAGAATCTAAAGTTGTAATTAGCGAATCACTAATTAAAAACTGTCGTCGGATTAGTAAATATTAGCGTATTTGGATCAGATAAAATGGTTCAGAAGGGTCGTAAATTAAGACATGTTTTAATCTGTGTCGCAACTGTTGAAAGTTCTTCATATGTAAGAGTTGTAAGAATTTGAGAAGATATTCAAGGGTTTCTGGTTTCTTTAATGTTTAAAATGAAAAATGTTACAATTATAAGACTAACAAATAGCTAACAACCTCTTCGACCTCGAATCCAACATAATATGGTCATCGAATCGGTTTAAAAGAAAGCAATTATTTCTAGGAATTGCATTGCTTCTATAGCTGGGTGTATTAGTTTAGTGGGTAGAAACGGTCAACCAATCTCAAGGCAAAGAAGTAAATGTAAGTTTTTATTTGGATCAACTTTCGTTTTTGACGAAGAAGTTCATCTCAAATTGAATTCAACGAAGGGTAGTTAATTCTTCCAGAAGCGGCTATGTTTTAAATTCCTGCCAGCTTGTTGAAATGTGTGACGGAAGTTCGTTCCAAAACAGGCCTAGTAGCCAGATTTCTTGCATCATAAGCTGTTTATTATAGGTGCCAACTAGCTTAATGAATCAAAGAGTTTTGCGCTTTAAGAAAGTAGGCTTCATTTAGTAGACATCAGATATTCGTTGGATGGCATTGAAACCGAATGTATCTATAGTTGAATTACAGTGTAGTCAAAGAGTTTTAATGGTAACTTCAAGTTTAAATTCCAATCGACTTAGATACTCTGGTATATGGATTTTAATAGACAAGCCAATTTTCTTAAGATAAATCCACCGCTGTTTAGTAAATATTTAGTAAATATTTGTTTTTGGATGAATAAGGCTTCTTCTACAGTGTGCGTGTACCCCAGGCATCAGATCATTCATGTAAAAATAGTTTAAAGCTAGATTAGACGCAGTGGGATAGTTTTGTTTTTCAGCGGTTAGCTTAGTCTTCTGAATATCTAGTTTTGAAAACAGACCCCACAAAATGCCTGGATCTGCATCAACGTTTGTCTGAACATTTTTTCAATTTTAACTATATGGACGTATTATGGTTTACGCCAACATAACAGTACAGATAACAGATCCAGTTGAAGAGTAGGGTCAGATAACATTACGTCGTTTAAAGATATTCCAGTTTTAATTTTAGCAGGCCCATCGGAAACTACGCTCAATTTTGTAGTTGTCCACGAATATTTTAGCACTGCAGTATGTGACAGGTAACCAGTTTCATTAATTACATCATGAATCCTAACGCGATATATTAAAGGACTTCCACGTATCAACACGCGCATTGTTGAGATGCTCATGACTGGTTACGCAAATTTTCTACACTCTAGTTCTTCTTTTGTAAATGTTCGTTTATGTGAAAATATTTATGTGTAATAATTATGTCTCCTGTTGCCACTGATTTTGTCGCACTGTTCCGATAATGCCGGATGATGCATTTGCTATTATCATTAGAATTTCTCAATAATAGTCTCCTCATAGCATTTTTTTACCGTGTTTTCATTTCCATGGATCTATAGTGACTGGTCTAGCATATCCCGCATTAAGCTTTTAACTATAATGCCTTTATGGCTAAATTATATAAATTATTCAACTTTTGTGTTCGCCACTCCAGCTTCGGTTTTGACATTTCATGTAAGTTCGTCTCCCTAAAATCAAAATCAATGCATTACAGAAATCTAAGAAAACAAACTAAACCCGGCTACATACGTGATGAATTATTGTAAGTTACACTCATTCAGATTCAACATTACTTTTTAATAAAACGGTTTGCCTACCACAAATGGGATATAAAAGTACATCAAAAGTACATTATTTACCAGCTCACTTTTAAAACTCTTTCAAAATGTTTGTCAATCTCACCTTTCGAAATATAATAAACATGTTACCGTTTGTCAAATGAAACATGGAAAAAAATACCCAGATTCCTCACAAGTGCGGCACCGCCCTACCACCGCCGATCCATTCCACCTTCCACGCCCTTCACACAAACAAAAATTTCCCCCTACGCAATTCATGCAAGTTAGAAAGAAGCAAAGAGACAATGGCCAAACACCGTGCACCCCGCTGCTAAAAATTACACCAATAACCCCCACAAAACACTTGAGCCCTCCCATGGGAATCCCTTGCCCACACAAAATCGTCATCGATAGCTGTCTAAAACTTTAACTCATACAAGCAGACATTAGAAAAAATTGACCCAACATTATAAATCAATTGAACCAACCGCCCCACGACAAACACATCATGTAATCGCCAATATCCAACACCTCACTTGACCCAAAACATGAATAAATTACTTACATGCAAGTATTTTACAGTAAATATATGCATTACCACCCTGTTTTTAATATTTATCTCATTCATTTTAGAGAAGCAAAAAGCAAAATACATATAAGCGTATAAAAGAAATAACCATATGTATATATATGTACTCAAAAACAAAATCAAATAACTAAAAATTAACTGTTATAATACTCGTGACACTTATATGAAATTTTACTTTTTTCCGTTTCCTCCTTTGTTATATACACCAAAAAAACACACAAAAATTTAATATTTTTCTGTGTATTTATACATGCTTATATACACTTATATACAATAAATACAAGATGTATATAACCAAAACCAACACTATTGTATATTATACAAGCCATGAAGCTTGGCTAAGTAAAACATATTATGACTACTATTTGGTGTATGTGTTAGTGAATTTGACTACAGTTAAAATCGAAACAAAAAATTATATTTCGCACTGTCCATACTCCTCTAAATTCAAAGTACATAACATTTCTACAAAAAAAACGAAACAAAAATTATATTTTGCACTGTCCATTCTGCTCTAAATTCATAGTATATAGTATAGTATATAATGAAGTAAATAATAATAACAATACTTCTCTCTCTCGTTAAATAATAAATTTGTTTTTTGCTTTGTCATAAAGAGTGCAACATACTGTTGTTCCATCATTCGTATTCATTTTTTATTTACATCAAAGCATATAATAAAAGTATATACAAATTATACTACGTCACAACACTAATACTTAGGTATAGTAGTCACTTTTTGGCTTAAGTATCGCAACTTCATGGCTTGTATATACATTTGTGTTGGTTTTGATATAACGATATTAGATATATAATTTGATACAGATTTTTCACAAAATAGAAAACACATATGCATAAATCCATATTTCGTCCGTTAAATGCATTTAAATGTATTGAATAAATATTTATGGTGCGTACATTTACGTGATCAAAAAATTGATTCGCGAATCAAGGGGAAATTTGTATATTTTTCATACGAAAAATTTCCCAAATGTGCCCAAAGTATGAAAAAAAATTTTATACTTTGGGCACATTTTTCACCGCAAGCATCCAACAAAATAAAAAAAAATAAAAATTATGAGCAATAATTGTGTTCATTATATATAATTTTGCTATTTTTTGACATTTCTTATTTTGTTTGTACCGCGCCAAAATTTCGATAGCGGTTTGTCTTGATAAAGACATTTTGGGTATTATTACGAATTAATTAAATTCAAAAAATTAAATTACACGAAAAAAATTAAATTACACGAAAATTTCAAATCACCGAAAACAAACAAAAAGAAATTATTACGAAATTAAAATCAACCAATAAAAACAAAATGAAGTTAAATTTAATATTAGAAGTTATTAAGAAATAATACAAAAAAAAATAAAATCACCGATAAAAACAAACAGCAAGAATTTAAAATCACCGATAAGAAATTAAAAATGGAAATCTAATCACAAAAAAAAAATCACAAAAAATCGCACAAATATTTCGTATACCACAGCCAACAACGATGTACAATTAATAATTACATATGTCAAGTAAAATAGGTAATAATTTTGAGCAAAAGCTTTTGTTACTAACTTCATCCTGTGATGAAATTTTTTAATCACGTACATGTACGCACCATTACGGAAAACAAGATAGACTAAAAAACCAATTATGTACTAATGTTTTGTCTACTCTGTCCACGATCCACTTTATCACTTCTTGGCAGTGGTACACGCACATTCACACATACATAACACCACAATTTAACACAATTTAAACAACAAAAATAGAAAATAAAAAAGTTTTAATGAAGAGAACGGATAAAAACACGTCCGATCTCTTCAACGATCATCGATCGACCTTGCATTTAAGTACGAAATTTGACATAAAATAAATTTTGAATTCGTATTTTAAATTGAATTCGTATTTTAGTGGCTGCGAGCTTAATAAGGCCTAAGTGCACATATGCAAAAAATAATTATATATTAGCTTCAAATTGTTTGACCTCGCCTAATAGATGTATGTCCGGCGCAATCAAGTTAGCCATTAACCGCTGCTGATCATGGGCCCTGAATTTGCTACAACTGAAGCATTTTGTTTCTTACTATTTTCTTTCCATTTATTTTGCCATTTATAATCCAGTATTTTTGACTAGCTATGGCCAAAAGAGGAGTTTGGCCTACATGTTTGTTTTCCTAAAAATTACCATAGTATGTTTTTATTTTTTATGTATTATGAAAAAGGGTCTTTCCTAGAAATTAGAGCTAGATGGTTCTGCAACTTACCACCGACACGTAAAAGCCTGAACCCATCTAAGAAGGGATTTAAAGAAAAGAGGCTGCCGTAATTACTTCAGTCATTTGTTAAGCCGTAGTATGATGGCAAACAAAGTAAATTTCTCGTTGGCCAATAAACATTCATTCAAATATATTCCTAAGCTCATGATGGCCAACCCATCAAATACCAATCTTAATTTAATTATTCTGCTTTAACTTTTCAGCATGCCATGGTGTTCTTCCTATTTAGATTATGCCGGAAATTGCTCTTTTCGCAAAACAATTCTTAAGGTGCTAACCAAAACTGGCTTTTATCGGTGTCGACGAAATTTTCTTGGTTGGTATGTGTTACCATTGAAATTACCTCAATGTCGATTGACCGGGTTGCTCCGAAACAACCCAACAAAGTTAAGGTTGAAGTTATTTGATAGGTTTTCTAATGGAATATGGCTTGTAAATTTGAACATTACTAAAGCATCAGTGAACTCAGAAAATATTGTGATGGCTTGTAAAATGTTTAAAGAAACAGCTTGATTTTAGAGCAGCAAAATTCTAACTAATTCCAAATAATTTAATTCATTTTGACGAGCTGTAACTAAACTGGCTCTAAGCTTCGTGCTTTATTCATTTTAATTAGATTGTCACACTACATACAACCTGTGATACAACTGTACTCGACAACACAACATATATAGTATAAATTAGCATAATTTATGTAATCCTCGTCGTTTCATTATGTTGTGTATTTTATGTAATTTTCGTTTTTTTGTTATTTAATTTTTTAATTAAATTACTTAAATATTCAACAGATTCAATTCGGAAAACAATAGGACATTATTGTCTACCGTTTTATTATTTTCATCAACTACATGACTTTTATAATCTAATATCCTTTATTTGCTGTATTTATATATTTTGAGCAACGCTATATTTAGACGGCGTCGTATATATATTTAGATATATGTATTTGTGTGTGTGTGTGTGTGTGTAGATAGGTGGGTTATTAGGCAGAAGGAGGTAAAATTAAAATAATTACTAGAGCTGCAACATAATATAATGTTTAATATAATTAGTTTTCATTGTTCTGCGCAGCTTTTTATTTATAGAAAATACAAATTATAGTAATAATCATTACTATAAAAGTTATATTCTAGTCCTTATATGAAATCAACAATCCAAAAAACTATGTCGCTTACAAACTTTAATTTTTTATATCTAACGACAATCGGAAGAAGCAACTTGGTGTTTAAAAATGTTTAACTTAAAAATTGTGAAATATTTTGGAATATTAAAAAGCTTTCAAAATTCTGCAAAACTCATGATGGTTGCCTATCTAAATTGCGAAATATTTAGGCCAGTTAAAAGTTTTCCAAAATTCACAAAAAGTCATGATGGTTACGTAAATCAAATAGTTCCCAAAAATACATAATGGTTAGTCTGAAAATTAAATGAACACGTGCCCTGGGCTCGAATCAAGTGACTAAAAGTGATTACATGATTTCGACATCAGAACGTCGGCATAGTGAATAATATTTTCCTATTGTGAAACTATTTGTTTATTTTATTTAGAAATTTTTTTGTAATGTTTTACTGAAAAACTAATTAAACAAAAAAAAAACAAGTCAACAACAACACAAAAAGTGGGGTTTCATTTATTTTGATTTTCATTGTGCTAGTGAAAGGGTAACAAACATTGTTTTCCCCAACTAAGCTTTATTGTTTGCTCACAATTTAATATTTTTTCAATTATAATATTTCCTTTCTTTCGGAAAATTGGCAAAAAAAAAATAAAAATTTGACAAAGCAACAAAATTTTTAATTTGTTTCGTATCAATAAATTGTAATGATAAAGTTTAAAAACAAAAAAAAAGTTTTGTTGTGAGAGTGAAAAACTTTTTCTTTGCCATTTTTATTGCCAAAGTTTTTCATGTTATATTATAATTCGACATTACATTATTCATATACGAGTTACATCATTACGTGCACATATGTAATGTATAAATAAATTTTGAGAGTTTAATGCATATTCATAACTCAGTTTAATTTAAAAAACGAAACAGATGGAAAGCTATCTATACATCATAGACATTGCCAGTTTTACGAGCTTCGCCATAAATGTTTTAGATATAGTCTTTAGGCCATTGTCTTCTTCGGCAAACTGACCGCACTTTATATCGGGCTTGAGTGGTATTTTTTCAGGAAATGTGGTACTTTTATGTCTTGCTTTCATCTAACTGGAAAGAGATATCAATCGATTAATATTTTATAGCAGTAATTATACTAATGTCAAGAGCTTTTGATTAAGGTATCATTCCTTACAATCGGGATACTACATACTACATGTTCTATTGACTTCTCATCTAGATAAAGTAACTACGGGCGTATTATGTATCGGCTTGAAAATTGTATTGCATTTTTTGTATCATTTACTTCGTCGTTGCAGTGAGTTGGTATTGGACTGAGTTTAGCGATAGATGTTTTGAGAGTTTTGTTCTGAGTTTTCAAAGAAACGATTCTAACTATACTTATCATGTCTCGGGTGTGTTTCTAGCACTCTCGCCATTTTCCATTTAGTGGGTGGTATTTTTCAACCCTTATGAAAACTAACGTGCTTTTTTATAATTGGTTATTGTGTTGTTTATTTCGCCCAATGTTGCATATTCTATAGGTAATCCGTGCTCCAGATTTCCCAAAAATAATTTTGCATCCTATCGACTAGTTGCCACCTAGTTAATAGTTGAGGTTTTAATTGAAGTGGCTGGTCGTTAGGTGGGGTAAGCATATACTTGCATATTATAAAATGTCCTGGTGTTAGGCTCTCCAAAATGTTTGGATCATCTGTTAAAAGGCACAGTCGAGTGGTCAATTCTTCTAACGTTCGAATGTTTACGGTGAAGCAATTAACCAAATTTAAAAATAACATAAAACAAATAACATAAAAATTTGCTTCCATTAGGCATAAAAAACTCTTAAATTCTTTCAAGTCTTTCAAAATAATTTCACCCAAGTTACACACTCCATTTTGAGTATGTGCTCATTGATGATGGAATAAAAGTAAAAAACCACGTATATTGCCAATTAGCCAGCCCGACGCCACTTTTAATATCCTACTTTTCAACATTTGGCTGATCCTAACCTCTTTATGGCTAGTGGAATTCCAAAGATAAATGCCACTAACAAAGATCGATTTATTTAGCGACCTGCAAATATTTTTGGGGAGAAGAATACGCAAGTTAGAGAAATGAAATCTACCAAACAACAATTTACTAAACAAATAGAAAGATTGCCCATAAAATACAGATAATCTGCACGCTAAAAAAACACAAGAATCAAGAGAAATATGACCAAATTGTGGACCAAACAAGGAGAAATATGGCCAAATATGACCTTATACGAAAATAAACCTAGTACAAGCATTGAAACATCTTTGTATAGAATAAGCATATATAATTTAAGCATGCCAAGCAATACTATCTCACCATAAATAAACTCACCATAAACCCTACAACTTTATACAAACAACTAAGCATTCCAAACACCCTTTTACTAATACCAACTAAATAGTTACCCCAAGTCAGTGTTTTATTAAGAACTAACCCTAAGTCCTTAACAAGATGAAAAAGGTATAATAGAGCCGTCAAGATAAATCCCGGAAAAGGAAGAAGTATTTAAAGCTTTCTTATAAATTAGTATGGTTTACAGAACTAAATTAGCTTTCTTATAAATTAGTATAGCAACAGAATTTCGCTCTAAACTACTATTCCTATTTATTTGAACATAGAAAACAATAAGGGACCCAACACTAAATCCTGCGGTATGCCAGAAGTAACAGGAATGAAATCAGACAAAATGTTACCGAAAATAACTGCTTAAACTCGATTAGAAAGGTATAGTTGAAAATCAAATAAGCAGCAGAAATTGAAAATTTAAATTGGGTAACTAACTTATTGAAGAAAATCTTGTGATTGATTGAATCAAACGCATTAGAAAAATCTAACAAAGATAAAGATATAAACTCCTTACTATCCATATTACGCCTAAGGTCATCACAAACATTTAGTAACGCAGCGGAAGTACTATGGGGTTTTCTAAAACCAGACTGAACCAAACTGACTAAACTATTGCTATTCAAATGAGCCTGAATTTGAACCTTGACTAGTATCTCAAAAGCCTTAGAAAGAGAACATAAAATACTTACTGGCCGGAAATGAGACAATTCTGAGGACTACGAACCTTTGGGGTTGGAACTATCTTACTAAGCTTCCATTGGTCTGGGAAGGAAAAGGACGTGAGGATAAAATTGAAAATGTGCAAAAAGTTTTTTGAAATGAAAGGGAAAACTCGTTTCACGAATTTTAAATGCACATTATCCAAAACAGCGGATTCCGATTTAACCTCCTTCCAAATAGCAGAATATAACTCATCATATGAGAAATATTTACAAACGAAAAAGAATCTAAGGCCGCTTCAATAGGAAAATTTACAGTACGACTACCAGAGTTCAAATTAGAGCAAAAAAAATTATTAATGTCATTGGGTTTGAAAGCCTCATTAATACTACTCTTGCATTTACCACAGCCCAACAAATTTACTCCAAAAGTCTTAGGAGGAACAGAAGGATCTAACCTTTTTTTTGTAAAAATAGCATTTAGCTAGCCTAATTAACCCTACAACCCTATTCCGAGACTGCTTATATGCCAAGTAAGACTGATTACTGGGACGTTTTTTCCATAAACGATATTTACTAATTCTAACACAAGTCGCATTTGAAACATCGTGAGATAACCAGGGAGGAGGCTTCAATTTAAATCTAATTACTCTATAGAAAAAGAACTAAGGTAAAAATATCTTCCCAAGGAATCGAGCCACAAGTTAAGTAAAGACGGAAATCATCTAACCAGGAATAATCCGTTCGGAGGTGAATAACAATCGACAGAAAAACTAAAAGATCGTGATATGAGCCTATTCCGAGAGACAACTGATTGAAAAAACAAATGGAACTATTAGGAAATGATCTAACGTGATCAATAAGTGAATAAAAAGTACCGCTAGCGGTTGAACAACAAAAAGTAGGTACAATAGTATTAAATACAGGTAACTTTATTCTATAATCTTGAGAGAACGTAGATTTTAGAAGGATGTCAAAATTAAAATCTCCTGCTACAAGAGAAATAACTAAATAAACATTCTAAATCTAGAAAAGATTTTTAAAATTTTCCATACGATCTCTTACTAGTCTTAGGAGGGTTATATATATTCCCTATTAGAATAGTTCGTCCATTAATGAAGATATTAATACACAAAAACTCCAAATCTGGAACTAACAAATCTAAAATAGATGAGGGAATACTTAAAACCTTTGCCTTAATTTGATCACCTACAAATATAAATAACCTACCATAATTAGGGGGAGATTGATCCCTGTCTTTCCTAAACAAATGAATTAGTTTAGGAAAGACAGGGATCAATCTCCTCCTAATTATGGTAGGAATTATGGATACTGGGATTTAGAAATGTTTCAGAGAAATAAAGAACATTTTACACCCGTTTCTCATATACCACCAATATGAGGAGATCCTAGTGGAATGAAATGCCACTGTAACCCTTGCACCGACAACTTGTTTGAAATATCGTCCGAATGGTAAAATATGGTCTGCAGATACTTATTTCCTGCAACTAAATTTGTTGCTATATAAATTTGCATTATTTCCCCTTCGTGCTATGATCCGTTTAAAGGCAGAGAGAAATTTTTGATGTCAAATCACTAACCAGTTCTATATGCATCGTCTTCATTGTTAAACCTTTCTGTCATTTGAGTCACACATTAATCTGAAACACTTCAGACAGTGGCGATTATATTCTTTTGTAGCTCTTTTGCCTTGAAGAACCCAAAATTGCTTTCTTATAAAAGTAAGAGTTAAATCCACACCTGCAGAGTGCTATTATACGCCCAATCGAAGATCAAGCTCCTAATATGGCATTTGTATGGTAGTATAATTTTTTGTTATACTATAAAATTGAGTGCAGCAAACGACCTCCAATCCGTGTAACTCCATTGTTGTCCAGAAATAAATGTAAGGACAAAAGCTTGCTTTTACTGCCTTTAATTTTCTAATATTATCTGCGAAGACTGTAGATTGCGTAACGACTATTCCAATTGCTGTAGATTGCGTAACTTTTACAATGTTGATTTTCGCCTCTTCTAATTCTTGAACTCTTCAATCACCTTTTCTCTGATTATCCTTATGACGACTGTTCCAATAGAAATGCCAACAATATGCGACTACTCGTTTTGTTTTTGTGAAAGTAGAGAATTTTGGAACTGTTATTATTATGCTAAATGCTCGCAGACAGAATGGACCTGCTTTTTCTTTAAATCCGTATCGAATGTAAGAGCAACACTCGTTCTAAGCCAATCTGGCTCCGGCAACCATAAATTATGATCGCACAGCTTATTAGGATCTTTGCCACGTGTTACGCAGTCCTCTGGATTGTCTTTAGATTTTACATGCTTCTATTGTGCGGGGCTGATAATACAATAAATCTGTGAAATTCTATTCGTAACAAAGGTTTTCCATTTACTTGAGTGTCCTTGTAACCAGGCTAGCACTATTGTTGAATCTGTCTAAACCTGCATCCTACATTTCAAAATATCCATAGCTTCGGAAATTTGCCTTTAGCTTTGCCAGTAATGAAACTTCTCACAATTCAAGCCTTCGAAGGGTTAACTTTTGACTTATTAGTGCCATCTTTTCCGATATTAACGTCACCGTACTATTTCCTGCTTTTGTAACTTTGTATCCTGGTTTTTATCTTCTGTGTTTACCTAGCGTGGAATTTTTATTTTTTGCAGCTCGTAAAATATTGATTTGTATTTCACCCATCTTCTTTTTATTTCTTTAGGTATAGCTCTTCATCCCTCGATATTCCTTTTATCCTTAATTCTTGAAACATAAGCTTACCAAGAATTATAGTATAGTGTTACTCATTAAGAAGTTTCATTTTAAATAGCCTGATATTTGGGCAGCTGTCATTTTTGAAGCTGTTATCTTTTGGCATTTGACAAGTTAAAACTACGCTATTACTGAAAATGGTACAATACGCGCTTCAACAACGCATTGAAATTTTTAATATTCACTACAAATATTGTGAAAATTTTGCAGTTACAGTTCGCAAAACTAAAGCACTTTTTGGTCGTGATGAAGCACCTTCTCGGCCGGCAATAGTGAAACTGGTGGAAACATTTGAGCTGTTTTGACAAGTTAGTGATGTGAAGAATCCAAACCGCATGTGTCGCTCAAGAACAACTGAGAATATTGCTGCTGTACCCCTTGTGTTGAAGAAAACCCAGGTTTGTCGATTCCTCGTCGATCTTTGATTAATGATTTTTTTTTGGCCGGGATTGGAAGATATTAAGGTGGACGACGTTTATTTTCAGCAAGGCGGCACTACGTGCCACACAAGCAACGAAACAATCGCAATTTTGCAAAAAAAGTTTCCTGACCGTGTTATTTCTCGAAGAGGTGATCACAATTGGCCAACGAGATCTTGTAATTTAATACCTTTAGACTTTTTTTCTTTGAAGCCACGTGAAAGATAAGGTGTATGACAATGCTCCACAATCGATTCAAGACCTTAAAGAAGGAATTCGTGAAGTTATCGAGGACATACAGCCGCAAATGTGCGAATTGGTCATGGAATATTTCATGAAAAGGATATGGTGTTGCAAGCGTAGCCGTGGCGGCCATTTGGCGGTTATGGTTTTAAAATGTTAATGGCATGCCTTCCTCTTTTCAATGAAATAACCATTAATTGATTCCTTTTAAAAAATACTCGTTTTTTTTAATATCAAAATGAAACCTCTTATTGGAAAACCCGTTAGGAGAAATCTTTAACCTAATGGATGGACAATTGTGGCTATTTTAGATATAACGTATCGTTGCGTTGGTGGCCTCATATATTAGAGGTTGTTATTCGATGCCCATTTTTGCAGTTTAAAATCTCCAGAATCTAGCATACTTCGTAATTATTGCTGACATTTTATTGCATACTCTATGGTATCTGCTCCAGAAAGAACATCATTAACTTAAAAGTCCTTCAGAAGAATTTTTGAAGCAATTCGGTATGTTTGTTGTTCATTTAAAGCGTGCTGTCTCAAGGTTTTTATGGCCAGGTATTGCGCAGGAGATGTACCGTATGTTATGGTTCGTAGCTTGTACTACCGCCACCTTATTATGATCAAAAATAGATCCTGTTGCAGTATTGGCCCGACTAATTGGATGTCATTAAAGCTAAGTCCATTTGATGTTTTCATCGATGAACAAATACTACCCTAACCTTTGTTGTTGTAATGGATTGTTTAACTACGGCATGGTAGATAGCATATGTTGTTCTTGCATATAACATCGTCTGGATTTATTGGAACCACATGACCTAGCTGGATGTATTCATTTTAAAAGTTGTATGGTATTCTTGTTTTAATTGTGGGTTCTTTTCTAATCTCCGCTCCACTTGTAGCAATTTTGCTATGGATTGGCTCCTGCTATCTCCTAAACTAAAATCGTCCTTTATTGGTATGGTGTCTTCATAACTTCCATCTGCTAATCGACTTCAGATGTCTATATGGCATTTCGCACAATTCTTCGTCTTCTGAGTATTGTTTAATTTGACTTATTTCTTCAATTTCCCATAATTTTCGCAGCTCTAAGACATTGAGTTTAAACTTGGTTGTGTTTGTGTCATTCTAACCTAGCACCGTTTTTTGAGCTACTGGATGGCCTGGCGAGGTCCTAATGACTCCTTCCTTTAAAATATTTGCATATATATCTCCACCTAGAATCATGTCGATAGATGCAGGTGTCTCGTAGTTTAGATCTGCCAATATTAGCTCCTTCCACATGTGGTTATTGACACCATTTATTGGTTATTGACACCATTTATTGGTTTATTGGTCAATTTTGGTAAAATGAACGCTTCTACCACCTGCTTGAAATTTAATGATTAATGTGTTGATACTGTAATGAACACCTTATATTTTATATTGCTGGTTGTCATTCCACCAATTCCACTGACTTGCAGATTCACACAAAATTTTCGTAAATTTAGTAACTCGGCTGCTTCTTGGGTAATGAACGGTGATTGTGGTGACCCTGGATATATTAAGAGCGTAGTTGCATTGCATATCTAATACAAGTGGCTGCATAAAGGTACTCCATTATTTATTGAGGTAGCGTTCTTGGCAGTGTGGAGTGAAGTTGTAACTTCCTTCGTGTGTAGTAACGTAGTATGATTCCCCTAATACATTCCACACAGGTTTTTTTGCTGTGCGTCGCGATTAAATAAATTCTGCATAGGTTGTTCTCTTTTATAAATTTAAATATTTCTATTACTGGCATTTTTACAATCGTGGGGCATCTTTTTTCTAATTCCAGCAAAAGTTCTTCTTGGTGCTGGTGAAATAACAAGAATTTGGCGTGCGATGGTGAATTTATTTTATTGAAACCTACTTGCTGGGATGTTGCTTCTAGCGCAATTGGAAGCAACTTTTTGAAACCACTTAGAGGTTGAATATCCCGAGGGTTCAAGATTAACTTGGTACAAATGATAGGTTTCGTTGTCCAATTTCTTTAATACTAATGGAATTAATATTGCGTTCCATGTTGCTGTATCGATGCCTAAGTTCTTCAACGCATACAGATTTTCTACCATTGTGTCATTGGTTACAAGTAACCTTCTGTTGTTATACTAATTTATCTTTATTTTCTACGCATCTGTATAATTTACTTCTCCTGTTGGAATGTGATTTAGAAGTTTTACTACCTTCCTTTTCACTTAAGTTTTGAGGTAGCTGATTTTGTGCGTATCAGTGAGACTTTCGTTTTCATGTACAAACCTTTAAAATCTGTCGAAAAACGTTGCCCACTCATTATATTGGCCATTGAAATATGGTATTACGATGAGTGCCAATTTTAATTCTGGTTGAATAATTGTATGATTGATGATGCCGCTTCCTTGTGCTGATTATTGTTGTGTTGCATCTTGAAGCCTATCATCTACTTCTATACACTAATTAGATCATATCGTTGTTGTATGAACTACAGGATATCAAATTGGCGTTCTTCTGGAATTTCCAGAAGTAGTTCCTCGTGCAGTTGATACATAATGTTAGAGAAACTGAAGATTATAGACGTCTGAAAGAGTGTTATTATCGTAGGTGTGGTGGGAGCTCCATTTAAATGTTGCCTCATCTCAGTAAGGAGTACCCATAAATGTAGCTGCTGCTTCTATTTGTTCATGGTTGGTTTCAAATTGTTTGAGGAACCCCTTTAACGTATGATTCTTTGTTTTAATATATTTCTTTCTGGTCTACCCTTCTAGTAGTGTTTCTGTAGAGTTTATCGCTTTGTGGCAATTCCTTATTGCTCTTCTAATAGTGAATCTATCATAACTGCTTGGATTTTTGGTTTTCGAAGCTTCTGTTGTTGTTGTTGTTGTTGTACTTAGGTCGTAAATCTAAGTGTAATTTATCACTGTTGTTGTTAGCTGAAATTAATTTGATGCTGTATATTACTATTTAGTTACCTCTGCTGAAGTACTTTATTTTTACAATCTTTTGTAAAAATGTATATCTTCTTTAAATTATTATGACGAAGCATCTCTTCGTTGCTTGAAGCCATTTCGTAGTAGTTCCAATTCCCGCAGCGCCGATTATGTGGCCCGATATTCGACCTCGGTGTGGAGAAAATCATATTTTGACAGGTTGATTCGTAAACTCGACTCAACCATCAAATAATCTCTTTAAAATTCCTAATGTGCTCATTGTCACTGCTCCCCTTTTCTATAGAATGCCATCCAGATAACTGGCAAGTTCAAATGACAATCGCTGATATTAAAAAAGTCCAAAAGGTATATTGCGAGGACCATCAGCTCTAATTTCAGGTAAGCGTCGCCCAAATCAATTTTGGACAAACCGCTATTCAATGATGGAATCCCTTTTTGTTATCCTTCAGTCCTGACAGGCTCATGAATCGTGTGCATGATTATCATATCCCGTATAGTATAATCTATATATATATATATATATATATATATATATATATATATATATATATATATATATATATATATATTATATATATATATATATATATATATATATATATATATATATATATATATAAGGCATTGTATTCCGCGCATTTGAAAACACATCTGCAGTCTTTATTGCAACTATTTTCTATTGAATGTGCTGTGATTTTGTACACCCAATAAAATAAGATTCACATCCACTTTTTGGAATTTATTTTATCTTAACAATAAACTAACTTTACAATAATTTTGTGTTTTATACTTGTAAAGTCGCGAATAATTATAATGTGTCCGAGGCTCGTGCCACTCGAAAATCAACTGAACATCTATCCCATTATTATTATTCGTACTCTTACAAAAATGTTTTATATCTACATATGTATTTTTCTTACTGTTAAAGGCACAGACAACTATAGGTATGGTTCTTTGGGGTTAAGGTTAGAACTAATCTCTTTATTAACATTGCATATTTTGTTTTTTGTTTCACCGTTAATTGATTTTCATTTGCATGAATTTAAAACAACCCACTAATACACGCACTGTACTGAATCAAATCTTGATATGGCCTTGGTTAAGGACAAGGCTGGAAAGGCCGGTCAATCACAACTAACCAACCCGGCCTATCATTTGATTTTCGTATATTATGTCAAATGGTCGTACGGTAGGCCTGCTGCGTCATCCAGGAGATCATACTTTTTGCTTTGTTGTACGCTCTAAATCAATCAATCAATGCAGTTAGAATCCATTGTTGCATTTGTCTTAGCAAATTATTAAGTTACGATTAGAAGCATATAGGAACATTACACTTTCCTCATTTAACAATGTTAAAATGTTAAGATTATCCTTGGATGTAGTAATATAATTACCGTAAAAATAAAATCATTATTTTATTGCCTATACACCTGTTAATGATGACACGCAGAATATAAACTCGATTCGTCTTAAATAATCAAATTTTACTCACATTATTAAAACTGAATAGCGTGAACGTTAATTTATCGAAAGGAAAAGCATAAACAACTTGTTTACATATAAGCAAATAACATATATGCTATATATGCTCCTCATGAATCCACTTACATGTTCAAAAATAACGTACATAATTATGCATATACATAAAAAATATCAACAAATGTATTATCGGCTGAACAAAAGAAAAAGCTTTTCGAAAAGCTTATATACTGTAAGTATGGATGTGTTTACATACAACCATAAATAATATTAAGAAAAAAATATATTTTCACTATTTAAGCTTTTTTTTATGTTTATTGATTGTATAACAACGTCACAACATGCAAAAGAGTTTTTCCATTAAGGGTGCTCAAACATTTAAAATTTGTTCAATTTATTAAATAAAGTACTAGCGTCAACCAAACGAACCGTTACTAACTCGAAATTTGGTCAGCTCCGTTTCAATTCAGTCAAAATGTTCGAGTTTTAGGCCATAACTCTCACATCTTTACGTAACAACGAGTCCAATCAAGCACCCCAGCCAATTGATTGAAAAATACGAATAAAGTACTTTTACACATGATATTTACGAGTACAAGGGATTCGAAAATTATGTAAAGTGACCGAACAGTTTACTCTGTTTCTATTCAAGTGATGGATAAATACTCTAAGTGAATATGGTTTCATAGGTGAAAAAATGGATAAAAGATCGATTTGATGGCCTGATAAATAACCTAGAGTATACCGGGGGTTTTTTTTTAAGCTGAAACTTTCAAATATCTCGGAAACTAAGCACTCTACAAAACAAATGTCCCAGATCAAAATCTAATCATTCCGATGGGGAAATACATTAGTGCTAAAATTAATACCCGCTCCCCTCCCTGTAGGTTTTGTTTATTTTTTAATACAACATTTTTGCACTTAACAGTTTTCTCATGAGTGCTGTACTTTTTGAAATATTTACAAAATTCGAAAAACTCCCTATGGAAGCAGCCACTTCCGGTTAGCCGATTTTAGGCAAAATTAACTAACCCCCTTACTTATTTTTGACTGAAAAATCTGAATCTGCAATAAAAAATAGAGGTACCTATTTTATTTCAAAGTAGCCCCCCGTGTTAAAATCATTGTTTTGTTTCGTAGATGGTAAAGTTTTTTGATTGCACAAGACCAAACTACACTTATCTGACTACGGGCAAATATCACGTAGAAGGTATAATTTTCGATTACATGCTAATAAATAATTTTGTAACGATTTCACATTTCTTTTAAAACTAAAACGACTATCGATCGTAACTCTGTTGCTATCAAAAACACTATTTCAATTTTAAACAATTTATTTAACAATGTTTCACTGTTTAATTTAATTTTAACAGTTTTAACTTTATTTTATTTTTAACCGATTCACGGTTTGTTTTCTTTTTAATTCACAATTTTAATTACTTTGTGTTTTCAACATGTGGATGGTACCTAGTTTTGTTCAACACTGATAACTTATTCTTTATATTTCGCCACCGAATATATACCAGACAGTTCGTCATGCAAAACATGAAAACGAACGCATACCGTACATAAGTGCGACAGGGAAGTATGAAATAACATGTTTTCGTAGCTCGGCAAAAACTTCGAGCACACGAAAACTGAAATGCCGGAAACAGAATACAAGAAAATATTAAACGCCTTTTTTCTTATATTACATAATGTTCGCACTCACCCGTTCTAAACGTGGAGTTGTGAATATTAAAAATATTAAGCATGCCCCTAATTGGCAGCTATAATTTACATGTATCAACATTTAGTTGGAAAATACGAAACACAAATCTGTAAAGCGTGATTCACAATATTCAAGTTAAGTAAATCAAATTGATATGCGAATCGACCGCTACAGCACTCCTTTCCCAGTGGTTCTGTGCAACAGAATCCGAAACTAGGAAAAATAAAGGGTTGAAATATGCTTGGCAGTTCGGGATTTCAAAAAAAAATAAAATATTTCAAACTGAAAAAAATATTAGGAAATCAAAAAAAATAACATCTGAATTCAAATTCCAAAAGTGTGCATTCCTTTTGCAATTCAGGAAACATCTGAAATTTAATCATCTGAACTTAACTTCCAAACTTATCTGCTTACGCAATCCAGGAAAGATGCATTGATGTTCGAACACTATTAACCAATGCACAGAAATTCAGAAATAAATCAATTAAATGCATCAACCGGAATTAGTCGAAAACTTAATCGTTTGGGCATTCCGGAAATTATAAAACCAATTCACCGAACTTAGTAAACCAAAAGCAGGCTTCAACCTATCGATCGAGACACTAATATTTTTGTCTTTAATCGATATTATAAAAAATTTTCGAAGGCGTTTAACAACTTTAAAAGGACTTTCGTCGGGAGGTGTAAGTCCAACACGAACTTTCTAATCAGTTCTAATAAAAACATAATCACACTTGTCTAAAGCCTTTGAAACAAATATGTGATCTTGCTTAGCTTCACGCGTTGATGAAGGGATGAGATTCTTCATTAATTACAACATTGCCTCTGGCCATATGAGGGCAGCTTTAAGCTGTCTGTGGAAGCGCTCAACCATGCCGTTAGTATTCGAATTATATGCCTTCGTACGTATCCTATGAGCACCCAGAAGTGAAGTTAACTCACTAAAAAGTCTAGAATCAAACTGTGATCCTTGATCAGTGGTAATCTGAGAAGGGACACCAAAACGTGATACGTAATTGCTAACAAAAGTAGTGGCAATGGTAGTAGCTGTCATATTAGTCATACAGTATGCTTCGGGCCATCGCGTAAAACGAAAGACACAAGTTAAAATATACGAACATCCATCCATTGGAAGCGGATATTGGAAGGGGACTAACAAAACGTCCATGAAATGAAATAGTGTGCCGTTGCACTTTGGCACGTTGGCATGATAAACAAGAACTAGCCTAATGGTTTACGTCCTTGTTGATACTAGGCCAAAAATAATATGAAGAAATCAATTTACGAGTCGCTTTTACACCAGGATGTGATAAATTATGTAAAATATCGAATACTTTTCGACGTAAAGGTTCCGTCGATGTCTCGCAACAGACTTCATGGCCTGGCAACTCAAAAAGTTCAAGTTTCACATTTGAATCTAAACGTCGACCAGAGCCAGAAAGTCAATTCTAAAGCTTCTCATAGTGTCGTTGTGCCAAAATGATTTTTTCTAAGCTAAGACTAGTCTCAACTAGGGCCGAGTCAACATTTAACGTTCTAAATAACGGGTCCGCGACAACATTATCATAACCAGAAACATGCTGGATGTCTGTCGTAAATTAGCTAATAAAATCCAAATGGCGTGATTGCCTTGGATTCCGTTCAGTCTTAGACTGAATGGCTCGACCTAAAGGTTTGTGGTCGGTAAAAATAGTAAACTCACGACCCTCAACGAAATATCTGAAATGCTTAACCGCTTGATATATCGCCAGTAATTCCCGATCGAACGCTGAGTATTTTAACTCAGGGCTCGATAATTTCTTTGAGAAAAATCCCAAAGGCTCCCATTTATTTTTATTATACTACTGCAGAACAGCGCCAACAGCAATGTTAGATGCATCAGTAGTAATACTAATCACTGCGTCATTTAATGGATGACCTAACAGTGTCACTTTAGCCAATACATTATTTAAATGAGAGAATGCCAACTGGCATTCCTCCGTTCAAGAAAAATTCTTGGGTGTCTTAGACAACTTATTAAGTGCAGACAAATGGCTGTGAATTGGGGCTAAATTTTTAGCTAAGTTGGGTATAAATCGATGATAAAAATTAATCATACCGATATACCGCTGAATGTGTTTAATAGAACACGGTAAGGGAAATTCTCTAATGGCTTTAATTCTATCATCGGAAGGGAAAATGCCATCAGGACTGATTTTGTGGCATAAAAAATCCAATGATGAGACAACAAAAACACACTTAGAAGTCTTAATGTGGACGGTATACTCAACTAATCTACAAAACAATTGTTCGAGATGGGAGAAATGTTGCTCTTCAGTGTCTGAGGCAAACAAAATAACGTCAATATAGACGTAAATATCGTCAATATAGACGTGTTTGCGCAGCATTGCGCAATTTTGTTTTCTGCATACCCCTCACTTGATTTTTTATTTTTTAATTCTCTTCATTTAAATTGTTTAATATGTTTTCGACCTTTCCATTTAACAAACTATAATTTTCCGTAGATTCTTTTCTGAGCTGCTTTATTTCCTCGAACATCATGTCAATGATACTTGATTGAAAGACAACTGATGAATAAGGCTGTTCTTTGAGCCTTATTCATCAGTTGTCTTTCAATCCGAGCAAGTTCAAACCGAGCAAGTTTTATCTATTCAACTTTGCTTCTTCTTCGTCTCACATCCAGAGCAATGCCACTGGTTTTTTGTGTGGCTTAAATACTCTACGTCTACATCACTCAAAAATCCACGCACGTTCGATTAAATACGAATTTGCAGCTACCGCATGAGATCACTTTAACTGAATCCCGACTGACCTTCAAATTACATATATAGCATGTAGACATAGTTATGTGAAAATTGATGTCCATACTTCCAACACGAACTAGCGTCAGGTTATTGGGATACGATGATGTACTTTGTGACCAACCACGAACTCATTGTAGTTAGGGTATTCTTTCTTCACAAAAAATTTCCGCGTGGAAACATGAACGCAACCACGGTAAGACGTCGCGAAGCCAAATTTGAGGCCATTTTTGATGATTTCCTTCAAGTGAGAAAGTCTGATAAACGAAGATGAGAAAACACTATATCAAAATTTTGGTAACAGTAGCATTAGGAAACTAATCACCGTTCTGATTATGTAAACGCTCTGTAGAATGTATTGGAAACTTTGGTTGTCACTATATCCAGGCGACTGTATGTAAGAATTAAATACAAAAACTGTGGAAAACTGAAGTCATAAGAGTGAATAATTCAGCAAAGAGCCTAGTTTTCGTAACTTCTATAGAGGAGTCACCGGACTGCATCATACCTAAAAACAAAAGCATATTACCATCGGATTCATGGGATGGGATCCATGATATTTCATGTTAACGTCAATTCTCTTACTTGAAAACTCTGACTTACTAAATGTTCAACATGTGCAAATATAGACTTTTTTATTTTTATTTTATTTTTTTGATTTTATTAAATTAGTGAGTCCAACCAGGCCCCGGCATTTGCAGATTATATAGACCTTTAAAAGAGTACCGTTCCCACACCAGTTGTAAATGCATTACACTGAATGAACACCAAATTCTTGTGTCCAATCAGGATTACAGAGAACACAAGCGAAGGGAAGGGATAGTTTCGAGGAGAAATTTCCATTTTTCCAAGTTTATAGTTAGTCCAGGTTGTAATGGAAATCAATCACCATCCTGATGATGTGAAAGCTCTTTGGATCGTATTAAAAACTTAGGTTATCAGTGCCGCTTTAATTCTAAAGTTATGGTAAAAATTGAACCCAAACATTTTTGGTTTGATGAGGAGTGTCGGCTTGCTATTGGGAAACAGAATACAGCTTATAGAGACGCACTCATACGTTTTACAATTCCATTAAACAACAAAGCGGTTCTTGATAGGAGAGCTTCCAACCGAATTTGTAGATGAATTTTTTAGCAAGAATTTTTCGGCTACTCTATATGATTCAGTTTTTCTATATTATAAGAGCGTTACTTCTTCTATATACAAAATCATTAACAGTCGGGTTGATAAATAGCAACATAATCCTGCCAGCTAAATAAAAAAATAAAACAATTTACCAGGAAAGCGTTAAAAATTTATTTTTGGAACCAGTTACCAGAATAACGAATTTTATTTTAATTACCCAACAAAAATATTATTTACTATAGCATAACTTGATGAATAATGCTCCTCGGAAACATTTTATATACATAATCCAACAGAAAAGCCATAATCATAATCCATCCATTATATTCCCGTACAATTTACATATTTTTATGAACAAAATGGCGCCTCGTTATAATTCTTATGCTCAAACAAAAAAATAATATGATTATTATGACTCTTTAAAATATAAACAAAACAATTGAATGAAACGCATAATACATAAATTCTTTGCGACATTCAACATAATACTGTATGAATTATATATATATATATATATATATATATATATATATATATATATATATATATATATATTCAAATTAAGATTAAAAAATCACAAAACATTAAAAATTATCATATCACCATAGATGATAAAGCTTTCGTTATTATCATCATCATCATACTTAATCATCAGACAAAAATTATCGAGCGCACAGTGACAAGATTTAAAAAAAAAGTTTTCAGAATGTGTCTACATAGAACAGAACCCCACAAACACTCGATTTTCAGTTTATTAATCATTTTGAGTTTGTGTACCAAATTTTGATTAGTCTAAAGTTTTTAGTATGTATAAAGTTTTTAAGTTACACATTTGGTTTTACTGTTGAGAATGTCAATTTATAATATTATACATATGTACATTATACATATGTGTACAGATTGGTATATTTTCATAAAGGGGTATATATTCCAATAGGGACGATATATCTACTTCAGATCAAAAATATATATCTGTTAGTATTTGCTTATGCTGTGTGCCTTAATCGACCTTTTAAATTAAACTTTTCAAATTGTTCAAGCTTCTGCTATTGCCTCATAGGTGGCAGCTTAGTTTTTCCGGGGTAACTTTTCAGTAACTTTTCACAAAAAGTATAAAATAACTATAATAATTTTAAACTATAAAACTTTTTGGTTTAGTTTAGTTTCAAGTTGGGGCACAGTTAGCGACTTTTGTCTACTTTTGTGTAGTTCCATCTATCTGGAAATAGCATGAACTAACTCGTTATAATATAGTTTAGTTAGTTTAGTCGATTTAGGCACACAGCATTAGTATATATGCGGTTATCACAAATATCTAATCCTTTTCAATTAGGGACCTGAAAATATAATGATTAGCCCATTAGCACATTAATTTATTTATTTATTATTTTTTTATTTATTTTTTATTTATTTATCAACTTAGAATATACATTATATGTTTATTATAGGTATTTAAGTAATTTTATAGTAATTTAATAATAAAATCTACAATTTTTCAGTTTACAATTTTTCCATATTTATACACATATTCCTAAAAAAAACAGAAGCAAAATAAAACAATTCCTATAAAATACATCGTTGATAAATTAGGGGGATTCTTTAGTTCATGATGCAACTAGTGTCGAATCTCCCATCAAATAATTTTATAAGTACATTTAATAAGATAAGATGCAGTGCAGTGCATTATATTTGTACACGTATACATATTTGAACATAACATAATAGATACATATAAATTATTAAAATACATTAAATCGGAACATAAGAAGTCGGATGGTAATCATTCGCATACATCAACATTCATCACATTCCATTGTGACACATTGGAAAAGCCAATTTCGAAGTTGTTTTAGATAACATCTGGTTTTTTAGAGAACTAATGATAGAGAATATTTCATTAGCTGTTAAAGGCAAAAAATAACACAAATTGTCTGTCATCCATGGTTTAAGCTTAACTAAACATGTTTTACGAGATTTTAAGGAAGTAGTGCAACCTTTTATTATATGTGAAACTATGAATATGAATTTGTCGAAGGCAAGTGAAGAATCATGTATCAAAAAAACGGAATTCCACGTTTCAAGTTCACGCTTGGCATATAACCTTTCATAATCAATAGTAGAAAACTCATTTGTACGACTCCCAAAGTTCATAGAAGAGCTCGGCGGCGCATTTAGTGTCAGCGAAAAGCTCACTAAAGAATGATCGGAAAGTCTGGCATCAACTATGCAATTAGTAATAGGGGTTTTGTTATAATTATGCTGTAATATGCCAAATACATGATCAATACATGTTTTAGAAGTATCAGTAGTACGTGTCGAGCTGTTTACAAATGATTCAAGTCCAAATGAGAACAACAGCAGTAAATATTCATCTACTCCATTTGAAGGTATTAGAATATCAATATTAATATCACCTAAAACAATTGTGTATTTATATACAAAATTACGTATTTGTCGCGTTTGATGAAAATATCAGCTTGTAAACAATCCGCACTACTCATGCCTATTATTTTGCTACAACACCATTGTTTAAGCTTAGAATATCTTTCTAATTGTCATAAGTTACAGTAGAATTTGCCTAAGTTTTACACTAACGGTTCCCTAAAAATCTAACTTAAAAAGATGGCCAAGTTTAAAATGTTTTATTCGAAAATAAATTTACTTGGCTTTGAAATCAACAATAAGTGTATACAATTTTGTGATTTTATCAAATTTAAATTTACCAAAAGTTCAAAATTTAATTTTTATAAATAAATTCAATTTAGTTTACGTAAATTTAAATATTTTTTCAATTTAGCTAAATTTGTTTTCAATTTAATTCTTTGTGAAATTGTTGTTGTTAAAAAAATTTACCAAAGTAATACGCCTTTTATATTATGAAAATAATATAATATTATGGTGAAATTTTAAATTTAAAGTTTAATTATGTGAACCATCAAAACCATGTAATTGTCAATTGATATAGAAATCGGTGATAATGGTTTGCTTCTGGCATATACTGGATTCAGCCCATTTAGTTTCCTTTTTTGTAACGACGTTAAGTAAATGGATGACCCTATTTTAAATATAAGTTGACAGTTTATGTTATTATTTCGCGCAACTTAATGCTTCTTTAAAAGTTTGAGTTCATTAAACTTCTTCTAAGTCAAAATCTTCGCCGCTGGACTTGCATCCCTTGGTGCATCCGATTCATTGTCGATAGTAATGATTACTGGTTTTAGGAAGTCACAATACCTCCTCATTTCCTAAGGCAAGGAATTATTCAGTACTTCTAACTGTGTGATCTTATCGATGTCATTTTTTACAGGCTTTAGACAATTTCAAAATCCAAAACGTAAAAACATTCATTAATTTTATCCATCTGATGGCGTCGAGAACATTTGGGAACCAATTTAGGAAAATCGTCCGCCGTTTCAAATTTATTCAAATTCAAATCAATGTACTGAAGAAATTTTTTGCTGTAGCTAGCTTTGGTAGACTTACATCCTGGTCAAGCACATTTAAGTAGCACGATCAACGATAAATTCTAGATAGATAAACAATAGATTTTATTTGCCTAATAATTAGAAGAGGGTTTTGATACCTTAAAATATTTTGGTGGTCACTCAAGCCTGAGATAAAGTGGTTGACATTTTGTTAGTACTTTTGTTGCAATGCAACAAAAGTACTAACAAATAACAATGCAGCAATAGAACGTCTACTTTAAGTCAAAGTAACTTTTGAACCAGCTTTTACTGATATGATGACAGCAATATTTATATTTAATAAGCGAAAATTTGATTTGGTTTTCAATACAATTTGGAATTTTTCAAATGCCTCTGTATGATGTTACTCCTAATTCAAGCAATGTCTTCACTTAATTGTTCCCGTAATAGATCAGATATTATTGATAAATTAGAAATAAATTTATAGTGATCTAGTCTGGATCAGCTTGATATTATTGTCTGTTAAAATATGGCTTAAACATGATTATTTTCTAAGTTGGCATTTGTATTTATTTAACGCTTATTTCATCTTCTTCTCGTCTACGACGCAGCATAGTTGATATTATACAATATAGTCCATCGACCACACAACTTGTTTGATCACTTGAAATAACGATGGCATTTTCTCTTGAAATACTTTAGGTGCGAAAAAAAGTCAAAAAGGCAATATTGTACAGCAATATCTACCCCATAACTTTGAAAGGTTAACTATTTTTCAGTTAGATTACTTACTTTTATGTGCCAGAACCATTGGGTTGACCACCGGAGTCATGACCACCGGACCACCGGAGTCGCTGTGCATTATTATTCTATGGGAAATAAATAGATAATATACTTTACTGAATTTACAAACATGACCTCGTGCATTATTCTGAACATAATGGCGGATATTGAAAGCTATAATGAACTTACGCCAAATACTTGCTGTAAAATAATCTACCGAGCTAATCTATTGGCGTAGTGGTTACAGCTGCGGTGTTTGGGGCAGGAGGTACCGGGTTCGAATCCCAACGGGGGAGGGTTGCAAAAGGGATTTTCCATCACCTGATTACGTTTAGTGATGACGAAGAACACAACTATGGCCCCCTGTTGGAGTGCAGAATCAATGGGCCGAACCATCGTCCATGTCAGTACAGGCTGAATGGAGCAATGCAATGTGCAGATGGATTTAAAATCGAACCTGTATTCGTGCGTCCTCGATTTGGCTGGTGACGGCGTAAGGTAGGACGTTAACAATTAACCGCGAAAGAGTTGGGAGAGCTTCGGCCCCAGAAAAGATTGCAGAGTTCAAAAACAAAAAAAAAATATCTAGAAGAAATTAGTAAAAACTGAAAATTTCCGAATTATAAAAAACAACAAGTTTTTTTCCTTTAATACAAAATGGTTATTATTTTTATTTTTGTTACTATTGTTATTGTTTTTCTTAACAGTACATATTTTAATGATATTCGAGGTAAATTGTTCATGAACAAACACCATACCAAAAAGTGACGGACAGAAGCAAAAAAAATATGTTTTTTTTAAACTTAAATTCTTACAAATTCGATATTCAGTTAATTGGAAAATTCTACAACAACACTGTTGGTTTTATGCGTACAAGAGTATTTTCATTATTTCGCTAACATTGTGTTTTTATCAATTAATTGCTGGAACATTTCCACCTAAACAACATATGTTATTTGATTTTAATTTATTTTCAATTTTTACTTTTTCTTATAGGATTCAGTGATCCATATTGTATGCTTGGTATACAGCCAGTAGGTCCACCCATATCACCACAACCACCACCATTAACACCACGGGCACAATCACAAACTGAAGCACCACAATTTGACAATAATTTAGATTCACCACAACATGATAAATTGCGAAAACATCATTCATTTCGATTAAGTTTTAAGCGTAAAGAAGGGGCACGTCGTGAACATAGGGATTCGATTGGAGGACCTGTCCCTGCTAAATTTATACGGGCTACATCTATAAAGCCGCATACACTTTGTCCTAAATGGAATGAAAAATTTAAATTCGATATTGATGACATCAATACGGATACATTTCATTTAGATATTTGGGACCATGATGATGAGAGCTGTGTCCTCGATGCAGTGTCACGATTGAACGAAGTACGCGGTGTTCGAGGTTTAGGTAGATTTTTTAAACAAGTGTGTCAATCGGCACGACAGGGTTCACAAGATGATTTTCTCGGTTGTGTAAATATTCCACTTGCTGATATACCATCGACTGGGCTCGAGGGGTGGTTTAAATTAGAAGCGCGAAGTCAAAGGAGCACGGTTCAAGGGAGAATAAGACTTAAGCTATGGTTGTCGACTCGAGAAGATCGTGGCACGTCCGAAGAAGATAATACGATTGAGGTAAAAAAACTGGAACGTTTACATATGGCTTTCATGAAACATGAATTAAATAATTACGAACCACCAAAATGGACATGGAATGGTGAACTACCCGGACCAGCGCTAACAACAATTCATCAAATGGCCGTTCAAGGAGATGTAACCGATTTGCAAAGCACTTTGGCAAAATATGTTGCAGCCGCCAAATTAAATCGCACAATACCAATCGATCCAAAATATATACATAAATTGCTACTTGAAATTGATAAATTATGGGGCCAACCAAATCAAGGACATTTATCTCGGGATCTAGAACAATGGCTGGCGGATTCAATGACAATTTTTATTGAGAAATCACTTAATCAAATTCGGCGACATCGTGATCAATTTCCAGCTTTGCATCCACCATCGTTAGTACGATTAGAATTTTTATTGCGTTGCTTAGGTTTATTAGGGTCAATGAAGGCTTTTCGTCAAGTGTGTCCCTTTAATAAGGGTGTACGAGGGGAAATTGTTGGTTCTCTACGAAAAGGTTCTATACAGTGGGCACAACAGGCATTACGAGAAGCGCAACGGAGCCCAATTCCAATGGTTCAATTTACAACAGTTTTGATTGCCGATTTACAACTAGGACTAACCTACTACCACTCGTTGTTTGACTCGACCAATGGAATTCAGTATTTCAGTATCATTTACAAACAATTCGATGGTTTGGTAAGTGCACCGTTACTAAAATTTACTTCATTTGTATTCTGATTATATTGACAATTTCAGCTTGCAGAAGAAGTAACGTCCCGAATGGAAACAAGTCAAATATTGGTGACATCACTGAGTCATTGGACTGTTATGGAAGATGATAAAGAACCGGCAGATACGCAAGCTTTTGAATTATATCTAACACTGCAAGAGTTTGCGGCTCTAAAACAACATCTATCTGTAACACCACAACCACCAGAAAAACCGCTGTTGCTACAAAATTTCCATGAATGGTTCGAACCAGCCGTTAGACGTTGGTTATCTGTAAGTAAAGCTAAAGCCTTGCAACGTATTCGTGCCGCAATAGCATTAGATCGTTTATGTGAAGGCGAACGAATCGTACGGCATAGTACGTCATCGGTAGATACAGCATCATGTTTTTATCAGTTACGTGAATTTTGGCGGCTATTAGCTTGGCCCGAACCAAATTGTGGAGGTCAATTTGAAGCACAACTTATTGATGCAGCTTGTTCGGCAGCAATGCATTACGGTGATTTGATACATCAAGCGTTAGCGGACAAAGGATACTATGAACAAACGGGACCATTTCGTACTTCGGACGATATGTGTATTACGGTCAATAATTTAGAGTATGTGCGTCGATCTTTATCAGAATTCCGTCCGGATGGTCAAAATTTGAACGACAATGCCGAAGCATTGCTCGAATCAAGTTTATCTCAAATGGAGGCACGTGCTGAACGTGTCCTAGGACGACTAGGACCCTTAATGCAGGCACCTCTACAAAAAGCCGTTTTTCATTTAGCTTGGTCGCCAGATTCATTGCCAACCAATCAAGCAATTGTCCCTTTACTAGAATATTTAGATGTTCATTTATCTACATTGAATAGTGCTCTGCTGACGAAAAATTTTAATCGCTCATTGACAATGATTTGGAATACCGTACTAAGCGAATTATCACATCAAATGAATACAGGAGCGGACGGTGATCGTCCAACCGTTTTTCACGATCGACTATACGAAGCACTATTGCAACTGGGTGATTTTTTCCATGCCGAAGGGTTAGGATTACCAATGGAAAATTTACATTGTGATGCATATTGGCGAGTCGAACAACGATTACAATATCATAAAACAGATACGGATCGATTAATTGATCTGTTCTATATTCAGCGATTACAGGACCAAATGATTACAACTCCAGGACCATATGGAAGCTTGGCGATACGAACGTATTTCAATCATGATTCATTATGTGTTGAAGTATTACATGCACGCGATATCATACCGTTGGATCCAAATGGATTTAGTGATCCATTTGTTATCGTTGAATTGTTGCCGCGCCGTATATTTTCGCACTGTGCTGAACAGCAAACAAACGTTCATAAAAAAACACTTAATCCAGTGTTTGATGAATGTTTTGAATTTTCGGTAACGCTAGAACAATGTCTAATCGAAGGTGCTATGATTGCATTCACAGTCATGGATCATGATGTATTGACGGCAAATGATTTTGCTGGTGAAGCATTTTTAGCGTTATGTAATGTGCCGGGTGTAGCAGATTATAGTACCAGTATTGAAAATTTTCATGGTCTTAAACATGTTGATTTACCGTTAATGCAGCAACATGATAAAAGTAAGTTATATATTTTCAGCAAAATAATTATTTTATGATTTTATTTATACATTTAGCCGTATGAAACGAACCAGAGGGTTGAACCATTGCAAATTAATCGAGATATTGTCCTATCTCTTAATTTTTGTGCTAGACATGACAATGTGCCGATTTTCTGAAGATCAACTTGTGTCCCATTTGAAAGATTTTATCTACATCTCTTATTCGTAGAGCTCTAAAGCTGGATACCATAATAAATACATACCATTTTACGTACCTGCAACTTGAATCCAGTTAACTTTTTTATTATTAAAACTAACATGTACTGATTTAGTTAAGTTTAGTTTAGTTAACCAGTTAATATTTTTTCCAGTTATTTAATAATTTAGCAGCTTTAATATATAACTCTCTTTTGGTATGTGATCCCCTTTCATTTTTTTTTGCCCGAAAGTGCTGGTGAGCGATGTTTGTTTATGCATGGCTATATATTTCGTGTATTACCTAATTTCGTTGTGATTAAAAGGAGAACTTCTTCACACTGTGAGATTAGTTTGAGTACTTATTATGGTGGATGTTTAGTAAGAACATGTACGAGTAAGTTATCCTCTTATAAGGCTCACGATAATAGGTGAATTATCCGACGAGAAGATACAGTTTTTTTTGCTACTTTCAATGTGTATTAAACTGTCGCGGAGCGGAGACTGCTTCAGTTACAGACAATTTTATAAAATTTAAAGATTTATATTGTCCTGTTTTAATTAGCATAATAACAACCGTAGCACCATTTTTTATTTCTGAACTTAGAAATAGTTCTAATTCTAGAATGTGTTGCATTAGCCCGCCCGTTTGCAACCTAGGTAGGATACCTTACAAATTTAGGTATTTTCTAGCTAGCCATGGGTTTAAAGGTTCCAGTGTCACCTAAAATTTTTCATGAATATGACGTTTCAGTCATTGGTATCTGTTGTACTACTTGTGGGTACGTTTAAGCGAAACCTCCTATGGTTTAAGTATCCGACGCTCTGGTTTAAGTATCCATTATATTTTATGCTTGAATTATTTAAAGTTTACATGATAACTGATGGAAACTGGAAAAAAGTTATGACCATTAAATATTTTTAAATTTTTTTCCATTTTTAGGTCATCCTATTCTACAAATTTTGGAATCTCGACTAAACGATAAGCAGGCAATTGATTTTGTAAAAAAACAAAAAGCTCGACTTGCGGTATAAGATAAAAAGTTTTAGAATAAATGTACCCTGCTTATTGTTTTGGCCTAACAACAAATTCTATACACTAAAACATATATATTGTACTACTATATATTATATTACTATTCTACGTTTTTCTACCTAACCTATAAAAAAAACAAGAAATCTAATTATTATTGGGACGAAAACTTAAATTTTAAGATATAGTATAAATACTAAAATGTCAATCAAATTAAATAAATAAATGTAAATGTAAAACATAATTATAAATATATATATATATATATATATATATATATATATATATATATATATATATATATATATATATATATATATATTTATATATATATATATATATATATATATATATATATATATATATATATATATATATATATATATATATAATATATATAAATATATATATATATATATATATATATATATATATATATATATATATATATATATATATATATATATACATATATATATGTATATATCCCGTGTTTGGGATGAATTCGTTAAGAGGTAATTGTTAGGTTCAATCTGCGAAAAAATTTATAGACAGAGGGTTTTGATAACTTTTGAGATACACGGCGTTATAAAATTTGTTTTAGTGTAAAAAAATGCATACCAATATTATACTTTAACTTCCAAAACATTAAACGGAGTGTAACCAACTTAGCCTTTTTTGACTGTTTTTAATAATCGTATTATTACTGCGTCGTGGTATGTGTGGAGATCTTGCAGACCCATAAATTAGACCATTAAACAAGGTATCAATTTTACAGGAACGAACTAATTTTTGTCTTGACCTAAACGGGTATTGGATCTTCTAGGTATATGAATAACAAAAAAAAAATATGTAACAGGGTAACAGGGTTCCACAAAAACTTGTGATCCAGTTAAACGATTGCTTCCAAATTTCAGAATGAATACTTTTTGGAACCTAATAAATATCTAGAGGAGTGCAGTGTTTGCTTTCAAATATGCACACATACATTTTGGCAGCCGAGGAACAACGTGGGGGGTTAAGAGAGTATTTTAAAAAAGCACAACATATTTGGTGAAAATTCGCTGTTAGATATACTTTATTAAGTGGCAAAATAGAGGAGTGCCAGAGGCTCATACACTTCTGGAGTTGAATACCAAAAGCCTTTCAAAATAAATTGATAGTTTTGTGTCCTCTGAGCTTCCCAATGCAGAGCAAGCCTCCATCCAGTATGAGTTGGTTAAGACAAACATGATTAAACTAGGCCATGTGGTCAGCGCATTTAAACTCATTATGCATGAAAGACCAAAAAAGCTAAAAACTCAACCTTTTAGCTACCTCGATTGCTGCAGAAAATGAGAACCCTATTTACAATTTAAGCAAGAGTTCTTGTCGTATGGGACGAATGCAGAATGGCATACAAAAAATCATTCTGGCTGATGATTTTCAACAAACGCTGCTCGTAATTACATGGTGAAGACGTGCTGATGAGCTTAATCTCTGTGGACAATTAATAAGCAGAAACTTCAATTGAGAATAGGCATCAAGTTTGACTGTAGGTGATATTTGATCATAGGCGAAATCACATTAACTGAAAATCTTTGCCGAGTAAGTATCGTATATTGATCAGCTGATTCAGAAAATGTACCCAAATATTGAAAAAGCTTCAGATATCATGAATGGCTATGCGAAAAAATCAACCTGGCATCAAAAAAGTCGTTCAAAATAATGAAAAAATACAAAACCAAATACTAAACAGTGCTACCACATAGAAATTATTTGATTTTTTAGACCACTAAAGATTTTTTTTTTAATATCCCTGGACCTACCCTGAATATTTTCTCTTCTTCAAATTAAAGAAAGGATCATTAATAATGCTTCTGTGGAAAATGGACCCGTTAAAAGCGATGCAATGGAAGACGGCACTATGTCAAAAATTAAATGTCAAAAAATCAAAAAAAGCCAAATGTCATCGAAACCACTCTAATAACGGAAAAGGCAAAAGGATAAGACGTATTTAAAACTCGCATACCATTTATATCGACCAACCTACTATTCGGATTCAGGCGAGTTGAGTCCCTATTAAGGCACTCATTTGCCATAACTATTAACAAAGATCAAAGAAACTCCTGTAAAGTTTGCAGGCGAGTATTTAGAAAGTACTTGCTTCTCTTATGGCCAGTTATTAGTGACACGAATAATTTCTGTAAGAAACTGACGACAAATAGAATCAGTATACAATTTATGCATTTTTTGTTATAAACGCTCTCTGCGGTGTAATGACTTTCATAAGCTATAAAGCTGATACACGGCCATTCATCCCATGTTATTGGTCTGATAGCTTATAGACCGAATTTTGCCCACTACACCTCTCAAACCAATAAACTGTACAAGATAATCTTAGACAAATAAGGATAAGGTGGTAGTTCTCCGTTAAACATTGAAGAAGATATAGTTTAATGTACATACGCAGTTTTTCTGGGTCTATTTTTAAACGCTCTGTATCTCGAAGGCTAAAAACTAAATCCCTCTCTTATGAGAGTTTTTTTTCAGAATAACCCGAGGAATCATCTCCTAAAGACTTAGCATTCCGAAACCGGAAATCCATTTATATATTTTTATATAGGGGATATTGATAGGGTCATTCTATATCAAATTCTACATGAGCGGATCCCGATGTCTAAATATTTTGCGTTGTATTGATCGAAAAACTGAACCGATTTTAGTTATTTTAACGGATTTTAGAAAAATTAAAAAAAAAGAAAATATTGAATTTTAAAATTTGGCAAATTTTTGTATTTTGACTTTTACGAACCATTTTAAAAAGAAGCTTCATAATTTCATCAAGTATCAAGTAAATATTTTCGAAAATGTACGCAGAATTTTTGTAAACCTTTTTAACACAGGACGAAGTTCAATTAAGTAAATAACTAACAAGTAATAATATTCGGCCTCGCAAATACAAGTTATTAAAGTTATTTAATTGGGCAAATGACAATATCTGTGGAATAAGTTTTCAACAACTTTGGCTTGAACAGTCAATTTCTAGGCCCAAATTTATATATGTTCAAAATGTAAGTTTTTTTTATAAAAGTAAACAAAGTAACCAAATTTAAAAAAGATACTTTTTTTTAAAGGGATGTTCGTAAAAGTCAAGAATCAAATATTCACAAAATTGTTAAAACTCAATTTTAATAATTTTTAATGTTTTACATTTTTTTAAACCCCAATTATGTATATTGAACAAAAATAATGATAATATATATTAAGAATTTAACACTGGTCAGGAGGAAGTTTAAAAAAAATATTGGAAAACTCTTTTTCCAATATTTTTTTTAAAATTCCTCCTGACCAGTGTTAAATTCTTGATTTAAAGACTTGAGGTCCGCGTATAGGAAAAAATGAGAATTTTGATATGGAATGACCCTATTTATATATATATATATATATATATATATATATATATATATATATATATATATATATATATATATATATATATATATATATATATATATATATATATATATATATATATATATATATATATATATATATATATATATATATATATATATATATATATATATATATATGTAATCAAAACAAAATAAGAAACACTTATTTTAGGCTTATGTGACGTGGTAGACGTCATGGGTAAAATGCTAAATTCTTAAAAAGATAAATTGATTACCTAAAGCATTGGTTGGTGGGGACTTTAGGATCCTTGAAACCCACTCCATTGTAAGTAATTTTCAACAGATTTATTCTTTTAGTTACTTTTAATTTTTTATGTTTTATTTTTATTTGTTTCCTTGCTTCCTTGCCACCCTACTGCACTGTGGTTGTATTCACACTCCTTCCGTTTCACTTTATACTAACACTGTATTGTTTCTGACCCACGCCACTAACCATCAATGGGGATTTTGTTAGTTTTGGTATCACACCCACGGAACTAACCACCTCGAGTTCGAGGTTCTCTTTTGTTTCGGTGGGTTTTATTGCAACCTTACATATTTCAAAGTAAGTTTTTTCCTTTCATATTGGTATACGTCTCCTCGACGATTCTTTTTTTATATCACCTCTCACTTAACCCAAAAATACTAGCTTTTAATCAAAGTAAGTCATTGTGTTATATAGGTTTTCAATGTCCATCTGGCAACCAACGCAATCGACCTTTTGCGTATCGTTTTGAGTCTGCGCGTGCCATCTATGATTTATGATTCTCTAGTTATCATTGAGATAAAACGAGTTTGTACAACCCACGCCTTCTAATACGTTTTTCTTGTTTCGATCTCATCTGTAGTTTGTTTTCATTTTTATACGTCAGTTGACTTGCCGTTCTGGTTATACCCTTGTCATTGTCTGTCAGTGTTTATAAATATTTCGTTTTGTATTTTGTTTTGTGCTTTTTGTCTCATTATTTTTGTGTTATCTTAAATTTATATTAAAATTTATATTAAGTTTATATTAAAGGTGTGTCAATCTAAATATTCGTATAAAGGTTTATGAAAGTATGTAATACATAAAATGTATGAAATTGTGCGCATCAGGTGAGCACCACCGCGAGACATGGCATTGGAGTGGGTTCAAGGATCCTAAAAACCCCACCAACCAATGTTTCAGGTAATTAATTTATCTTTTTAAAAATTTACATTTTGCTCATGACGTCCACCACGTTACACTTATAACTTTTTTGTGGATTAATGTCATTGACTCATGGTGTCATATTTTGCACTATTGTTCATACATGATTCCCAAAACCAACAGGAAAACCTAGCAAACCTCCGTAAAACAATAGCGAAAATAAATTGGAAACAAGTATAGTATTCACAATTAAAATTTTTATTTTCCATGCAACTGTAATATAACCCATTTGTGTATCTTGTATGGTCTCTTCTGGCCCTAATACTCTTCATATATCACCGACTAATGGTCCTTTTTATCTCCTTTTGATGAATTTTTGCGATTTTAACTTCATTCCAGCTTAACAGTATTAACCAGCGCAGATAAGGGTATGATTAATATATTTATATATTTACCTATGCACAAATCAGTCTTTTTCAAATATTCCACACTTTGCTCGCTGGGATTTAAATCTAAACTAGTTGCTGACCAGTTCATTGCCATAATATTTTCATTTCTAAATGAACATTTCGGAGTTGTTGGCATTATTAGATGAGGCCTAGAATTAACCTAGAACTAAGATAAACTTAGGACCTGACCTATCCGGAAACGCTTTGATTTGGGGTAACGTGCAAAGTTTATTTTGAATCGATTTTGCTGTTCTTTTCCTGCCTTTCACAGAAAAGTCCGATTTCTCTACTCGACCCAAATTTTTCTTTCGTATATAGTTCAGTCTCGTGAAAACGTAACTAAACTTTACTTACTGAACAATGATACAATCCTGCTACAAAATGTAAACTTTTTCTCTGTTGGATAATTTTTGTCACTCTAGTCACCTCCGGAGACGTTAAATGAATTCTAATCCACACCATTTTTTTGACATATGGAAGAAAAAATTATTGCATTTAAAAACAAATTAATTTTAAGAAAAATATCCAAATTTACACAAAATTTAACTTAAGAATACGAATATTTTTCACTTTATTTTTGCTATTGTTTTACGGCAAGGTTCGCTGCTATTTATATTTATAAGAATCAAATCTTGTTTTTGGTCCGAATATAACCAGCAGATTATTGAAAAAATAGTTTTGACTAAAATTGACCAACACGACAAGTTATAGCTTGTGTTTCTTATTTTATTTTCAATATTATATATATATATATATATATATATATATATATATATATATATATATATATATATATATATATATATATATATATATATATATATATATATATATATATATATATATATATATATATATATATATATATATATATATATATATATAGAGAGTGTTTTGTACTTGAGCGTAAATATTTTCAGGATTGTTTCCTTAATTAATTTCAAGCAAAAAATCGTTCCTGGACCTCTTCCCTACCATTTTTAATATTTACTAAAGTACATCGTTAAATAAATTACTATGCGATGTTAGCATTACACATATTTTCCTTAATTACTCCAAAGTGTGATAGCGTACGGTTCATAAATGATACCCTGTTCTGGTTATCAAGGATCTCCATATGTAAATCATAGTAGCAGGTAAACATAATGTCATAAGTGTCACAAGAAATTCCGTAAAGTTGAAAAATAAATATCAAATCATTTAATGAATAAATGAATGTCTGATTTTCATTATTAAATTGTCAGAAAAAATCGTCCGACATTGCAATGCAGAAAGCTTCCTAAAGTAATGTAGGTTCTGATCGATTGTTGTGGACACAAATATAAGCAAATGTTTCACTTATATCTCTTGGTAGTTAACATTTTTGGGGTTCTTTAAGGCGCCTATATTTCAGAGCTTATTAAGTTTTTCACAATTGCTGCATTAGTATACAAAAACAATTTTATCGCCGCCTTTTAAAGAAACTAGTTCTTTAAAAGAATTTAATTGTTTTAAAGAACTTGGTAAAATAATAGTAACTCCGGGAGGAATATTAATTTTCAGCTTGACCAGTAATATAAAAGAGAAGCCATTGATAATTGTCACCCCTCAAGTTTGAGTGATTGAGTCTTAAGTATTTCAATATGTTGGCTTCTATTTGAATATACTATTAGCATTGGTCTTACTTATTAAAGTTTTCTAATTTAGTGTCCATCCAAAAAGTGCTGCTCTGAAATCGAACAAGACATAGCACCATGATTTAAGATATCCAGAAAAAATAATTAAAACAATTTTGTCATAACTTTTTGGGGCGGTAAATGATTGAAATTTAAATTCCTTCCAAACAACAGTTGGAACGGAATTTACGACTGCATTTGATTTTGGATTTCTTGAATAAACTCAACAATCTCTATCAAGATCAATAAACAATTTTTAATTTTTGTCATAGACACAAAAGTCTATCAAACAGAGGCATCTTCAAGTGTTAAAACACACTGCATCGATAACAAAATTAAACAATTAAAAAATGATGGCCCCTTTTGTTTTTTGTGACTTTCAGCTCCAATAGCGTATAGTAAAGTTGTTGTGGTTAAAACTTTCGTATAGTTGAAGTTGTGTCAAGCACAAGAGGTACACCATGATTGAGTTCATACATCATCTTGATGTTATGACGTATTACTATAGTGGTAAAATACATGTTTATCAGTGCAATAAATCTATATTAGTTCTCTTTACCGAGTGCTAAAACTATGCGGGCTAGCAATTGAATGGAGCTACATATATAGCTGTTTCAGTCGCTTTCCAAGAACCCAAAGCTTTTGGACTCTAGGAAATATGGGTGCAAAGTAGAAACTTAAAGGAATGTGATTTTTAGAATTACATCTTCATTCATGGGTGTTTTAATCCACTCATATGGCTTCGGTTCCATGGATTAAAGGCTCTATAAATCCAAACAAACCGATGCACTATTAAATAAGGACAATTCACTATTAAATGATCCGATAGGAAGCTTTAATCTGCCATTTCTATGTTGATACTTCAGTTTGAAAATGATATGTCGAACAATAAAAAATTCACGATCCATTTCACCGCACTAACATTAAGGAATAATCGTTCTACAAATTTTTTACGATATTGTAAAGCAAGATCGTATCTTTCCTCAACAGTGACTTGGATATTTTGACTATGCCGAACAATGTGCAAATGAACAGAACCTTCGCGTTCACGTTGTTGAAATTTAATAAATTGCAGTTCTGAAGATTTTCGATTTTTTCGACGTCCTATTTCACCAGTTACTTACTTAAAACAAAGATAATAAAATAAAAATAAAAATTATTGCTTAGCTTAGGAGGCTACTTAGCTTTGAAGTAATTAACGTAAAAATATTCGTGAAGGTACCATCTCAAACTAATTTTCTTTAACGCACTGTATCTCTATCTCAGTAAATATTGAAAATGAACCCTCATTAACGATTTTTGCTTAAAATTAATCAAAGAATCATTCCCGAAAATATTCACACTCAATTATGAAACACTCTGTATATAAAAAAAAATCATAAAGACTATCATTAAACAAAAATATATATTAATATATTTTCTAATGCCTTCTCAAATCGAAAAAAAACCAAACTAAACAATTTTTTACAATTTTAATAAAAAAAACAACATATAAATAAATTAACTAAACTGATAATTTAATAGTCTAATTATATTTTATTTTTTAAAATACATAAATAAATAAAACACAGGGTTTGAGGTTATACACTATATATATATAAAGTCATGGTTTATTCATGGCAGTTAAGCAACATATTATATACCATAAAACATAAAAAAAACACGCGCAAACCACCATTTTTTGATTTGACCACGTTTTCGATTTTATTTTTTCTATAAGTCTATATATTACATTAATTATACTTATAATATAAAATTAATGCATTAATGCATAAAATATAAAAACTAACTAAATAAACTTTAAATAAATGTTGTATCAAAAAAAAATTAAAAATATTAACTATATATTTATGTTAAATATATCAACATAAACAAAAAAAAACATTCATGTCGAGCTTAATAAATTTTATGTTTTATTGAACATTTTTTTAAATTATATTTTATAGCACATAAAAAAACTATTTTTAACTGTTACAAATACAAATATGTAATACCTGTTACCTCTTTTTTAAAACAAAATATACAAAATATATACTGACGCTCAAAAACTAAAAAAATAAAACAAAAAGACAAATCAAACTATATATTTTATAAATGTATTATAACGAAAAAATGTCTGCATTTATCAATTTTAACATTTTAAAAATTAACATTTAACATTTCAATATATGGGTTCATTCCCATATGTTTCATTAGATTTTCATAATTTCCAAAATTCTTGGATTTCCCAAAAAAAATCTCTTGGAGTTGAAAGTCCTGTTATGCGATAAGACAGTAATAACGGCACATTATCAAATTTAATTTCAAATTAATTTAGCATGAAATTTAATCTTTTTGACGTAATAAAACCAAAAAAATAATAATTATAGAACGCCAAATATATCATCTTATATTTACATAGAAACAATATTAAAACTCCAAAAAATGTCAAAACTGACATATCTAATAACGAGACATTCGACTGTCAAAACAATAAAACATTAAGCGTATTCTTTGTTGGTCAGATTAACAATATGAAAATAAAAAAATGAAAATGTAATTCATGAATTTTGGAGGTCCGACGAAATATAATCGAATGACCCATCATATACAAATATATTTTTTAATAAAATTTAACAATGTAATATTTTCTATATATTTTGTACACACATAATACACATATAAAATGGTCAACAGAAACACACACACACACACACATTTATAAATCAAGGTTGTGTTCCAAAAATATTTTAATACATTTTTTTTATTTATTTTATAAAAATATAATAATTTTATTTAAAGCAAAACTTAAATATAAAAATAAAAAACATTTCTGTTTCATTAAATGTAAAAATTATTTTAAAAAAATATAAATGTATTTCACAAATATGTAATTTAACAACAAATCGATCAATTTATAATAATGGCGATGATTTATGTACATATTTTATCTGACAGACGTATAATTATAATCGCTCTGATTGGTTGATATGTTTTTTATTGTATACGATAGAATTTTGTCGTATGTATAATTTTTTGACATTCTAATAAAATATAACCTAAAAATTTATTTGAAAAATATGGCCGACCTTCAACCAATCATAACGATTATGGTTTATGTCTATCAGATGAAATATGCAAGTACATAAATCATCGGCATATTAATATATTTCAAAATTGAAACGCATACTTAATAATCATAAATTTTTGATGTAGAACCAAACCATAATAAAAAAATTTAATTAAAATCCAAAAAATTTAAGTGTATGTAAAATGATGAATATATAAAAATGAAAACAATAAATATAAAATTGTAATCAAGTTTTTTATTTAGTTTTTAGTTTTATTGGTGACTATGTATGTACCCACGCCCTTCGAATCTACACGAGACTTTAATTCAAAAAATGTTAAGACTATAACGACTAAAGGTATATATATATATATATATATATATATATATATATATATATATATATATATATATATATATATATATATATATATATATATATATATATATATATATATATATATATATATATATATAATTATATATATGTATCCCATATGTATATATAATATATAATATATATATATATATATATATATATATATATATATATATATATATATATATATATATATATATATATATATATATATATATACGTATGTATATATATATATATATATATATATATATATATATATATATATATATATGAGTCATTCCATTATATTTCGGACAGCCTCCAAAATTCATCTCTTCGATTTTGGTTTTTTTATTTTTTTCACTTTCCTTATTAAAAATAAGTAGACCCCTATTTTTTTTTTTTTTTTGTTCCTATGGTTGTCCCGTTATTCGAGTTTTTAGTTTTGACAGTTTTCAAATTTTGATTTTTGACTCCTATATTAAATATTGTATCTTCGGTTCTAAAATGAGTATTTTCATAAACAGTAGCATTTTAGAAAGGTATTAAGCTGTTCTATATTATTTCATAATTTATTTTTATAAAATACCGTTATCTTTGGAGTTATGGTTAGATATATCTATGTTTATACTTCCACCGCTAGAGGGCTAAAGATACCAAAATTTAAATATACCCGATGCACCATTTGATAGGCAATTTGTTCACCTTTTATAAAAAAGTAAAATTATTTTCGTCCACGGCTATAGTTTAGCCACCAGAAGACTTCAAAGCTGAAAAAACGTGTTTTTTTAGAAAAAAAAATTCTATTAGTTGCGAAATGAGAATGAAAGTATACACTTAACGGACATTTTTTGTATAATTTTGATACAAAATACAGCAATAAATAGAAAAATGGCCAGTTTTGAAATATTTAGGTTAGAACTCGTCTCCCAAAGGGAAGATAAATTGAAATTAACTAATTTTTTAAGCTTTTTCCTGCCAAAATTTGCTGTAAATGTTTAGTTATTATGATTAAATGCAAGTTTTTTTTCTGTTTTTGTATAAAATAAATCAGTTATTCAATTAAGTGCATATTCGCAAATGTTTGAGGAACAGATAAACCGCCAGCGGGTTGGGAAATGAAATTAACCATTTTTTTCAGTATTTTTGTGAAACGAATGATTGAATTGAGTACAAATACCTGGTATGTGTACATGCAACCAATTTTTATTTCTTTAAATCTAAGTTGTGTCCTTTTTAATTTACCCGTTTTCTCGCCAAACAACAGGTAGTTATCTAATTTTGAAAACACTGGTATTACAGCGATGAATCATCTTGCATATGTTTGCACCCATTTTTGTTTTATTGCCGCCTTCTTTCAAAACAGCATTTATAAATTCGTCATTTCAGGTATAAAAGCCATGAGGAGCACATATTTTATTATTATTTTATTACCTAGCGCTATTTATTGTCCCTATGTAACAGAAAAAGGAGGTGCTCAGTAATTTTATGACTATACGGCAAATAATAAACTAGGCTCATATAAATAAACGTACAAAATTTTTGGCTCTTCAGTTAATATCTAAAAGTGGACTATAAAGTATCTCTTTCGTAAATTTATTATTGGTGTGAAATATCGAATTTAAAATACAAAATGGTTAATCCGGAATGCTGTAATCCTTTTGATTTGGAAAACCATAAAAATTTGAAAAATAATTCTAATGCTATTAGTGTAAAACTAGCTGAAAAAGCTCAACAATTTTTAAATCGTGAAATAACAAATAAAAGAATTTGTAACAAATGCAGAGCTAAATTGTATAGGTTAACCGAAGTTGTAAGTTTACCAAGTACACCGACAAGCTGTTCAACATCCTCGTCCAGTATATCACCACCACATGAAATTCTATCGGAAAATTCATCACCACCACATGAAATTCTTCAGTCGGTGTATCATGATATTTTCACCGAATCATGTGAACGATT